>VONZ01000975.1:142500-252500 GCA_012976165.1 Labeo catla
TCCTAATAATGTGCTAGTTAGCAAGTTTAGCAGCAAAACACGGCTAAATGCGGCTAAAGTAAACAGGCTCGTCTCTCCACAGAGAGAAGAGAGGGCGGGGTGAGCAGAGCTCATTTGCATTTAAAGCAGCCTCGACCAGAATGAGAGGATTTTTGCAGAGCTTATTTTGGTAAGGTAAAAAGGGTTGATCATATCAACTTGTGGAAAATAGGCATCCGATGACCCCTTTAATATTAAGCTTAAAAAGTGTTCTTTATTCTCACTATTGATGATTTAAATAATATCGGTCTTTAAATGCAAAATATTTAAAGTGTATCTAAAGTATACTTGCAATACTTCCCCTTTAGCACAATCAAATATACTTCAGTATATCTTTAGTTGGACTTCAGCACTACTTCCGCACAATTAAAGTACTTCCAATTTAACAGACTTTAAATATACCAGCTTAGTACACCAAAAATACAATTGCAGGGTGTTTTTATTTAGTACATAATATGTGAATGTATTTGTAGTATGTTTAGTATGAAATAAATGTATTTTAAATCTATTTTAGTATTTATTTTTTATAGCAATATTTTACAGTATTGTGCATTTGGTATCTGCTAATTTTATATATTTCTAAGTAAAGTTGCAGCAACCAAAGACTGGTTATGTTCAGTGATTTTAATTGAACCACCATCAACAGAGCCGTCGTGTTTTCTTTGTTCAGTAGGCTATTTCGCAGAGCAAGCTCTCGAAGGGTTGCCATGTCCATTTATTGTAAGTGAGGCTTATTAAGCATCTTTGGGCTTGTTTTTGGGGCTCAGCTCGGAGTTAATTAGGTGCAGTAGGGAGGTGCAGGTTGCAATATTTCAGTATGTGCCTTATTTCCAATATAACTTGTTTGGGTTGAAATTTATTATAGGCTTGGTCTAGCAAGATCTGGCAACACAAATTAGTGAAGATGTACCCCGTTCCCTGTGATTTCTTGCGGCACACACATGCACAAGAGGGACACAACCCTGACCGCTTTTAAATGCATCTTTAACAACTAGTTGTTAAGTTCAGCTTCTGTATATGCTGTGTAGAATTGCAGTAAATACGGTTGTCACTACCTTAATCAAATTCAGTTGAATGCAGTTGTGACTCCCATAAATTACAGAACTGTGTGTGTAGAGAACAGGATTAAGCATTAAAAGGTGAACTGACAGCTGAATGTAGCTACAGTGTGTACATGGCCAGTAAGTAGTCCACTAACAGTGTTGCCAAATAAATCAGCATCTATCAGATCAGAATTTTAATAGTAAAAGGCTGTGGGGAAAAAAACAAAACAAAACAAAAAAAAAACAACTGTAAACTGGTTAACAGTAAGTTTCCTATAATAGATTGAATAATGTTATTTAGTAAATTTACAGTTTTTGAAGTAAAAAACAAGAATTCAACTTAAAATTTACAGTGGAAAACATACATAGATAGTCCCAGAAGTCCCTGTTTTACACACGTTACATTAGTTTTTTTTTAATGAACAGTGTCTTGGTTTTTATCAGTTATATATATTTTAGTGTTTTATGTTACATCATAATGTTTATTGCATTGTTTTAGTGTCACGTGTTGCCATGATAGTGTGTTTGACGCTGTACACCTTTCATATATTAGTATTTACCTTGTGCTTAGAAAAGTTATTTTTGATCAGCTTTGATTTATCATGTGACTTTTACTTTAGCATGTGTGTTTTTAAGGTGTTTGTCAATTTATTATAAGGTAAAAACAGATGTTTCGCTTTATTAAATTGTTATTATTATTATTTTTTTTTTTTTACATGTAATTTTAATTTGTACAATTTTAATGTTACTACCGTATTTGTGACTCTGGACCACAAAACCAGTCATAAGGGTCATTTTTTTGAAATTGAAATTTATTCATCATCTGAAAGCTATATAAATAAGCTTTCCATTGACGTATGGGATAGGAGAGGACAATATTTGGCCGAGATACAACTATTTAAAAATCTGGAATCTAACGAATCATCTTAAAAGTTCTTAAAAATCTGGAATCATCTTTAAAGTTGTCCAAAATTAAGTTCTTATCAATGCATATTACTAATCAAAAATTAAGTTTTGATAAATTTACGGTAGGAAATTTACAAAATGTCTTCTTGGAACATGATCTTTACTTAATATCCTAATGATTTTTGGCATAAAAGAAAAGTCGATCATTTTGACCCATACAAGGTATTGTTGGCTATTGCTACGAATATACCTGTGCAATTTAAGACTGTTTTTTGTGGTCCAGGGTCACATTTTTTACACTAAAGTTCTGACAAAAGAAAATTAATTTTTCACTGTAAATGTCACATAAGATTGCTTGTAAGTTATGGGTGGTTGCCAGGTTGGTGCTTTATTGTAAAACAAGCATCTATGCGTTTAAGGGCGGGACAAACCAAGCTGATGTTTGTCGGACTAGTTTTTCAATGCGTTTCCACAGTTTGCCTAATTCAGCATATCGGTAAGCGTGAGAACTGAGAATTGTACGTTAAGATTAGCAAATGAGTCAGTGCACCAGAATTAAAGAGAAAGCGATTAAAAACAAGCAAGTCAAGGCAGCACAGACAGAAGGCTGTTCTAATGTTAGGTTATCTTACTCGGGCATTCATAACAACATGAGCCGCTTGAAATGAGGAAAGTTATCAACAAAAAAAATCTCATACACTACCAGTCAAAGGTTTTTGGACAGTAAGATTTTTAATGCTTTAAAGTAATGTTTAAAGTCTCTTCTGCTCACCAAGCCTGGTTTTGTTTGATCCAAAATACAGCAAAAGATAAAAATATTTTGAAATATTTATACTATTTAAAATAGCTGTTTTCTATATGAATATATTTTAAAGTGTAATTTATTTCTGTGATCAAAGCTGAATTTTCAGCATCATTACTCCAGTCTTCAGTGTCACATGATCCTTCAGAAATCATTCTTACATGCTGATTTGTTGTTCAAGAAACATTTATTATTATTATTATCAATATTTAAAACAGCAGAGAACATTTTAGAAATAATAGAATTATAGAAATTTATACTTTTACTCTCTTTCAGATAAATGCTGTTCTTCATCAAAGAAACCAGAAAAAATTCTACTCAGCTGTTAATAATAACACAAAATATCATAATAATAATAATAATAAATGTTTCTTAAGCATCAAATCAGCATATTAGAATGATTTCTTGAAGGATCATGTGACACTGAAGACTGGAGTAATGATGCTGAAAATTCAGCTTTAAAAACACAGGAATAAATTACATTTGAAAATATATTCAAATAGAAAACAGTTGTTTTAAATGGTAAAAATATTTCACATTTTTACTGCTTTTGCTGTACTTTGAATCAAATAAATGCAGGCTTGATAAGCAGAAGAGACTTCTTTAAAAAAAAAAAAAAACATTATAAATCTTCAAAATCAAAAACTTTTGACTGGTAGTGTATATCCCTGTTACAGTTTCTTCTTTTAAATGACGAATATAGACTATTGATAGATGCTTATATATACAGTTAATTCATGTCATGCAGCTACAGAACGAACGCACATGCTAGTTTCCTTTTTGGTCAACACTATCATGGCAACACACATTACACTAAAACAATGCAATAAACATTATGATGTAACATTCAAAACCCTAAAATACACATAACTGATAAAAACCGAGACACTGTTCATTAAAAAAAACAAACGTAACGTGTGTAAAACAGGGACTTCTGGGACTATCTATGCATGTTTTCCACTGTAAATTCTAAGACGAATTCTTGTTTTTTTACTTCAAAAACTGTAAATTTACTAAATAACATCATTCAATCCATTATATGAGATTTTCTGTTAACCAATTCCACAGCCTTTTACTATCAAAATCATAGATTTGGTGATACATTAAACTAGTAAAATGTGTAAGTTCAGTACAATGCATTGCATTGGATTGAGATATAAATCTAGTGATGTCATATAGTGAAAGTCGTGGGTTTAGATACCAGGATATAAATGTGCATTGCATGCACTGAGGTACAGTATCAGCCTGAAGCAAACAGTGTACAGTAACTTATACACCAAAGTTTAAAGGGGATATTTTTTCTTTTTCTTTTTTGAAGAATGCAGGTAACCAAAAAGTTGCTGGCAGCTATTGACTTTCATAGTTTGAAAAAAAAAAAAATACCGTACTATGGAAGTCAATGGAAACCATTAAACTGTTTGTCTCCAACATTCTTTAAAATATTATCTTCTGTGTTTAACATAAGAAAGTAACTCATACAGGTTTTAAACAACTTGATGATGAGTAGATGATGACCTAATTCTCATGTTTGAGTGAGCTGTTGCTTGTGAGGTTTTAAATGATTAACCCCAAGTATAAGCAATAGTCAAGTATCTGGCCTGGCTTAGCGTAAGACTGTGTGAGCTTTTCTGATCTGCATCAGCAGGAGAAACGTGCACTAAAAACCTGCTTGTGAAACCCTTGATACTTCACACATATGCACAATACGCTACTAAAGGGGAGGCAGAGCCTGTTTACTAAATACTAAATATCACAGTTTTTTTCACACTTGCTTCTCCCAGCTTTCAGCTCGATGTTCAATGTGTGAAAAATACAGTGCGCACACTAATAATGTGCTTTCAAAACAGTAGAAACCTGTTATTGACCTGCCAAAGACTCAAAACACTACAGTAGCTTGTGTTTACAGTCTGTGATGCTGAGGTGGTTTTCTGATGTGTTTTTAATGTTAAAACATGTTTTGACATATAAATCTACTTTAGTGGTCTCTATTGATGTAACGATGAAAATATACAGCAACAAAACTGTATGGATCCAGAGGTGAAGTGTATCAGTTTTTCTAAGTTACAATACTTCCTCCTATCACAGCTTAATATGCACAAACATAAACCATTTGCATGTTTATTTCCCTGTTGTATAAACACTGAGACATTGATCTGTTTGTTTGAACCACCTGACTGTGTTACGTTTTGGCTCAACCAATGGCGTGAGTTAGAGGCGGGACTATCTGTTTATCTGACCAATGGCAGACAAGGGAAGTGTTTTGGAAACTCGTTTGGACAGCTTATAAAAGTAATTTCTGAAGAATCACATGACCCTAAATGCTGGCGTAATGATGCTGAAAATTCAGAGGAATAAATTAAAATGTAAAATATATTCATATACAAAGCTGCTTTTTAAATATTAATATTTTACCATTTTTCAGCTGTGTTTTTGATCAAATAAATGCAGCTTTGAGCATAAGCAGCTTCTTTCAAAACAAACCACTAGTCTGTGATTACAAAAGCAAGGCAGAAAGGTTAATTATGAGGCGTGTTTGTTTCTTGAAAGGCTTTGTTCGCAGTAAAGTGATTACAGATGACATGACAGCGTGCGGTCAGTGAGCGTGCAGTCATATTCCTCTGTAAATACTGTTACAGGTCTCTAATGAGGTCACAAGTGATTGATGATGTGACTGTAATGGCTCCTAACCGGCCATCAGTTAACAAACCCACATCTGATCCTCGGCTTCTGCTTCCACACTCATCGCATTAGTCCCGTTCTATCGCTGCTCAGTGGCCTCTGAGATTAGAAATGTGTGCAAATATTATATTTCAGATGTGTTGGTGTTACTATAAAACACGTGGGCTATGTTGAAATTGAAATACTGCGTACTGAAAAGTATAAATTACCTATTGCTTTTAAAAAATAGCACACATGATTTTTTTGGTTTGGTTAATTCAGTAGTTGACGTACATTAAAATAGTTATTTACATTTATTCATTTGGCAGACACTTCTATCCAAAGCAACTTACAAATTAGGAATACACAGAACTAACTTCATCAAATAATGACTTAAAGGGATCGTTCACCCAAAAATGAAAATTCTGTCATTAATTACTCACACTTATGTTGTTCCAAACCCGTAAGGCCTACATTCATCTTCAGAACACAAATTAAGATATTTTTGATGAAATAACATTGCTGTCTATGCAGGGTCAGAAAGCTCTCGGATTTCATCAAAAATATTTTAATTTGTGTCCCGAAGTTGAACCCTAACCCTTTAAAATATAAAGAAGATATTAAAATAAATCACACTTGATGTAACTTATGGTTTATTCATCACACAAAGAATGGAAGCTCAAGTTATTTATTTTATTTAAAGGTTATGTAAATAAAATTGTTAATTTTAGAACTATATTTGTGATTTATTGTATTTATTTTTTTTTTAGGGATGTAATGATGATGATGTTATCAATATTATCGTGGTCAAATTGCATTTAAACTTCTTATTATAACATAAAGGGTCTTTAAAGTTGTGTTTTGGGCCATTATTCTTTGGCACAGCACAATATGGCTTAATCACTTCATCAGATTTGTTTTCACTGTGCGTTTCAAAGCAAAGTTTTCGTTATTTTTCGTTATTACAGTACAGAATAAAACGTACCGTTGGGTACCAGCACCGCCTAAGCTGTAACCCTAGGGAAAACACTGATATGGCTTATCTTTGAAACTTGCAAGTAGTTGCAACTTTACATGGCCATTTGCTCTAGCGTTACCCTGGATAAAAGTGCTTTATTAGCTGTGTATCCAAGTGTTTGTGTGGAGAATGGCAACCGTTAGCGCACGTCCTGCATGAAGGCATGACATCAGCACGATCGCTGGCATTTTTCCTGATAACAGTGGAAACAAAATACAGTGTTATTTTTGCTCGTACAGATAAGAGTAATACATCCTTCAAAATTGTCATAGGTCTCTGTCTCTGTGCACTGGAGCGTGGCGGAAAACTGTGTATTGGCTAAATACAAATAATCTCTGATAGTGTGATTTATATAAAAGGTTCATTTCTCTCTAAATGCGCATCCACTGTACTGCAAAGATGATGAGTCAGCATCCACAGGGCTCCAGACAAAAAAAATCACTTAAGGGAACCACTGGCTCCTGTAAGAAACAAATCAGGTTACTTAGTTATGTATTTAAATGCCACAGACTAAATTTTTTTTTTTTTTTTTTTTTTTAAACACTTTAACATTTGAGTCATATTGTCATGTGTTTATGTCTCCCCTCCTTTTCAGCATCAGCTTTTTAATCCATCTTATAGATGCCCTGGGAAGATTCACTTAAACTGGAAATTAAGCATCTCTTTTAACTGGAGAACTATAGTCAGTCAGTCACGAAGAATTGTTTATTACGCAAAATCTATGCCAATATCATGTGACTATAACTGTCAGCATGACTTGGCCACCGAGTGTAGTTTGGGCTCCTATAAATGTAGTCATACGCCTTGCACACATCCAGTCTGTTTTTCTACATTGGTAACATGCAATTATATAGGAGGTGTTGAATTTTATTTTTAGCTCATTGCTTTCTTTTTTATCATGCAAACAACAGGTCAAGTAAAAATGGCCTATGTAATATAGCACATATATTTAGCAAAATGCTACTCTTTATAGTTTTTTTTTTTTTTTTCTTGCTGGCTAGGACGCCAAATGGTTGTTTCGAGGTAAATGATTGTTATGTGGCATTGTTTACAAGCTTTCAAATTTTCCACAGTTTGAAACGCTGAATGAGCGATTACGTGAGAGATTTCAGTAAGTTGTACTGTATCTTAAAATATACCTTTTGATGTCCATTCAAGTTGCCTACTATGGTAGCAAAGAGAAAGATGTGATAGTTTCACGTCCTGCTTGAACTGAGGTGCTAAAGCGATCACTCGTGATATTCATTGTTTGAATTTTATTTTGCATTTCGCAGAATTGTAAAGCTAATGCTTTGTGTATTAAAAGGCATTTGCAATTATTGGATGACAAGCGTGCTACGAAAAATATGTGACTCTGGACCACAAAAGTCATAAATGGCACTGGTATATTTGTAGCAATAGCCAACAATACATTGTATGGGCCGAAATTATTTTTCTTTTATACCAAAAATCATTAGGATATTAAGTAAAGATCTTGTTCCATGTAGATATTTTGTAAATTTACTACCATAAATATTTCCAAACTTAATTTTTGATTAGTAATATGCATTGCTAAGAGCTTCATTTGGACAACTTTTAAGGCGATTTTCTCAATATTTAGATTTTTTTGCACCCTCAGATTTCAGATTTTCAAATAGTTGTGTCTCAGCCAAATATTGTCCTATCCTAACATAACCATACATCAATAGAAAGCTTATTTATTTAGCTTTCAGCTGATCTCAATCTGGTTTTGTGGTCCAGGACCACATATTTTATTAATTGAATTAATATAAATTTGCAATTAGTTGACTAATCGCATGTTTTGTTGACTACTAGTTGACTAGAAAAACATTTAGTAGGGGGCAGTCCTAATATATTTAATATCTTTGCATTTTGCATATTTTTGCATATTTTCTTCTTTATAAAGCTTTAAATAGAACAGCTCAGTAAAAGTTTCAAATATCAGTACTGCTATACTTGTTTGTAAAGCTGCTTGTTTGTAAAGTGTACATTTTGTAAACGCTGTCTAATAGTGACTGTATGATAATAAAAATATGCAGAAATAGCAGTAGAAATAGTCTTGCGCTTACTTCAAACCCCTGATTCACAGACTCTGAGAGATCAGTGGAAAAAAAGGATGGTTTTGGTGTCTGAATGCCACAGCGAGCCTCTACAAGAATGAGGAAGTGCATACTCACATTTAAACTCTGGTTTTGAGCTAATGCGACATTCACAACAGCTGTTGTCTAAAAGTAAATGGGAATTTGTAAGTGAAAGACTGTGTTTTAAATTTAATGCTAGTATACGCCTCTTAGTAGTGACCTACTGCATTTATCTAAATGTACAGTTTGCATTTAGGGTGAAAACAGTATCCCACAATGCAGTGCGCTCGACATGACCTTTCATTTCCAATGTGATGAATGAATGAATGAACCACGTTTGTTAACATCTCTGTGTTGAAGCATAAGTTTGGACCTCTAAAAGATAAATTTGACACAACATGATTAAAGTATAAAATAACCAAGTTAGTTGTGATAATCGCATGTTTTGAATATTAACAGTGCATCTGCAGTTTATTTATTTATGTTAAATACACTACCATTGAAATGTTTGGAATCAGTAAGATTTATTTATTTATTTTTAATTCATACTTTTATTAATCAAAAATGCAATAAATTGATCAAAAGCGACAGTAAAGGCGTTTAAAATGTTTCAGTAGATTTTTATTTCAAATAAACTTTCTAATCATCCAGGAATCCTGATTTAAAAAAAAAAAAAAACAAATCAATAGAAGAAGCACATATCAATAAAAAATAATCATGTTTTCATTAGTACTAATAAGAAATGTTTCCAATCAGCAAATCAGCAAATTAGAATGATTTTTGGAGGATCATGTGACACTGAAGACTGGCTGAAAATTCCGCTTTATATCACAGGAATAAATTACATTTTAAAATGTATTGAAGTAGAAAATTAAGTAGTTGAAATTTTAATAATATTTCACAATTTTACTGTTTCTACTGTATTTGTGATTAAATAAATGCAGCCTTGGTGAGCAGAAGAGACTTTTTAATAAAATAAAAAAAATTCTAATCTATTAATTTAGTGGAATGTGTCATTTGACAAGGTGAATTACTGCCACCTAGTGCTGGTTTTTCTATAACCAGAATCCACTGATTTTTCAGTACTGGAAAAAAAAAAAAAGCCTGAAACAGTGCAAAATTCTTCTTAAAAAGTATTTCCTCCCCTTGGTTTTTGTTGCAATGTCAAGTAGAAAACTGTCATGCTATATGTGCCATATTTACTGTAAATATTAACAAATCTAGCATCTATTTTAAATAAGAAGAATTGATATTACAGTCTATTTTAAACTGATTTAATTGCTTTATTAAATGCAATCTGTGTGTTTGTGTGTGTGTGTAGGTGCAGCTCCTGTGTTTGGCGGCTCAGAATGGTGACATAGATGGCGTTCGGTTCTTGCTGCAGGAAGCACGAGTTGTGGTTCCACAGGAGCCCAGCGAAGCAAACCCTGCTGTCTTAGCAGCACATCACGGACATCAGGTGCTGGTCCGAGAGCTGCTGGACTCTATACCACGTAAGCAGAAACCAAATCCACTGTCCTCAAAGTCAACATATTTACTTTCCTAACAGTATAGTTCACCCAAAAATGAATGAATTTGCTAAAAATTCACTCACCGTCAGGATATTCAAGATGTCGATGAGTTTGTTTCTTCATCAGATTTTGAGAAATGTAGCATTGCGTCACTTGCTCACCAATGGATCCTCTGCAGTGAATGGGTGCCGTCAGAAGTAGAGTCCAGACAGCTGATAAAAACATCACAATAATCCACAAGTAATCCAATCCACATTATTGTGATGTTTTTATCAGCTGTTTAGACTCTCATTCTGACGGCACCCATTCACTACAGAGGATCCGTTGGTGAGCAAGTGATGTAACTCTACGTTTCTCCAAATACTGATGAAGAAATAAACTCATCTACATCTTGGATGGCCTGAGAGTGAATGCATTTTCAGCAAATTTGCAACTATTTTTAATGTGATTTGTCTGTGCCTGTTGTTCCAGACAACAAAAATAATTGTTTTTGGCAATTTATATTTTGTATATCATATTCTCTTTTTTTTAAAGGCCCATGTGTTCGTAAGGATCTGTTGAACTGGATGTTGTCTACAGCGTGTCAGCAGGGTCATCTAGAAGTAGTGAAACTGCTGGTTCATACGTACAATGCTGATGCTGAGGACTGCGCTGTTCATTCAGGAGAGTTTGCAATCATCACTGGTTTGCCACTGTATGCCGCCGCGCAGGCAGGTACTGTAGACTTCTGCTCATCATATCTGTTATTTGTTAAAACTATAAGACAAAATTAAATGACTTTTAGGAAGGACTACATTGTTTAGTTTAACTTTTAAAATGAAGAAATTTTAACAAATTTAAATTGCTATTCATAATAAACAATTGTTGTGCAACTCTTTATTTGTCCAACATAATAAAAATGCAATGTTCTGTTGTAAGGAGTGGTTATATTTTAATTGAGTTAAGTTTTAAATAAAGGATTAAATTGGTAGTTTTATGAATTCACTTGATCAGACATTTAATTTTGATAATTAAAATTAGTTTTATTTATTTGCTTATTTTATTTTATTTTATTTTATTTTATTTTATTTTATTTTATTTTATTTTATTTTATTTTATTTTTTTGTAAAGCTTTCAGAACTAATTTTAGGGAAAAAAAAAGAAATTTGTTAGTTAATGTGAACATTGAGAAATATGTCTACAATGTTTTTTACAACATCTGCAACGTTTATCTTAATTTAGGTTCATTTAAACATAAATACAGTCTTAAAATCAAAAGTTAAAATAATTTAATTTAACAACATTTTTGCATTTTTTTCAGTTCTCGGTTGTTGGTTAATGGTCACATGACATGAAAGTAATCAAATAAAATATTATTTTTTTAAGTCTATATTTTTATATTTTATTATGCGTTTTAATATATATTCATTATGTGTTAATATTTTATTTTTTAAATATCTTTTTTAGTGTTTTATTTTCATTGTTTTTATTTACTTTTTATTTATTTAATGTTTTTTTTTTTTTTAGTTGGTTTAACATTTATTTATTAATTGTTTATGTATTTATTTTAATGCTGTCAAATGATTAATCACGATTAATCCCATCCAAAATAAAAGTTTTTGTTTACGTAATGTATGTCTGTGTAGGTCTAGTTTTATTCAATTTATTAAATAATGATGGATGTCATTTGCTTTGATCTGTAATCAGGCATATGGTACAGCACACTGATTAGAGGAAAATATGTGTAAATGCTCAATGCTTGTTATGTGTTTGGGTTTTTCTGTGTCTGGGACTGAATGAGTCAAGTCAAGCTTTATCATCCTAAACTGTACACTGGGCCTGAAAAGTGAAAGTAGGGGAATTTTGACACAGTGTATAGGTTTCCCGCTTGGCTCCAACGCACACATGCACTTCCTCCCTGGCCCTCACTTCCTCTTTCAGCGTGGAGGTGTGGAGAAATAAAGTGAAAGTTCTTCCTGCTCTAACTGAAGCTGGTTTTCTTCTCTCAGGAAATAAGGAGATCGCGTGTTTTCTGCTGGACAATGGAGCCGGTTTCTCCTCGTACACGCTGATGGATCACGCAGACTTCAGTAGACAACTTCTCAGACAGCGCCACCTGCAGGACAAAGATGCGCCTGCGGACGGGACGCTGCTGCGGGTAAGAATCATCCCTCTGATTTACTCTAAGATCAGTGCTGGAATCAATGCTGAACAATGCTGCGGCACCATTTTACAGAAGTTTTAGTGTCAGTACTAGTTCCTCTTTATAAATGTATTCGATTTTCCACTCGCACACAGAGTGAGACTTGATACCTGTGCAAAAAGACATATAACATCAAAATTTGAGCATAACAAAACTTTAGGAGCTGGTTTGCAGTTCCTGTGATGCAAATAATTGATTTTTAAAACAAAAACTTTAATAAAACTACTTTAAACTGAACTAAATTCATGCAACTGGATTCTCAGTTAATTTGATCTTATAAACACCAGCATGTGTAAAAAAAAAAAATGATGGTTAAATGTCTAGCCTAGCCACAAGATACTTCACATCCTCTTGAAAAGTTCCTGCTTACGAGTTTGGAATTTTTACATTGAATTTATTCATTTCTTTACAAATACAAAGATTTTATTTTTTGCATTTTTATTAACTTTTTTATTTTTTTGGCTAATTTTATTATTCATAAGTAAATGTTTGCACTCTTAAACAGATTAAAAATGTTTTCTCCAATATCAGCCAGACTTTTAAATAATAAAAAAAATGTTTATTTGTAGTTACTACAATTGTTTCTGAGTTGCCCATAAACTCACAATAATTTCATATTGATGTGTGAATGTATATTATATTATATTATATTATATACTTTTTCAAATAATAATAATAGTGGCCATTAACTCTGAATGGCCTAAATTCGTGTAGATGTAGGATACTATATATATTATATTATATTAAATTATACTATATTATATTATATTATGTTATTTTGTGTTATTTTGTACTAGTGTATGTTTGCATGTGCTATTCTGTATTCTTTATATTATTATATTATATAAATTATATTATATTATATTATTCTGTACTAGTGTATGTATGTTTTATACTATATTTTTTATTTGTAGTATATTATATTATATAATATATTATATATTTTATTATATTATATACTATACTATTATGTTATTATAATATTCTGTACTAGTGTATGTGTTATTCTATATTTTTATTTATTATTATATTATGTTATATTATATTAAATTATATTTTATTATATTGTATTAATTATTATGTACTTTAAATTATCAATTAAAAAAATTTTTAGTCATTTAAATTTATCTTTCTGAATTGCCCAGTTTCTTATAGATGCATGATTGTATTGTATTACGTTGTTTTATATTATATGATATGATATTATATTATATTTTAAATTATATACTTTAAATGATCAATTAAAAAAAATTTTAGTCATTAAAATTATCTTTCTGAATTGCCCAATTTCATATAGATGCATGATTATATTATATTATATTATATTATTCTGTACTGGTGTATGTATGTGTTATTCTATGTTTTTATTTGTATTATAATATATTGTATTATATTATATACTTTAAAAAAAGTTTTAGTTACTAAAATTATCTTTCTGAATTGCCCAGTTTCTTATAGATGTATGATACAATTGTATTTTATTTTGTTTATTATTGCAAAACTGTAGAATTTAGTGCTGAAACATTTTGTGCTCTTTCAGCATTCACAATAGTAATGTATTTTTATCAATCCTAACGTGCTTCTGCAATCATGGATTCTTCAATCGTCACATCTTTAACTTAATGTCAGTAAATCTCACCGATTTCGTTTTCCTCGTTCACAGGCTGTGCACGTTGACTGGTCCGGAATGAAGCTGCCCTGGTTGGATCTGGACTGGTTCATGGACGTGTCGTCTCGGATCACAGTTCTGGATCTGTCTCGTAACTGTCTGAGCTCGCTGCCGTCTGTGGTGCCCTGGGGTCTGATTCACCTGCGCTCGCTCAATCTGTCCCATAATCAGCTGCGAGAGCTGCCCACCCCGACCTCATCGCAGGAGATCATCTGTAGCCGGTCCGTAACTCAACTCAATTCACATTTATTTGTATAGGGCTTTTCATAACAAGTATTGTTTCAAAGTTCACTGCTTTACAGAAAGTGCCAGTTTCCAGGGGTTAAATTGGCCCGAGGCTGTGCGGGGCTGGCACATAGGCTTGCCCTGGTAACTCATCAGAACACTTTCCTCGTACATTTTCAACATTATAGACTATAGTTTTAAACGCTTTACTCATTCTCACCAATTCAAGCAACGATGCGACACAGGTGATTTTATATGTATCTCTGAAAGGAACCAAATGTCTTCAGAATGTCTTTCGATTGCATTTCAACTTTATCTGATAAAGTATCAGAGCATCATTCATGAGCAGCACTGCTTTGTTTACAGACGTCATGAGGAAACCTGCTATATTTCTGATGTTCCAAAAGCGCCTCCTACTGGCAGAGAATCAAATTGGATTTTCAATAAGCCTGTCGCGGTTTCCCCCCATCCACCCATATAACCCTGTTTAAAATGAATATAATAATTTATACTTCTGACTAATTTCCTTTCTTAAAAAAATGGTTTAAAGGCTGAAATGTGAGGTTTATCATTTTAGATATATTTTTTTGTTTTTGTGAAAACCTGTATGTAGGTCATGTTTTTACAGTCACTTTACAGTTTAATATGTTACCATAGACATTGCCCTACCCCGCTAATATGGTATTCATTTTTATTTTTAAATTAAATCTTGCAGGTCTTTAAAAAAATGTCTTTAAAAGTCTTAAATTTGATTAAAAAAAAATCCTGCAGACAGATGTAGCTTTGCACACAGCATCTACAATGATTCTGATCAGCATTTTAGTGTTCATAACAAATGGCTCTCTCAACTTGTTATATTTTACAGTTTGCAGCCCTCAAAAGCCTGAAACCACAGATAAATCCCAATTTAACCCCTGCCTGTTTCTCTGTTTCTACATTACATTCAAGAGTAGAAAAATGTTATCAGAGGTGACTGTACAGTTAACATGCTTATAATGCAATCATGCAGTTAATTAACATTTGTGTATACTATACATTTAAGCAGAAACAATAGTATTGTAAGATGAATCTTTCAGAATCTTTTGGTTAGGTTTCCCAGTCATGGAGAATCAACAAATATCAACAATATCAACTATTTTTTAGTGGACAATAAAGTCAGTCATTTATTATCCTCATGCCTGAAATATTTTTGGCCAGATTATTTTATTTTATTTTATTTTATTTTATTTCATTTTAATGTATTTTATTTTATTTTATTTTATTTTATTTTATTTTATTTTATTTTATTTTATTTTATTTCATTTTAATGTATTTTATTTTATTTTATTTTATTTTATTTTATTTTATTTTATTTTATTTCATTTTATTTTATTTTATTTCATTTTAATTTTTTTTTCATTTTATTTCATTTTATTTCATTTTATTTCATTTTATTTTATTTCATTTCATTTTATTTTATTTTATTTTATTTTATTTTATTTTAATTTTTGAGTGCAACAATGTTTCCTTAAAGTACCAACTTTGTTCCAAGCGTTTCTCCTAAAGGTTCTGATTAGAAAACATTGTTTTAGTTCATTTTAGTCAGTTTAGTATTATTTATATACTGTTATATTATTTACTAATATATTGATTATATTTTAATATTTTTAACTTTAATTTTTATATTTTCAGTGTTCATTTTTAATTTAAGTTTCAGTGCTTTTGTTATGTGCTTTTGTCATTTTCATTACTTTTGGCTTTTGGCCTAGGTAATAATAACAGTATTCATCCAATCTTACTGCTGTTTTGGAGAAACAAATGAGAGATTAAATATCTTATTTGGATTTGTCTCAGTTCTTCTGCTGAAGCAGAACCAGAAAACATTTCTTTAGTTCACATGCCACATGCAGATTCAATCAGGTTCAGGTATTGCTATGATAAATCCCAAATGCTTTGCCCAGAAATCAGCGTCTGCAGATGCCTCAAGGCCATTACTGATGGCGACCAGTGCCATCATGTTTCTCTCTCACTGATAACTCCTCTTTTTCCTGTGCTTTTTTTGGTAGATTATCATATGTGAATGTCTGTGAGAATGAGTTGGAGTGTCTTCCTCTCGGTCTGCTTCATCTTGGCCAGTTGAAGAGGATTTCTGCAGCCAGAAACAAACTCATCTGCCTCTTCAACATCCCTAATGGTACAAACAAACACTCTCTTTCTCTCTGTTGGCTCCTCACATCCTCCCACTGGTGGCGGATCCTCGCATAAATGATATAGGCAGCGTTTTCTTTAGTGCGGCATCAACTCTATCGCTCCTCCACAGCAGTTTCACAGCAATGCTGCCGCTCTTCATCCCACCTGCTTCTCTCAGTGACAATGAATTGATTCAGACCCACTTTATTACACTGGGACTTCACATTACTTCACATTAAACTTTATATTTCCCTTGTAAAACCAAACCTCAAAAACAAGATGTCTTTTATGTATATATGCCGTTCTGCCACAGGCACTAACTGGATCGGCCTCCGTAAGCTGCAGGAGCTGGACGTGTCCGATAACATCCTGACGGAGCTGCCGTCCTCCATCCTGCACTGTCTGAAGACCCTCAGCTCTCTCAACATCAGCAAAAACAAACTCAGCAGCTTCCCCGACCCCTGGGCCTGTCCTCTGGTGGGTCACGGCACAGACACGACCCTTCATATGATCTCATGTATTCAGTGCTGTCTGCAGGGCTTTATAATCAATGATTTTTTAAATGAAGGGTCACAAGCATAAAGTATATTATACATAAACTTTATGATGCCTCTACAAGAAAAATGCACATCAATTTCAACTGCATGTGAAGTGCTTGGAAGACCAAAGTATTTAAAACTAAAATAATTAATATGGAACTGAAAAGGTGGTTTTAAATGCATTTGAAGACATAAATGTTTTTATGCAGTAATTAGTAATTAGTAATAAGTATTGTCTCAGGAAATATTTCATGCGTCAGTGTTACATTTTTGACAAAGTGTTGCATTCTGGGTTGATTGAATGCCATATTTATGGTATTTAGACCGTACTTCAGTGAATAACATGGCACTTTTTATTAGCATATGTTGGTAATCAGGGATAATTTTCCCACAGAAAATTTGCAAAGCTTCCAACAACCAGATCGAGGTTCTTCCTGACACCATCTCCATCTTCTGGAAAACTCATCTGAGAGAAGTGGACATCTCCGAAAACGTCCTGAAGGAGCTGCCCTCATACATATTTGAGCTGGAGGTAAGGATGGCCGGAAAGCACAAGAAATAAAATAAGATCTAATATTTTGACCAAAGAAAACAAATTATGCATGTGTCTTTATATGTATATATTTTTGAATTTTTTTTATTCATTAATTTTTCTTAATCTCTGTCATTATTCTCATTAAAATACTATTTCATTAAAAAAAAAAAAAAAAAAATTAATTAAATAAAAAAAAATTCTAAATTTCTTTTAAACTTCTAAAATAGTGGTTTTTTGTTTAAATTGGCATTAAAATACTTTATATTTATATATATATATATATATTAATATGTTACATTTTGCTCAATCTCTGTCATTATTCTAATTAAAATAATAATTTCAATAAAAAATAAAAAATATTTATTAACTTTTTAACTTCTAAAATAGTGTTCTTTTTTTAAATCATATATTAATTAACATGTTATAATTTTTACATTGTCGTAATGTTTACAGGAGGAAATGTGTTGAAATCACAATAAATAAAATAAGATAAAATATTTTGACCAAAGAAAAATAATTATACATGTGTCTGTATAGGTTTTTTGAGGTTATTTATTTATTTATTTTTAATTATGTTTCTCAATCTCTATATCATTATTCTCATTAATCACATTGCTGTAATAAAGAATTCTTTTTTATTTTAATTTCAGTAAAAAAAAAGTTAATTAAAAAATAAACAGTTATTGTAGTTAAATTAAATTAGCTTTTTAACTTATAAAATAGTATTTTTTTTTATTTAAATCACCAGAAGGAAATGTGCTGAAATCACAAGAAATAAAATAAGATAAAATATTTTGACAAAAGAAAAAAATAATATGCATGGGTCTTTGTGTATTTGTTTATTGTATTTGTTTATTGTTTGTTGTTTGTTGTTTTATTATTTTTCTCAATCTCTGTCCTTATTCTTATTAATCATTAAAATTGATCAGTACAAAAAAAAAACAGTTGTTAATAATTAATTTAATTAATTATTTTTATTCAATTAAATTACCTTTTTAACTTCTAAAATAGTGTTTTTCCTTTTTTAAATCAGCATTAAAAACACTTTATATTAATTAACATGTTATATTTTTTTACAGTATGGTAATGTAAGTTTACAGGAGGAAACGTGCTGAAATCACAAGAAATAAAATGAGATATAATATTTTGACTAAAGCAAATCTGAACATTATACTTTTTTTACATTTCAACAAAAATGAACACCGTTTTTTAAAGAAAATATACTAAACTTTATTTATTCATTATTTTCCTGTTTTTGATTTAAATCTGCATAAAAATGCTTGCGTGGTCATATATGTTCATAAGGCGTGTTTATGGCAGGTTTATGACAAGATTCTCCCACAAACATTTTTCCTGTCAAATCCTTTAATTCACTAAGGAAGAGTTGTTAGACATGACTTTTATATGGAGTTGTGTCTGTATGGAGCAGCGGTTTCTTTGGTGTTGAGCTCATGGTGGCGCTGTACTCACAGTAAACGTCATCTGTAGCACATCTGAACGATTGTGAGTTTCCCTCTGTATCTCCTCATGATTGATTGCAGTGAATCAGGCAAAGGCTTCAGCTTTAATAATATTAGTTTTTACACAAATAAGCCTGAAAGGCTCCGAGTGTGTTGTGAAGTGTTTACAAACGTACGGCGGAGCAGCTCAGACGGGATTTTATAGTTGTTGAGTTTTCATTAACTTCACTGTCAGTTTCACAAGTTAACTGGCAAGATGTCAACACAAAGCCAACGGCAGAGCGAGAAATAGAGATTGCAAACTAGAGAGCTTAAGAAAGCGTGTAAGGAAGAAGGCGATGGGAGTTTCGTCATTTAAAATTCAATTTAATGCTCGAACGGTTTGACTTGAAAATCTCTGCTCTTTTGAACAGCAGATATTTACGCCGTCTGTGAGCGGAGGCGATGATTACGCCGGGAAGAACGAATCCAAACTGACAATGCATTAGCATCTCACACTTAAACAGAAAGATGTGGTGCATTTAACATGTCTAGGAGAAGGCAAACATCACTGTTATTATTGGGCTTAGTGATTTGAACAAATTGATCCTTAAATATGAAACTTTTGTGAAACAAAATTAAATCACGTAGACTTACATGGAGAATTGAGGGTGGGCTCTTTTGACATGGGACCATCGAAAGCCCTAAAAACTTGATAGCAGTGACACTATTTTATTTTACTTTATTTTTTGTTGTTTTATTTGTATTTTAATCATTTAATTTTATTGATGTTTTTATTTTTATTATTATTATTTTTTTAACTTTATGTTGTTATTTTTTAAATCTGTTTAACTGTTTAATTGGTATTTTCTGTTATATTTTATATTTTATTATTGTTTTACTTTTTGTGTGTGTGTGTTTTTACTTGCATTTTATTAATTTAAAATTATTGATGTTTTTTTCTTATATTTAGTTTTTACTTTATCTTATTATTTTATTTGATCTATCTAACTAAGTATTGTTGTTGCTGCTGTTATATTTATTTTGTTCTATTTATTTTATTTTTGTGGTATTTTCTGTTATATTTTACATTTTTTTTAATTTATTTTTTATTTATTATTTATTTATTATTTACAATTTGCTGTTTTTGTTATTTGTACTTTATTCATTTAATTTTATTGAGGTTTTATTTGATTATTTTATTATTTTTATTTTACCTATTTAACTTTAATTGTTGTTGTTGTTATTTTTGTTGTATTTATTTTATTTTTGTGGTATTTTCTGTTTATGTTTATGTATATTTTGTATTTTATCACTGTTTTACTTTTTTCTGTGTATGTGTTTTTATTTGTATTTTATTAATTTAATTTTATTTATGTTTTTTTTTTCTTATATTTTGTTTTTACTTTATCTTGTTATTTTTATCTTATCTGTTTAACTAAGAATTGTTGTTGCTGTTGTTTTTCATTTAAAAACTTTTTTTAAAATTGTATTATTTTTTTTGGTGTTTTTATTTTATTTCGTTTTATTTGCATTTTATTAATTTTTGATTTTTTTCTTATATTTTGTTTTTACTTTATTTTGTTTTTTATTTTACTTTTTTATTTGATCTATTTAACTATTTAATTATTTTTGTTATTATTTTTGTTGTATTTATTTTATATTTATGATATTTTCTGTTATATTATGTATTTTATTATTATTTTACATTGTTTTATTTATTTATTTTATTGCTGTTTTATTGCTATTTTATTCATTTTATTTTATTAATGTTTTTATTTTATTTTTCTTATATTTTGTTTTTACGTTATCTTGTTTTTTATCTATTTGACTATTTAATTATTGTTGTTGTTGTTATTAATTTTTGTTGTATTGATTTTATTTTTGTGGTACTTTGTTATATTTTATTTTATTTTATTTTGCGGATCTTTATTTGAACTCATTTGAGGGCATAAAGCAGGGGCATTGCTAGACCCTTTTTACTGGAGCATAAGTCCCAGTGAAATATCACTGTGTCCCAGACAAATATGACTGATAAATCTATGTCAAGAATAATATTTTCTGGTAATTTTCAGCATTTATGTCATTGGCTGTTTAAAATAAGAACGGATGCCAGATTTACAAATAAATCACACTTTAAATCTTTCAAATGCTTTTCAACAATTTTTCATTCTGAAAAAGTTCCAGGATGCTTTACAAGTCAGAAAACATGAAGATATTTACCTGAAATCCATTGTAGATAACCTGGCTCATGTTTTTGGCTCCAGGTGTGTGTGTGTGTGTGTGTGTGTGTGTGTGTGTGTTTGTCTCACAGACATCACTGTGTGTGTTTCAGGCCATCGTCTCTCTGAAGTTGTGTGGGAACCAAATCTCTACTTTGCCCGCTCCAAACAAATGGAAATGCTCTTGTCTGCGAACACTAGATTTGTCCAGAAACCAGCTGGGGAAGTAGGTCAAACACACACAAACTCTCACACACACATAAATGTATATGTACACACACAGAAAGGCTCTGTTCCAAAACCTAGTGAGCCTACATAGTCAGCATTCTAATGCATCTTAAGCACACTCCCAATCTGAAGTCTGTTCATGATTATGCCTTCTACAGTAGCCCCTTTTGAGCAATGAACTCTGTGAACCTTGAATTATTGCTAGATACCTTTTCTGTATTTTGCACATTATGTATGAAAGGATTTCCTTCTCTGCAAAGGATATGATGCAGCTTTATAATTTTTATTTTATTTTATTTTTTTATATTATTATTATTATTATTATTATTATTATTATTATTGTTATTAATATTAAGTTTACTATTGTGGTCTTTTATTATTACTAATTATATTATTTTGTTTTTTTTCTATTTTATTCTGTTTCTATAAATTTTATATATTTTACTAAATTGTAATAATTGTAATTGTAGTATTATTATTATACTTATATGTTATATTATATTTTTTATTATGGTTTTATTTTAATTGATTTGTTGTTGTTTTTATTATTAATATTAATATTTAGTTTACTATTGTGGTGTTCTTTGTTATTATTAATACATTTATTACTTTGTTTTTGTTTTTCTATTTTATTCATTCATTCTATTTCAATAATTATTTCAATATTTTGATTATTATTATTATTATTAATCATATATTATTATTTCATGTAGTTGTTGTTTTATTATTTATTTTATAATTTATTATGTATTATTATTGTTTTCAGTTTTTCTATTTTATTAATTTTTCTATTTTTATTTTAATATATTTTAATAATTATTGTATAAATAATAATAATAAATTATTATTTTATTTTGTTGTTTTATTATTTATTATTATTTTATTATTTTTTGTTTTTCTGTGTTGTTCATTTTTCTATTTTTAATGTAATATATAATCATTTATTAATTGTATAAATAATAATAATAAATTATTATTTTATTTTGTTGTTGTTTTATTATGTGTTATTATTTTATTATTTTTTGTTTTTCTGTTATTCATTTTTCTGTTTTTAATGTATTATATAATAATAATTTATTAATTGTATAAATAATAATAATAATTTGTTGTTGTTTTATTATCTATTTTATTATTGTGATGTTATATTTTATTTATTTTATTATTCATTTTATGCTATTTTGTTGTTGGGGTTTTTTTTTTTAAATTTTGTTATTATTAATTTCCTGTGTTATTTTGTGTTTTATTTAATTTTGGACAATGCTAATACTGTGAAACTCAAATTAAATTAAATAAATCAATACATAAAAAATCAAAGTAAAATAGTCCATTTTAGATGCATTGAACTATTGCTAGAAACTTTTTCTGTGTTGTGCACATTATGGAATTGCCTTCTCAGCAAAGAATATGTGACACTGCCTTGTAATTTGACTAAAAAGATCTCTGAAAGTGGCATAATTATATTCCCTACATTTTGGAAAATATATTTTTAGGAAGCGCATCTTAAAATGGCATTTGAGGCGGTGTCTTTATTGCTCTTCCAGATCACTAATGCTTCATCATGGCTCTTGTGGTCGTATGTAGAGATGATTGTGAATCTCTGAAATCAAAAGCGCTCTGACTGTTATTTCAGGACGGGAGAGCCGACCAGAACCAGGAAGCTGGCCTTCTTCACTACGTGGCACAGACGGGACCCAGAGCCAGGTACAGTAACTCAAACACTGTGGTCACGTTGCCACGACACGTCACAGTTTCACACTGTAATTACAGCCTCACCAGGCCTTACCAAACTCACCACAGAGAAAGCAGAGCAAAATCTCGCCATGGTTATCCGGTTTTGTTGAGACTGTGACAAGTGTGTGGATTGTTTTAGTAATGCCATCAGACTCTAAACTAAAGCCCTTCAGACTGATCCAAAACTCTGACTCACGGTAGACTTCTAAGTGTTTTTAGGCAATAAGGAAGGGCGGTCACAGTCTACACTACTGTTCAAAAATGTTTTACTTTTTTGTCCAACAAAGAACATTGATCAAGAAAGACAGTGAAGATATTAGTAATGTTGCAAAACTGAACAAACCATTTTCATGGTTTCCACTAAATATTAAGAACAAATGACATTTTAACATATATTTACATAGAAAATAAATTTTATGAAATTGCAATAAAATTCTGCAGTAATATTTCTGTTTTTACTGTATTTTTAAAATAAGTGATGAGCGTCAAATACTTCTTTCAAAAACATTTAAAATGAAATGAATATTTTTATTTTATTATTTAATTATTTTGTTTATGTATTTTATTTGTATTTTATTTTAGTCGGTTTTTAATGTGTTAATTTATGATGAGCATATGAGACTTCTTTCAAAAACATTTAAAACTAAACAAATTATTTTTATTTTATTTTCTTATTTTCTTATTGTATTTTATTTTAGTCAGTTTGTTAATTTATGATGAGCATAAGATTTTACTTTCAAAAACATTTAAAATTAAACTAAATATTTTTATTTTATGATCTAACTTTATGATTTTGTTTATGTACTTTTATTTTATAATTTTAATTTATTTTAATCATTTTTTGTGTTAATTTATGATGAGCATAAGATATTACTTTCAAAAACATTTAAAATGAAACTAAATATTTGTATTTTATTATTTAATTTATTGTTTTGTTTATGTATTTTATTTTATTATCTTAATTTTATTTTAGTACGTTTTTTGTGTGTTCATTTATTATGAGCATAAGATACTATCAAAAACATTTACAGTTAAACTAATTATTTTTATTTTCTGATCTAATTTTATAATTTTGTTTTATGTACTTTATTTTATTATTTTTATTTTATTTTGGTCATTTTTTTGTGTTACTTTTATGATGAGCATAAGATATTACTTTCAAAAACATTTAAAATTAAACAAAATATTTTTATTTTATTATTTAATTTATTATTTTGTTTATGTATTTTTAAAATTATTTTTATTTTATTTTACTCAGTTTTTAATGTGTTCATTTATGATGAGTGTAAGAGACCTTCTTTCAAAAACATTTAAAATTAAACTAATTATTTTTATTTTATTTTCTCGTTTTATTACTTTTATTTTATTTTATTTATTTTTTTTGGTCCGTTTTTTCTGTTCATTTATGATGAGCTTAAGATACTACCTTTAAAAACAGTTACAATTAAACTAATTATTTTTATTTTCTGATCTAATTTTATAATTTTGTTTTATGTACTTTATTTTATTTATTTATTTTATTTTATTTAAAATTAAACTAATTATTTTTATTTTAGTCAGTTTTTATGTGCTCATTTATGATGAGCATAAGATACTACTTTCAAAAACATTTAAATTTTAACAACTTATTTTTATTATTTAATCTTATTGTTTTGTTTTATGTATTTTTTATATTATTTGATTTTATTTTAGTCAGTTTTTTGTGTTAATTTATGATGAGCATAAGAATACTTTCAAACACATTTAAAATCAAACTAATTATTTTTATTTTATTTTTATTTTTATTTTTATTATTCAGTTTTATGTATTTTATTTTAATATTTTTATTTTATTTTAGTCAGTCTTGTATGTGTTGATTTATGATAAGCATAAAGACTTCTTTCAAAAACATTTCAAATTAAATTAAATCATTCTTATTTTATTATGTAACTTAATTATTTTTATTTTATTTTAGTCCATTTTTATGTGTTCATTTTTGTTTTATTTTTATTTATTTTATTTTGTTGTTTTCTTTTGTGTTTGATTTTCTTTGGTTAAATGCTAATGCTGTGAAACTCTAAGCATAGAAATAGATGAAATAGAGGTGAAAGAGTTCATTTTAGCTTCAGATGCTTTTTTTTCTGTATTGTGTATATGATGCATTATTGCCTTCTTTGCAAAGATTTTATATATTATACAGTCAAACCAAAAATTATTCAGACACCAGATATAATTATATATAATTATATATTCAGATATAAAATATCTTTTTTTGTCACTTTATGGATGCAAACAAAATAGAAATGCATTTTTTGCAAGAAAATAATGCAAACCCCGCCTGTTGTCTGTGCAAATACGGATGCATTAGACTTAAAAATATTACTGCAGCAGTCATCAGTGACCATCCATTAGTCTCCAGAGATTTTAATTCTGCATTATGTGGTTTCAGTGAGGTTCTCTGGCTCTCTTTTGACAGTTTGTCCCATTCAGTTTCCTGTAATCTTGCGGGATTCTCTGGAAGTTCTCTTCCTGAATGACAACCAGCTGGAGTGTGTGCCGCCGTCAGTATGTGCCCTCAAGAACCTTTCCGAACTCTATCTGTCCAAGTGAGTCGCAGGGAATCATGGGAAATGTAGTCTGTCCAGTAGCTTACATCATTCTTCCACTGTGTTACACGTCGCTCTGGAATACTTAATTGTAATTGGTCAGGTTTAGATACTATTTTCGATACAAATATTGGATGGGAAACGTTAACTTTTTTAGATGGAGAAGTGCTAAAATTAATAAAAATGAATACAACTGAAACTGAAATAAAATAAATGGAAGCTTTTTAGGTAGTTGCCAAGGAAATATTTATAATTTTAATTTTAAGTTTTTTTTTTTTTTTTTTTTTTTTTTAGTTACTAAGTACTAAAATTAATGAAACTAAAACTGAAATAAAATAAATATATATGTTTAAAAACTTTTAAAAGCACAGCTAAAGCTTAGATTTAAATTAAGATAAAAACTCAAAAATAAATAAATAAAATCATTCTTTCTTCTCACATAAAAAATTGATATTTTTTTTTATACATTTATTAAATTGAATGATTGTGGATTGTGACACTGTAGACTGTAATGATGTTAAAAATGCAGATTTGCATCACAGGAATAAATTATGATATTAATTTTAATTACTACTTTTTTTATTACTACTTTTTTAAATTATTAATATTAATTACTACTTTATATATAATTCTTGTTTTATGTGAGCTATAAATATAGTTTTAAAATAGTACAGTTATTTAGGATCTTTTTAATGTTGTTTTATTTAAAATAAATGAAAAAAAAAAAGTCAAACGCATATAAAATGTAAAACGAAAAAAAAATAAAGCCAAATTGCTCTTTCTTCTCAAATAATAATATAATCTGACCTCAAATAAATATTTTCATGTTCGTGTATTAGTTTTGTTTATGTGTAATGTGATTTATAAATTAATTCTATAATTTTACTATATAAATATTATTGTATTTGAATTATGAATATGAATGATATTAAAATAGTACAATTATTTCATTTAAGAAAATGTTTATTTTTAATTAAAAAAGAATATCTTACTCAATATTTCTGTTTTGTTTATTAGACGTAATGGTAACACTTCACAATAATGTTCATTAGCTAACATTACTTTTCTACAGCATTTATTAATCTTAGTTAATGTTAATTTCAGCATTTACTAATGCATTACTAAAATCACAAGTTGTGCTTGTTAACATTAGTTAATGCACTGTGAATTAACATGAACAAACAATGAACGACTGGATTTTTATTAACTAACATTAACAGAGATGAATAAATACTGTAATAAATGTATTGTTCATTGTTCATTTTTGTTAGTTAACTAATGGAAACGTATTGTAAAGTGTTACCGGTGTAATCTTAACAACGCGTTAATGCCAAACTGCTGAAATCAATTATAAATCAAGTCTCCGGTGTGTTTTAAGTGAGGAATGCTATTTGTATAATGCACAGAGTTGCTGACAATGTATAGCCTTGCAGTTCAGTCACTTAAGAGGTTAAATTCAGTTAAACAGCAAGGCACTGCACTGGGTTTGGAACAAAGCCCAGTAATTGGTGATTCAGGGTTTCACAGTGTGGATGAAAGTCAAGTGTTGCAAAAGTCAAACTAATATGCAATATCAAAAGGGCTTCTTCATGCCTCCTGCTTCCTGCTTGAGAAACTAACAGGATGTAATGATGTTTTGTTTAGACTTTCGTGGCTTTGATTTTAATCCTTCCTGTCTCTGCAGTAATCCAGGTATCCAGGAACTTCCTATTGAGCTCGGGCAGCTCTCCAACCTCTGGCAGCTGGACATCGAAGACTTGAACATAACCAACATCCCAGCGGACGTCAGGAAAGATGGTATGACACTCGCAACTTAGTCCAGTCACGCAAGTACAGCTCGTGTCTGCTTGAACGACAACTTTTAATTGTTAAGATTGCATTTCAGCAAACACATGCAACAATATTGAGCAATAAAAATAAAATCTCACTTGAATATTTATGTTCAGAAGTTTAGCTTCCTGAGCTTTAATCAGAATAAAAAAGAAAGAAAGAAGGGAAAAAAAAGAAAGAAAGAAAGAAAGAAAGGAAGGAAGGAAGAAAGAAAGAAAATGGTCAAATAGTGTAAATTTACAGAACTGTTAAATATTAACAAATGATAATTATAATAGTACAAATTAGTAATAATAATAATTATTATTATTTTTATTAATTAATGATAATACAATTATAATAATAATATAATAATTATAATAATAATAATAATGAGTTAATTAATAAATTAATAATATAATAAATCTTACACTTATTTCAGTTTGTTAGTAAATAAATAAATAAAACTGTCAAATCGCATGAATTTACAGAACTGCTACATATGAACTAATAATAATAATAATAATTATTATTATTATTATAAACAATAATAATTTTGTTCTTATTATTAATGAATTAATAAATAATAATAACTGTTGTTGTTCTTCTTCTTATTATTATTTTATTATATAAACAAATTACAGAAATAAAGCTGTAATATTCTTAAACTTATTTCAGTTAGTTAATTAACTTTTTAATTAATAAATATATTAATTATTATTAATTATTATTATTATTATTAATTGATTAACTAATTAATAATAATAATAATAATAATAATATTATATAAACAAATTGCTGAAATAAAGCTGAAATAAAATCTTAAACTTATTTCAGGTAGTTGCTAAGGCAACATTTCTGTTTTTCTTTACATTTAAGATGAAGCAATTAAGTAAATTAAATGAATTAAATTCTTTAAAAAATACATTAGAAAATACTAACTAGAAATAAACAAAAAATGAGACAGAACAAACTAAAATCAAAATAAAAAAACTAAATGGCAATATTAAAAAATTAAATAAATAATAGAAATGACAAAAACACAACAGAATTACTAAAAATACATTTAAACGAGAACTACCAATATAAAAATAAAAGTCAATTGAAAATATTTATAAAATCTATAATACACAAAATAAAATAAATACTAACCACTGCTGCAAAATTCAAGCTATGATAACATAAGGAAATAATAATGATTATGATAATAAATTGATCTTATGCACTTTGAGTTGGATTTTGCTGTAGTAGATCAATGTTATGAGATCACAGTGCATAATAAAATGTACACGTTGAATGCAAAGTACAAGTGCTTCTGATAAAAAGCATGTACAAAATGTATAAATGTATCTGTGAAGCTAATTGCAGTAAGATGTTCTGCATTAAACAAACAGAATAGTCGCCATGTTGAGCATGACGTTATTTGTTTTGTTGCGTTAGAGAACAAGATATTTCTGCTCACTCTTTGAAGGCTGTATAATCTAGGATTTGTCTGATGAATTTTTCATTGCTGAATCCAGCTGTGAGTCGTTCAGACAGCTGTCGATTCATCTGATGCGTTTGTTGCAATATTTAATGTATTTTACTGTCATAACAACAGGCTCGAGAGATTTGAAAGGAAGTAGCACGTCCCTAACAAACACATGTGCGGCATACAGCTGATTCTCTCAACATAAACAGCACACCATGAGCAGATCCGCGTGGGTTCAGCTGAAGATGCCCTGGAGCTTGACATGACACTCATGTGGATGTGCTTCAACTGTAATGATGGAGGCTCATAACGGATTTTAGTGGAGTTTGGCATTAGCATACTGCAATCACGGGCACACACAGCAAATTCAGAGAGAAATAAAACAACAAAATTACTTAAATGCAAAACCGAAAAACCGCAGTTCACAAGCACGTATTGAACCCTGGATGTCGTACCGAACGGTTCGATATTATATTGAGAGATGTGACATCCCTACACTGTAAGTAATAAAGAATATGATAGAGATATTACGTGCATCCGAACTCGCATAGTGTCCACGTACTATATTTGGTTTGAAATTTGGTTGAAACCTCAGGGTCTCACTCGAAGTAGTAGGTCATTCGGTTAGTTTTCCTCATGTTTTTTTTTTTTCTCAAATGTTGTGATTTCGGACATTTGTAAGTAGGCATATCGGGATGCATTTATTAAGAGGTGTGTGTGTGTGCGCGTGTGCAGGTCCGGCTGCGGTTTTGGCATATCTGCGAGCGGAGCTGCGAGGAGCAGAGCCCTGCAGGCTGCTGAAACTGATGGTGGTGGGTCCTCCGCGGCAGGGGAAGAGCGCTCTGCTGGAGGGGCTGCAGACGGGAAAACCCTCATCCTTCATCAACACTGACCGCAGCATCCACACATCCAGCTGGGATCTGGAGCGACCCGGAGGAGTGGTGAAATCTGCTGTAAGGGCCCTGAATACACACACGCACACCGTAAAAAACAATTTAAGTCAACTTAAAATAATTTGTTACCCGGCTGTCTTAAAATTGTAAGTTCAGTCAACTCAAAAAAAGTTTATTCAACTTTAAATGTTAAGTACTAAGTGACAACTTAGATATTTGAGTTGATTCAACCTAAAATTTTAAGGCAGCAGGGTTACTTACCCATCAGTTAAAGGGGTCATCGGATGCCCATTTTCCACAAGTTGATATGATTCTTCAGGGTCTTAATGAAAAGTCTATAATATACTTTGGTTAAAAATTCTCAACGGTTGTGTAAAACAACACCCTTTTTACCTTGCCAAAATCAGCTCTGCAAAAATCATCTCATTCTGGTCAAGGCTGCTTTAAATGCAAATGAGCTCTGTTCGCCCCGACCCTCTCTTCTCTCTGTGGAGAGACGAGCCTGTTTACTTTAGCCGCGTTTAGCCGCTAACTAGCACGTTATTAGGAAAGGCGATCGCAAAGATTCATAAAAAAACCTTTTATACTCACTTCTGCTGTAAGTGAAGCTGGATCACACATGATTTGCGTGAACATGGACGGATATATGTAGATCGGGAGGCGCATTCCCTTCACAAACAAATGTAATCTACTGCATCTTCAGCGGCTCAGATGTCGGGAGTAAATGACGACCACTACGTTCATTATTACATCCAGCAACACAACACCTCAATCGCTCAATCTGAGATATTCTTGTCTAACTTGCATCACTGCTCTGGCATCGAAACAATGGAGGTCAGACTGTTACAGCTGATCTGAGGTAAAACGCTCATGTCAATCAACTATTGTGGGAGTGGCCTCTGTCATGTGACACCACACCGACAGGCATCTGAGAACGACTCGATTTAAAAAAGGGGATATTATTTTTACAGATTAATTAAAAACCACTGCATGGATTTTTATCATTATAGGGTAGATTTGTACATACACTGACAACACACATTAATGTTCAAACAGCATGTAAAAGTGAACTTAGCATCCGATAACCCCTTTAAGTTTAACAAACACAAATATCTAAGTTGTTACTTTGTACAAGTTAACATTTCAAGTTGACTAAACTTATGTGAGTTGACTGAACTTAACATTTTAAGGCAGCAGGGTAACAAATTATTTTAAGCTGACTCAAAAAATTGTGTTTTTTGGTTTTTTTTATAGTGCACACACACACAATGCTTTCCATGTTTTATGGGGATGTTCTATAGGCAGAACGTTTTTTATACTGTACAAACTGTATTTACTATCGCCTTATTATTCTCACACAATACTATTGGCTTTTTTAGTTTTTCAACAACTTTATTCTGTGTGATTTATATACTGTTTTTCTCATGGGCACCAAAAAGAATGTCCCTGCAAAGTTAAAAATGACTCATATTACTATCCTTGTGGAGAATGCCAGGTACACACACACACACACACACATCAGGGTTTCTGTGGGTCTTAAAGTCCTAAAGCAGAAGTCCACTTCCAAAATGAAGAATTACAGATAATGTACTCTCCCCCTTGTCATCCAAGATGTTCATGTCTTTCTTTCTTCAGTCGTAAAGAAATTATGTTTTTTGAGGAAAACATTTCAGGATTTTTCTCCATATAATGGACTGATATGGTGCCCCGAGTTTGAACTTCCAAAAAATGTAAAACAGCGATATCGGATGATTTTGAAGTAGAGGGAGAAAATACGGTCTGAGTTTTTCGACATACCCTAACTGTCTTGAGCTAGAATACACAGAGTTCAGGGAGAGTAAGACCAGACAAGTGTTTGACATTAAAAAGTATATAAATTGTGTTATTTTTATGAAAATAACCAATTGTTTCGATAGATAAGACCCTTCTTCTCCGGCTGGGATTGTTTAAAACTGCATTTAAACTGCATTTTGGAAGTTCAAGCTCAGGGCACCATATCAGTCCATTATATGGAGAAAAATCCTGAAATGTTTTCCTCAAAAAACATAATTTCTTTACGACTGAAGAAAGAAAGACATGAACAACTTGGATGACAAGAGGATGAGTACATTATTTGTAAATTGTTGTTCTGGAAGTGGACTTCTCCTTTAATTTGTCCTTCTACAAAATAAAGCCTTGAAGTCTTAAATATCTAAGAAAATCTTAAGGATATCTAAACATTCTTAAATCAAGACACATTTGCTTGAGATACAAAATGAAGATATGAAGTCTTGATTTTTTTTAATTGAGTTTATGCTTAAAACAAAAACAAACATCTGCCTTCATTTAGGTAATTTAATCAGAAAACAAAGCTTCTCATGTCATTTTGCTTCTTAAGTAAATGTATCTTGATTTAAGAAATATGTGTTGTGGAAAACAAGATGAAAATACTGCGGAAAAACTTATTTTTTGCAGTGTGATCAGAAGGTATAGTAGAAGTTATTGTAAGCTGTATTTTCAAAAGCTTTATGAACATTTACATTTAGAGAACATGACATATTGCATTGCCTTTAATTAACTCCTTAATTTTCTTTACATGGTCTTAAATTTTTTAATTTACCTTAAAAAAACGGCAGAAAATGTGTTATTTGTTTTAACATTCAACCAAGCATTTAATTATGTGTGAAGTATGAATATACATGCATATACTGTACAGATATATTCAGATTTATCTGTAAAAGCTCATTTAAATTTTTGTAAGTACATATGTTGATTTAAGAATGTTTGGATATATATATATTTTTTTTACTTTTACCTCTGTTTTGACATTTTGACTTTAATATTTTAAAATTGCATAACTTTTTATCCAGCAGGTGTAATGACATTATAACTAAGCAAAATTACTTAGTTATTTTTTTTCCTCTGTATGATTAATAATTAGTGCGCATGCACATTAACAGCCTTTTGAAATTATTTTTGTCTTGTTTTCCATTATAAATTGTTTAAAAAAAATTCTTACATCAAGCTACATTTGTTTAGGAGGGAAAGTGACTTAAGGTATTAAGTTTTGTTTTCTGAAAAGTGTACTGAAATGAGTTTATGCTTAAAACGAGGCAAAAAATGTCACTTTAAAAAATATGTACGAACAATACATTGAAGATTTACATTTACATAAATGCATTTTTGATTTTACATTCTACGTTTATATGTCAAGCATTCTGCTAAATGCATAAATATATTTTTATATATTATAATTTGCTAAAACTTAAAAACAAGATTATTTTTCTCACCCAACTGACATATAGTTAAAAATATAAATATGTAAAAATAAAATCAATTTAGAGATGTTTTAAATGTAACAAATATGAGTCATACATTTAGCGTCTATCTATATCTGTATGTAAATATTCCAACTATATATTCAGGATTGACAATTACTTATAAATTCAACAATTAGTATGTTCATAACTTTGCCATAACAATCAGTTTATTTCTTTGTACTGGTGTGGAAAGTACCTGAAACACACTGTGGACAAATGAAGCCATGTTGTGTTGATTCAAGCATGTTACTTCATCGTTTGAGGTTTTACTGAATTCCCAGTCTATCTGATTGTTTTCAGGGTGTGCCTTCAGATGTGTTTATCCCACAATGCTTTGCTCATGGGAAACAAAAAGCTCTGATTGCTTTAACCCTTTAAACATGACGAGACAAAAATAAGGCAGAAAAAACCTTTATAGCAAGTCTGAAAAAAAGCAAAGCCATTAAAATGCTAACATTTTGACCTCAGGGTTTATGAATGAGTAGCAGCTCTGGTATTTCCAGCTGACCTTTGACACTTAGCTCTATTTGTGGCCTTACATGGTTTCTTAGCAAGAGTTAACAGTGTTTCCATTCTCATCATGAGCCCTGAGTCAGATGTATAAAACCCGAGAGAAAGTCACACACACACGTGCACTGATGTCGTATAGACATGTTCTCATAACCACACACAGACACTCAGAATGACCTCTTACACGTATATCATGGACAGAAGTAGGTGTATACACAAGCTAATGTTATAAAGCCCCAGAGATCTCGCTCCACCTCGAGCAGCTGGGATCACTCCACCGCTGACTCACGGAGAGAGCCTTTTTTTTTTTTTTTGTAGTTTTTAAGATTTGCTTGAGTAATGTTTATGGTTGTTTTAAAAGAAAGGTTTACTCACAAATTAAGATTCTGTCATTATTTACTCACCCTCAAAGCTGCATTTCTTTAAAATGAAGAAAGATAGTTGAACAGTAAAAAGGGTCAGGTTTTGTTTCTTATTAACTTCAAGTTGCTTCATATGGAAGCCTGTTTCAGCCAATGAATAAAAAAATACAAAAAAGGTAAATGTAGCTTTTTATCTCTCAATTCTGACTTTGGACTTTCTTGCGATATTCAGTTTGTTTCTTGCAGTTCTGCATTTGTTTAGCTCAGTTCCAATTTTATCTCTCGCATTTCCGTTTTTGTATCTCACAATTCCACTTTTGCATCTCGCAATTCCGCATGTGAATCTCACAAATCCACATTCAGTTGCACGTTTGAATCTGTGTTTGTGTCTCGCAATTACGCGCTTGCATTTCACAGTTCCAAATTTGCGTCTCACAATTCTGCATTTGTATCTTGCATTACCGCATTTGTGTCTCACAATTCCGCTTTTGTATCTTGCAAAGTTTGCATCTTGCGGTTTCACGTTTGAATCTTGCAATTCCACGGTTGTTTCTTGCAATTCCATGTTTGTATCACGCAGTTCCGAGTTTGTATCTTGCAATTCCACATTTGTATCTCGCAATTCTGCGTTTGTGTTTCGCAGTTCCACATTGGTATCTTCCAATTCCGTATTTGCATCTTGCGGTTCGCTGTTTAAATCTTGCAATTCCGCATTTGAATCTTGTGGTTCCACGTTTGAATCTCTTAATTATACGCTTGTATCTTGCAATTCCGTGTTTGTGTCTCGCAATTCGACGTTTGTATCCCACAACTCCGGTTTTGTATCTCGCAAAGTTTGCATCTTGCGGTTCCACGTTTGAATCTTGCAAATCCGCTGTTGTATCTTGCAATACCATGTTTGTATCTCACAATTCCGCGTTGCATCTCACAATTCTGAATCTAAATCTGGCAATTCCGCGTTTAAATCTTGCAATTCCACATTTGAATCTCACAATTTCGACATTTGAACCTCGTAATTCCATCTTTGTATCTCGTAATTGCACTTTGCATTTTGCAATTCTGCATTTGGCAGTTCCACTATTGTATCTCGCAATTCTGTGTTTGTATCTCGCAATTTCATGTTTGCATTTCGCAGCTCCGTGTTTGAATTTCGCAATTCCCCGTTTGCATCTTGCGGTTCGACATTTGAATCTTGCAATTCCACATTAAAAGTCCCGCAATTCCGCTTTTGTATCTCGCAATTTCGTGTTTGAATCTCGCAATTACGCATTTGTATCTTGCAATTCTGCGTTTGTATCTGACAATTCTGCTTTTTTATTGCAATTTCACATTTGTATCTTGCAATTTCACATTTAAATATTGCAATTTTGCGTTTGTATCTCACAATTCCATGTTTGACTCTTTCAATTCCAAGTTTGTCTCATGTAGTACAGTTTGCATCTCATAATTTCGTGTTTGTATCAATGTGGAGTAATGCCTTTGTTTGTACTGTGGATCCAGGTTGATTCAGTGTCCTTCAATGTTTGGGACATTGGCGGTCCGGCCAGCATGTCGACGGTAAACCAGTGTTTCTTCACGGATAAGGCTCTGTATATGGTGATCTGGAATCTGGCTTTGGGAGAGGAAGCCGTGGCCAACCTGCAGTCCTGGCTGCTCAACATCGAGGTCAGGAAACAATATATAACACTAACATATGAAAATCTGAGAGTTTTTGAGCGCCTCCTTTAGTCAGGAGGACTCCATACTGTTTTCCAATTTGGTAAGGGGGAGATAAATGTGGTTCATGATGACAAATAGCATTTCTGAATGTGTTTGTGCTCCAGGCTCGTGCTCCGAACTCTGCTGTGATTGTCGTTGGGACGCATCTGGACCTCATAGACACTAAATTTCGTATAGAGCGTGTTGCAACACTGAGGGCCTACATCCTGGCACTTTGCAGAACCCCGTCGGGCGCACGGGCCAGCGGATACCCCGACATCACCTGGAAACACCTGCAGTTAGTGTCATTTGTCATAACTTCAGCTTACTTTTCTTAATGGAAAATCTTTTTTGGGAGTTTGTTTGTACGAATGTGTGGTTGTTTGGCAGTGAGGTGTCGTGTAAGACGCTGGAAGGCATGGACGGGCTCAAGAGGCTGTTGTTTCAGGTCACTTGCTCCATGAAGGACATCAGCAACCCGGCTAGCTGTCACAAACTGGTGGGAAGACTGGTTAGTGTTAGTCTTCAGTATATCTTCAGTAAATCTTGAGGAGGCTATGCTGCAGTATTATCTTAGTTTCTTTAAGGTGATTGTGTTTTTGGTGTTTTTTACAGATCCCCAAAAGTTACCTGATCCTGCAGGAGGCCATAAAAGCAGAACGTGTAAGGAGAGATGAAGCAGATGAGGTTCAGTACCTGACAGACTCAGAACTGGAGCAGATCATCGAGCAGAGTCCCGCCAGCGATATCAAAGACTATGAGGATCTGCAGACGGGTAATGCAAAAATAAATATTTATTATAAATTATTTATAATTTATTGTGTTTATTATTAAAATAAAATACATACTAGCTGTTTTGATATATATTGTTAATATAATTTTCATAAAATATATATATATTTTTTAGAATTGTATTTATGTTTCTATTCTTATTTTTAATATATGTTATTGTATATAAACTAAAGATTTTTTAAATTGAATTACTAAATTATTATTATATTTATTTAAATTTAATTATTAGGTTAATTGAATAAATAAATGTAATTTTTTTTTTTATTGCATTGATTTACAGCCGATAATACTTTTCTTATACAAACATGTTTATTTATTCATTTAATATATTGATTTAGTATTTATCTGTTATTTATGGAATAGTTTAATAGTAAAGAACAGCATTTTGTTATTGCAAACGAAACAAATAAAATGTATTTATTTATTTATTTATTCATGAAATAGTTGAATGATAATAATTTACATTTACCACTGCAAACTACACCAGTGGTTATTTATATATGCCATAGTTTAATGATAATAAAATTAATTTCACTACTGCAAGCTAAATTAATAAAGTTCTCTCTCTTTTTTTAGTTTATGGAATAGTTCATTATTATTCACTAAATTATAAATTTATTGAAGGTTTTTTAATGGTTTATGGCAGATATTTTTCTTATTCAAACTGATTTTTTTTAGCATATTAAGCCTTTCAAATACAGTTTTAAAAATCACCCATGACATTAGTTATATAATTATTGATAATTTTCTGTATCTGTGGATCCCTAGTTTTTTTCTTTCACAGTTCCTCACATTTAAGTCAACATTTAAATGCTGTAATCGAATGTATTTTCAAGTGGAAGAGGATTCAGTGGGCTGAATATCACTGCATTACAGCTGTTTTTTGTGAATCACACAGCGATCAGTTTCCTCATCGAGACGGGCACCATACTACATTTCTCCGATACCAGTCACGGCCTGTGTAAACTCTACTTCCTGGATGCCGTGTGGCTGTCCGAGTGTTTGGAGCGTATCATCAACCTGAGAGGCTCGCGCTCGGTGGCTCGTAACGGGGTCATCAAGGCCGAGGACCTGCGCATGCTGCTGGTGGGCACCGGATTCACCCAGCAAACAGAAGAACAGTACTTCCAGTTCCTGGCCAAGTTTGAGATCGCTCTGCCAGTCGCCAGCAACAGGTAAAACCTATGGCTACTTCCATTTTTTCTGTTTTCCAAACTTGTTACGTTTAAGTCTGCAGTGTTTCAAACCTCAAATTTTCCCTCAGAAGTAGTTTTTTTTTCTCTTTTTCTTCAGTTATCTGTTGCCACACCTTTTGCCCCCCAAACCTGCCCTGGACATCCACGGCTTTCGGCACCAGAGCAACAATGCCATCCAGCGGCATTTCAAGATGAGCTTCGTTCCCGCGGGATTCTGGGAGCGCTTTATAGCCAGGATGCTAATTAGTTTAAACCAGATGGACGTGCAGGTAAACACATACTCTGAGATGACAAGCTAACCAACCAATAAAAGTCAGTCGATTACAGTCATTTCAAGCATAGAATTAGAGGCCACACGCTGACAGTGCTTCAGACTGGGAGTCCACAGCAGTCTGTGAAACCGCATGGTAAGACGCTTCGCACGCTTTTGCAGGCTAATTTTCCCTAAATAGCCCTATACAAAAAAAAAGGCAAAATTTGGTTATGTGTATATGGCTGTTTGGGGAAAAATATAATTGCCTTTTTTGTGTGTAAGAAAGTCACATTACAAAGAAAATGTATTTATTTTTTATTTATTTAGTTTTTTTTAAAGTTTGTCTATTATATAAAAAAGATGTACTAAAGAATAATAGTAATATAATAATAATAATAATAATAATAGTTTTTATTTATAATATGTCTAAAAAGTTCTATATGATGTAAATATTAAACAGTGATTAAAAATATTAAACAATGTTATGACTATAATTATGACAATGTGAATAATATTATTATATTATATTATATTATACAAAATAAGAAATATTAAAACAAAAATATTTAATAAAATTAAATAAAAATAATAAAAAAATAATAGAAATCTAACTATAAGTTGTATTATTAATAGTGCAACTATAATCATCTTTATTTTTGTGATATTTTTCTATAAAAATAGAAATCATTTAAGAAAAATAATTTTACATAATTTTTATATTTATGTCTAGCATGATTGTAATAATTATAATAATTGTTTTATATTATATTATATTATATTGTATTATGCAAAATAAAATAATTAATAAAATAAAAATAATCTAATACAAATCTGACTATAAGTTGTATTATTAATAGTGCAACTATAAAAATTATATTATATTAAATTATCATTATTTAGTTTTTACTTACTCTAACAAATAAAAATCATTTAAGAAAAATAGTATAATTTTATATAATTTTTATATTTATGTCTAGCATGATTGTAATAATTATAATAATTGTTTTATATAATATTATAATATAATATTATACAAAATACAAATATTTCAAAATATTTTTAATAAAATAGAAATAATATAATAAAAATCAGACTACAAGTTGTATTATTAATAGTGTAACTATAAAAATTATATTATATTAAATTATCATTATTTTTGTTTTTACTTAAAAATCAAGAAGACATATTATTTTTGCGATGTTTTTCCGTAAAAATACAAATAATTTAAGAAAAATAATATAATTTTTTTTTTTTGATAATTTTTACATGTATGTCTAGTGTGACTGTGTAAGAATTATAAGAATTATAATAGTTGTTTTATATTATATTATATTATATTATATTGCTACATTAGATTAATGCTTCAATTGCTATGAATCATTGTATGAGACCAGTTTGGTGACCGTGCCAAGTATTAAAATCTGTCGCAAAAATTTCATGTATTTCTGAGGTCCCACTTTTTACTATTTTGGACCAGTTTTGCATGTGGTTTTGTTTGTTTCGATTTTCCTCTTTCAGTGTTCTGCTTTCGTGAATCTTCACCAAAATTGGTTCAGGTCAGACACAGACAAAGACAAAACCACTCAAATACAATTACTGGATTTTATTCTCCAGAAAAGCCTAAACAATTTTGCTGGCAGCGACACCAAACGGGAAGTGAGTCTTTATCTTGGCAAAGCTTTTGCATATCGACACCGTTTTTCTTTGTTTTTATCAACGCCACATTGTCCTGAGAACATTTGTAGCGCCACCTGCTGGTCAAAAGTTATAACCCAAACAAATCTGTGCAATCATTCAATTTAATTATTCCTTACATGAACAAGTTCTCAGGTGAAAGTGTCGTTGAAGCCGATCGCTGTTCACAGTTCTGGTTGGTTTCGTTTGACTGACTTTGACTGTCTTTGTGATTTTTCATAATAGGCATTCGAGACCAAAAAGCCCACAAAGAACCAGAGGAACCGCAATACGGTGATCTACAGCTTTGCAGGAAACCAGCAGCGCAATCGCTGCAGCACCTTCCGCGTCCGTCGCAGTCAGACCATCTACTGGAAAGAAGGGCTGCTAGTCACCTTTGACGGAGGATATCTGAGGTTAGTAAGGGGCTGTCTGTTTTTTTTTATATATATTTTTTGATATTTAATGATTAAATTATATTTATTCATAATTATAAATATAATTATAATTATATTTATTAATTTTTTAGATAAATTATATTTATATTTAGTAAGGACATCATTAAAATAGTCTATGTGAAATCAGTGTTTCAACCGTAATGTTATGAAGCTATGAACATTTTTGTGAAAATAAAAATAACAACTTTATTCAAAAATTTCTTCTCTTTTTGGGTGAACTATCCATTTAACTAAAAACATGTTTTTGCTAATTGAAATAAAGATAACATTTTATGAATTATCATTATTACAAATTACCATTTTTGAGAAAATACATAAATATTGTATTTGTTATCAAAAGGTTGGAAAAATAAACAAGTAGATAAAAGATGATAATAATAACCAATTTAAAAAATCTCTCTCTATATATTAATTAATTGAAAAACCTTAACTTAAATGAAAAATCTAAATGTTGTAAAAATAAAAGCTAAATATAAAATTAATAAAAATGAATAAAAAAGTAATAAAAATTACAAAAGCATAACAAAAATTTAAAAAATAATAATCTTCTTATTTATTAATTAGATGAAAAACCTAAACTTAAATAAAAAAATGTAAATTTTGATTTGACGACTGAAAATACGAGTGAAATAAAAATAAATTAAAGCTAAATATAAAATTAAAAAAAATCAAAAAGTAATAAAAATTACAAAAGCAAAAATGAACAAAAATCGTTCTATTTATTAATTAGATAAAACACCTAAACTTAAATGAAAAATCGAAATGTTGCTTTGACGACTAACTGAAATAAAAATAAATTAAAACTCAAAAATCAAAAAAAAAATCAAAAAGTAATAAAAATTACAAAAGCACAACATAATTATCTCTCTATATAATATTTAGATGAAAAACTAAACTTAAATAAAAAAAATCCAAATGTTGCTTTGACGACTAACTGAAATAACAATAAATTTAAGCAAATATAACATTTCGAAAATCTAAAAGTAATAAAAATGACAAAAGCACAACAAAATAAAAAAAATTATCTCTCTATATATTACTTAGATGAAAAACTAAACTTAAATAAAAAATTGAAATGTTGCTTTGACGACGAGTTTGCTGCAAAACATTATGGGATTACCTCCTCTGGAAAGGGTACATGTGTTATAACGTAAATAATCAATCAATAAATGCTACTAAATATACAATAAAATAAATGAATTGCTATTTCATGCAATTTTTGAGAAAATACATAAATATCAAGATGTATAGTGAGTGTTGTCAAAAGGTTGAAAAACATAATATTAATAATAATAATAATAATAACCAACTAAAAAAGTAAATAAAAATAACTGAATAAATGAACAAAGCGCATAACATATTTACTAAAAATTCAACTAAAATTTCAGTGAATATTTACAAAATAAATGATCATTTAAAATATTAAAAAATATGTAATATTATCTAAAAAATACTAAAATAACACTGTTTCTCATCCACAGCGTAGAGTCGTCTGACCTGAACTGGAAGAAAAAGAAAAGCGGAGGCATCAAGATTATCTGTCAGTCGGAGACGAGGGATTTCTCAGCGATGGCTTTTATCACTGATCACGTTAACGCCCTCATAGACCAGTGGTTTCCTGGTGAGGACGCCTCCAGACATTATTCTCAATCAGATCTTTGATATATTAAATCTTGTGCACAGTAGCTTGAATTTGTGGGTGTAATATAGACATTCCCAGTGAATGCATAAACTGATCAAACATTTACCATCAATGCAGTGCAGTGCAGTTCTTCCATGCACCGTGAGCTATTGCATCAATATAAAATGTGCATCGCATTTTTTTAACATTTAATTATTCCAGATGAAAGCTGTATTGAAAAACAGTACTAGGCTAAGATGATAAAACATGCAAAACAGTCATAAGACGGAAGTCCAACAGAAAACAAAGCAGTGTCATAAATCGTGTCATAATGAGAGTGTCAAGGTGATGAACAAACATCCTAAACCCGTAACCGTAGGGTATTAATATGGACGTGCAGCTGTTTGTTGCCGCACAGACGTTAATGTTGCACTGTGGGAGTTTGCTGTGCGTCAGTGCCGAGCTGCTTCACAGTATTAACACGCTGTCAGTCAGCAACACAGGTGCAGCACGAACACAAACACACGCTAAATTCTATAGATGTGATCAGGAGTCAGACCGTAGTTTATGCAGCCGCAGTGATTGATTCATTAGTCCACATAAAGCCTGTTAATTACGGCACACACCTGCTGCATTCAGCCGTTACCCAACAGCACTTCACATGTCACACTCTACACAAATGTTTGTGGGTAAACAAACCCCTGCTGTGTGAGATTATTAACACGCGCATGTAATGCTGATTGTATGTGTGCGTTTTAATCATGTGATTTTTCAGCCTTTTGACAACACTGAATATACACTCAGTATATATGTATTTGCTCAGAAATGTTTTTAAAAGGGAGGTTTATTTATCTATTTATTATTTATTTTTAATAGTTTATTATTATTAAAGATTTATTTTATTTTCAAGCCTTTTTGACATCACTAAATAGACAGCTCAATTTTTATGTATTTGCTCAGAAATTATTTAAAAGAGTGATTTATTTATTTTGAATTTTTTATTATTATTATTATTTACAGCTTAAGATTTAAATATTTTCTCAGGAATAGCTTAAAAGGTTATTTGTTTATTATTTTTATTTGTTTATTATTATTATTATTATTATTATTATTATTATTATATACAACTTGATATTTATGTATTTGCTCAGGAATGGATTAAAATGGTTATTTATTTATTATTATTAGTAGTAGTAGTATTATTATATACAGCTTGATACTTATGTATTTGCTCAGAATGGCTTAAAATGGTGAATTGTTTATTTATTTAATAATTAATTAATAATTAATAATTATTTATTTTTAATTTATTATTATTATTATTATTATTATTATTATTATTATTAGTGTTGTAGTTGTAATTGTTATTGTTGTTAGATTTTTATTTTTCAGCATATATGTATTTGCTCAGAAAGTGCTTATTTATTATTATCATTATTTATTTATTTTTCAGACTTTTTTCTTTTTTTCTTTTTTATGTAGTAAATTGTATTTTATTTTATTTTATTAATTAATAAAGAATAAAAATAACTGAATGAATGAAAAACCACATTAAAAACTAAAACCTAAGAGTCATATTAAATTTAAAAATAAAAAATAAATTTAAATAAATAAATAAATACATTTAAAAATGACAAAATAAATGTTTGTTCAAAATAATAATAAAAACCATAAAAGTATCTAAATAATAGTAGAATAACACTGATAAGAAAAGCCTTGCTCTGTTATTCCAGCCTTTTACAACACTGAATATACAGCTTAATATATATGTATTTGCTCAGAAAGTGCTTGTTTTATTACTATTATTATTATTATTATCATTATTATTATTATTATTATTATTTGTTTACTTTTCAGTTTTTCTCCAGATTTTTTTTTCTTTTTTATGGTTTATGTAGCAAAAAGTTTATTTTATTTTATTTTATTTTATTTTATTTTATTTTATGAGAAACATCATTTCTGCCTAACTAGCTATTATAGAAAAAGTGAATTAAAAGGTGCATTTTAATAATTATGACCTTTAAAATGTCCCGTGATTAATGTCTTTTTATCTAAACATGAGCATCCATATACATACATTTATCATTAACATGCACGTGATGATCTCTCCTTGTCCAGCGCTGACGGGCAGCGAGAGCGACGGCTCTCGTCTTATTGAGCAGTATGCTCCCTGTCCGTACTGCAGCTCTGGACCCCGACTGTCCGACCCGCTGCCTCTGTCCGGCTCCAATCACAGCACCGTCCACTACTTTAACATGGAGGACTGCGTCCTGGCAGCCGTGGAGAAGGAGCACATCAGCTGCCCCAACCACCCCAAACAGCCCGTCCCACTACAGGAGCTGGTGCCCGAGCTCTTCATGACCGACTTCCCTTCACGGTAAGTTAACAAATACGTTTGACCATCTTTTGACCTTTTTAATACTATTATACCAGTTATGAACTGGTGTGTAGCCTATAAAGTGACAAAAAAAACTGTAGATGTAAGTGCTGTTGTTTTCCCACCAAAATGACATCACTTCCTGGAGGATGATGTCGTTTAAGGAACTTGTTTTGTAAATGCTGGAACCTGGTCCTAAAAAGTTATAGCATACACATAAACAAAAAGGCTTTCAGTGGGCCGCTCTCTCGTCTCGGCATGACGTGTGTGTTTTCTGTGCAGTTGTGGCTCATCACATAAATTGGATTATTAATTCTGAAGTTAAAATGGAAACAGAATCTGCGGGTTTGAACTGCAGCTCTCGTCTTTGAGCCACGACAAACAAATCTCTTCCTCTGCAGCGCAGGTTGAATTAAAGTCCCGCTGGGAGCTCGAACTTTATATTGGAGTCAAAAATCACATCATTATGAACTGATAAATCTCAAAGTTACTACATTTGTGCGTTTGGCAGAAGCTTTTATCAGAAGTGACTTACCATGCATTCATGGTTGAATTCGGTGTGTTGCTTGGTTAATTAAGCTGCAAGCTTTTAAATCCAAAGCAGCAAACATACTCATTTTAATGTGAAAATCCATCAGAAATTAAAAAGATGAATTTGTGATGGTGTGATTTTTATAGACTGATCAAGTTGTTATATTTTGATTTACAAAGATATTTTTTATTAATTTAGAATAACATTAAGATTAAGAACTTTGTTAGAAAAGGGCAGATTTGCATTTAACAACAAAAAAAAATTGTAGTAATATAACAAAAAAAAAAGTGTAGTAATATTGTGACACACTCTGTTTTAAACTCAAGTAAGCTAAGAAAACAGAATTTGTAGACTGCAAATTAATGCTGAATTAATTTAAATCTCATTTTGGCCCAAATTTAAGGTGACCACCAATTTATTTATTTTTGTATCATGCAGCCCCATAATGCAGTGCAGCAAAAACAAAATTGTGGCATAGTCCATAAAAATGTTATAAATATTTATACATATGTATTGGTTTTTTTCACAATTGAAAAGTTTCAATGGAAAACAAATACTATTATTTATAACAAATAATATATATAATATTATTATGTATAAATTATTTTCAATTAAAAAAAACACTTAAACAGTTATAAATAATATTTATTTATTTATTTATTTATTTATTTATTCATTATTATATAGTATTGGTATTAATTTCATTAATTAATGCATATAACTTTTTATAACATTTTTCTGGACTCTCTCTGCCACATTTCATATTAAGTATGTATTTTGAAATGAATTATAATTAATTAGAAGAATATATATATATATATATATATATATATATAAAACTTCAAATATAAAAAATTAAGCTTTTTCAAACACTATAACAAATAATACTAAACTAACACTGTTGGCGCACTTAGAAGATGTTTGTTATTAATAATCTTATCTTTTAGTTTGTGTCTGTTAAGTTCTTTCATTTATGGTTTATTGACGTATAAGGATTTTCAACAGGCCAATTTTAAAATACAAAAAATAATATCTGTTGTAATTATTTTAAACATTAAGAATGTTGTATACACAAAAATTCATATTAAAATATAAAATTAAATGATTTTAGTGTTTTTTGTCATCTCCATGTATTGGCCATAGCCTGTGGTGCGACCGTGATTTATATTAAAACTAATTAATTTCCTTAACATGCTTAACATTTTTTTTAGATGTTCTCAGTAATTAAAGTGTTGAGAAACCAAGTATTTGCATTCATTAAATAATGATCTCATGTTTTTGTTTTATAATTTTAGAGTTGCCTTCTTAAATGTAGTTAGCAGACTTATTATTCCTGTAAATTGCATAAAACTGATAAAAGTGTTTTAAAAATACCATTCACGTAAGCATGCTGTAGCAGTGATTCATATTTTAGCCACAGAAATTACATATTTTATTTTTAATTTAATAGAGTTATTCCTGTTATTGGTTGCACCACATGACGAGTGGTCGCTCCAAATGACACAAATGCCTTATATCATTAAAAATCTATTTAAAGGAAAATGGTGTGAATTGACATCTTTTCAGGTTTTATGATACCCTTATGAAGTATTTACATTAATTTGCTGTATTATCCAAAAACAGGCATTCTTGCATTATTATAATAATTGCCTTTTGGTTTTAAAAACGTGAAGCTGTGTTTGCTCTAATGCTAAACGTATCACATATTTGTTATTAAATGTCTTCTGGTTTGCATCCATCAAGTTACGAATCAAAAAAGAGGATAAATCAAATTAGATGAAGTACCATTCATTTATTATGTGTTTAACTGACTGTATTATCCAAGTAACGGACATCAACATGATTAATTGTCATGCTGAATTTCCAGGAAGAACAACTATATTGTGATGAGATTTTGGTCACTCTGCCCATGCATAAATGTCCTGGTTTGACCGCAGCACCACACTTACAGTGTAAGAATAAGTTGGAAAATTGCTGATGCAGTTGTTGGTCTGAATAAATAAGGTTTATCTGCAAGTAAACAAAAACTGCTGATCATGTCAAAACAAGTTAATGCTCATTAGGACTGCTATTCACTACAGGCCTGTTACAAAGTCTCTTCAAAGATAAAGTTTAAAGGTCACGATTTGTGAGTAAAGCAATTTAGCTTGACCTTATTAGTAATTCCAAACTGTATTAAGAACATATTCCTGTAATTCCGCTGTTACCATGGATCTGTTGTTTCCTACATAGGCAGCAAATTAAACCTCATAAATTACTAAGCTAATGACTTAGTAAGTCAGCATACAAATTTTATTGCATCTATTGCCTGTTGATATGGTCTGACCATGTATGTACTAGTTTGATTTTACATTTATATAAATTTATATAATTAATCTTATAACTATATATAACTATAAAACATAAAACATTTTGTGTGTGTGTGTGTGTGTGTGTGTGTGTGTGTGTGTATATATATATATATATATATACACACACACACACACAAAATGTTATATCTTTTTTATATCTAAATTTTAAATAAAATGTATATTTTTATCTATCTATCTATCTATCTATCTATCTATATAATGGAAATGATTATGTAAATTTAAAGCACTATTTAAATTTTATATTTAACAATTTAAAACTAAAAATCATAAAGTTAAATATAGAATTTCTTCATTCTTTACAATAAATTATAGAAATGATTTATTATATAGATTTAAAGCACAAAAAAACTAAAATAAAAAAATTAAATATATAATTTATTCATTATTTGCAAGAAATTGTAGATAAATTATAAATTATATAAACTTAAAGCTAAAAAATAAAACTAATAAAAAATAAAATATATAATTTATGCATTATTTACAATAAATTATAGAAATGATTAACTATATAAATTTAAAACTAAAAAAATAATATTTAAATAAAAAAAATTATATGTAATTTCTTCATTATTTACAGTGATAGAAATGATAAATTACATATAAATTTAAAACTAAAAAATAAATATATAATTTCTTCATTCTTTACACTAAATTATAGAAATTAATTATATAAATTTAAAGCACACAAAAACTAAAATAAAAAATTAAATATATAATGTCTTCATTATTTACAATAAGTTATATAAATTGTTAATTATAAATTGTTAATTATAAATGTAAAGATATAAAATTAAAAACTATATATAGTTTTATATTTTTATTTCAGTTTTTCTTAATCTAATATTTGTTTTATTTTATTTCTATATTGTTTTAACTAAATCATTTTAAACTTTTTGTTAACAATGGCAACACTGGCAATTATTACAATTATAACTCTGGCATCAGAGTAAAAACTGTATCACATTATGAAACACTTGATTTGAAAACAAAAGGTTTGCATGAGCTTCATCCAACAGCCGTGTGGCCCGGAGACGTCTTTAATTATACAGAAGGGATGAATGATTTTACCAATTATTTATGTGATTATGCAGACAGCATAATCCTCTTGGCTTGAAGTCTTATAAATGAGTGTTTCCTGTTAATATCTTTGCCGTGAGTTTGTTTCACACAGCCATAAGGAGAGCATTGAAAGCATGTGTATGCGCGATCAGCCAGCGGAGGCGGTTCAAAGCGCATGTCAGATGAAATGACGTTCCCATATGGAGCTTTAATGGGAATGATTAGGAGTGACGGCTGACTAAATTGACTCGTTTTAATTTGACAGACATTGTGTTACATTCAACAGCGACCACAAGAATGGAGCTGGAAAGAGAGAACAAAGGTTCAGCTAATGATAGAGATCTTACAAAATGTCAGAATGCATGTTTGTAGTTTGGGTTTTTTTTTCTTCTTTTTTTTTTGTTTCTGAAATAAGTTTCTTGTGCTCACTGATTAAAATACAATGAAAACAGCAGTATTGTAAAATATGATTACAAATACCAATACAAATATTCTTATTAAAATTTCTGTTTTGTATTTAAATGCTGAATTTTCAGCATCATTACTCCAGTCTTCAGTGTCACATGATCCTTCAGAAATCAATATAATATGCTGATTTGCTTTTCAAAGAACATTTCTGATTACTATCAATGAAAACAGTTGTGCTGCATATTTTTGTGGAAAACTTTATTTTTCAGGATTTTTTGATGAATAGAAATCTTTTGATCTTTTGATTCTTGATGACATACAGATTTTATTTTATACAGACTTTATTAACACTTTTACTAAACCTTTTACTAAAAATCTTACTTACCTTAAACTTTTTTAAACTTTTCCTATTTTTTGAAAATAATATTTATTATATTATTACATTATGTGTAATATTATATAATGTATTATTCTGAAAAATATATATGGACAATAAATAATATTATGAAAAAAAAAAAAATATATATATATATATATATATCCGGTGGCCATATATTTATTTATTTTATTTTTTATTTTTTTATTTTTTTAATTTATGATTTATTACTTAATAGACTTAAAATATAAATATAATTAAGTCTCTTATGCTCGTTAAGGCTGCATTTATTTGATCAAAAATACAGTAAAAACTGTAATATTGTGAAAAATTATTACAAATTGGAATAACTGCTTTCTAATGTAATATATTGTAAAATGTAATTTATTTCTGTGATTCAAAGCTGAATTTTCAGCATCATTACTCCAGTCTTCAGAGTTACATAATCCTTCAGAAATCATTCTAATATTTTGATTTATGTTGCTGCCTAATGCATTTTTGTTACCTGTGGTACTTTTTTCATTATTCTTTGAATAAAAAGTTAAAAACCTTGTTTTAAAACAAAAATAGAAATCTTTTGTACCAATGTGAGCTATAAATGCATATACACACATGTTCAGAGCATCTTTGTGTGTGTGTTTCAGTTTGTTCCTGTTGAAGAGTGACCTGCAGTGGAGTGAAGATGCAGCAGATATCCTGGGACAGGGCGGCAGCGGCACCATCATCTACAGAGCCAAATACAGAGGCCATCCGGTGGCCATCAAACGCTTCCACTTCAAGAAATGCAAGCAGCAGTCGCTCAACAGCAGCACAGGTACGTCACGCTCCTCTACCTCTGTTATCTTTAGGTAATAGAGCAATGCTTGCATCCGCATTGGATCCGCTCGATGAGTGATTAGTGATAGAGTCAGAGGTGATAGGTTGGGGAAAGTTAAGCCGCGTGTTCCTGCAGACACACGTGAGGTCAGAGGTCAGAGCGCTGTCGTTCTACTCAAGGCTCGCGGTGGGATGCGCAGCGGTTCTGACTGATGGTATTTCCTGTTAACAGAGAAACGCTAATCCTCGCTGGATTTCTCCTGTTGTGTGTCTTTTTCCCATCCAAAACCTACTGAGCTGCAGAATGTAATGAGACTAAAGCTAAAAATCCCTCTCTTAAAACATGTTATTAACTCACACAGTTTCGGTTCTTTTACGGTTTTTACAAATGATCTTGTTTTAAGAAAGTTTAGATAATCAAAAATATATAGATCGTCTCACTGCAATTTTCTGCCAAAGTAAAGGCTATATAGATTGAAAGCAAAGAAATTAGGACTTGCTTAAATTGATTGGAGGTTGTTTTTTGTATATATTTTTATAATTAAAGTAATAATGAAATTCTTAAAGAAGACAACATAACAGCAATAATAAATACATAATAATAATAATATCAATGATAATAATAATACTGATTATTATTAGTATTGTGTTTGTATTATTCAGATCATATTATGATTATTTTATTATGATTTTTATAATTATTTAGGTTATTATTATGCTTGTTGTTGTTATAATTATTATTTTAATATTATTAATAGTTTTTATTACACACACACACACACACACACACACAGACACACACACATATGTATATATATATATATATATATAATTATAATTATGGCTATTTTGTAATAATGATAACTGCAATAATAATAATTGTTTATAATAATAATTATAATAATAATAATAATAATTATTATTATTATTATTATTATTATTATTATTATAGTCATCCTGATTGGGGGAAAACAGGTTTCCTATTTTATTCCAATGATATATTAGTAATATTATGATTATTATTATTATTATGTTATTATTATGCTTATTATTGTTATTGTTGTTATTATTTGTAGTAGTAGTAATATTATTATTATAAATATGTTTTATTATGCAAATCATGTTGATAATTGTATAATTATTATGGCTACTTTATAATAACAATAATAACAATAGTTATAATAATTAGTTTATTATTATTATTATTATTATTATTGTGTTTGTATCATTCAAATCATATTATGATTATTTTATGATTTTTATAATTATTTAGGTTATTATTATGCTTGTTGTTATTGTTATAATTATTATTTTATTATTATTAATAGCTTTTATTATATATATATATATATATATATATATATATATATATATATATATATATATATATATATAATTTTATAATTATGGCTATTTTGTAATAATAATAATAATAATTATTATTATTATCATTATTATTATTGTTATTGTTATTGTTATTGTTATTATTATTGTCATGCTGAATGGGGGAAAACAGGTTTCCTATTTTATTCTAATAATATTTATATAATAATGATAATAATAATATTATTATTATGATGATTATTATTATTATTATTATTATTATTGTTATTGTTGTTATTATTTGTAGTAGTAGCAGTGTTGGGAAGGTTACTTTGGAAATGTAATAGGTTACAGATTACAAGTTACTTGATTAAAAATGTAATAAGTAGTGTAACTTTTCAATTACTTTATTAAAGTAATGTAACATTACTTTTAATTACTTTTTGATTACTTTTCTAAATTTCTAATATTTTCAACTGTTAATGATTTTGAAACATTTAAACCAGGCAGAGTTAACCTTACAGTAGCACTCAACACTGATTACTGTCAGACTTTCAAAATCCTTTATCACTTGAATTAAGATTATAATAAGTAAGGGATAATATAAATTTTTATTTTGCGATAACAACTGGCTGGATGTACATTATCTCACTTATTACACAGCTGCTTGATAGATTATTTAGATGTTTCGTGCCAAAATTATTAGACACAAAACACTGATCTGTTGAAATATTTGAACGTAAAGCTTCCATGAAGAAATCAGTTGCTAGCAAACGGCAAGTTCAAACTAGACATTTTAGGGATACAGTGCGGTCAGACCAGTTTTCTTACACAGCATTTCACCACATAAATAATTAAGTAGCAGTACTAGTTTGTTAGTTATCTTATAATCTATTACAGTGTACAAAAAAAAAATAGATGGCAGCAGCTGCATTTATATGAAACAATAGAGCGAGTCCACGATACCAGGATGACTGAATTAAGAAATTGTCCACATAATATTGAATTAAACTTTAGTATTTTATTAACTAATCAAACGCAATTTTTCCGCCAAGAAAAATGATCAAGCATATAGAACTGACTTAAGTTGCCCCAAATGAGCCTGAGCTGTGTAATCATTTAATTTAAAGCACAGCCACCACAAATTCAGAACTTTTTTTGGGGTGGGGGCTTTTTATGCCTTTTGTTGTGATAGGACAGTAGAGAGATGACAGGAAAGAGCTGTGAGTAGAGAGAGGGGAGCGGGATCGGCAAAGGACCTCGAGACGGGAATCGAACACGCTATATATCATAACAAAATCATAACATAACATCATAACAAGAAATCGTTTAATAGCTATGATACTGGGTTTGAAATCAAATGTTTGCATAGTTATGACAGAAAACACTAGCATCTAACAATGCCTTGGAAAAAAACATAAATCTGCATAAACCCAAATAGGAAATAAAACAGTTATCGAATAAGCATGTGTCCTGTTCTGTGTCCTAAACTCCTGAAACATTGGTAAAAGTAAGTGGGGGTGGGTGTGTGAAAAAATTCAGATGTAATCCCCTTTGTAATCACTGGCATTTTTTAAAAGTAACTGTAATTTAATTACACATTTTTTTTCTTAGTAACTGTAACTAATTACAAGTACATTTATTTTATAATTAAATTACGTTATTCCGTTACATGTAACTAGCTACTCCCCAACACTGAGTAGTAGTAGTAGTAATATCATTATTATAAATGTTTTATTATGCAAATCATATTGTTGATAATTGTATAATTATTATGGCTATTTTATAATAACAATAATAATAATAGTTATAATTATAATTATTATTATTATTATTATACAGTCACATTGAATAGGGGAAAACTATTTTTATTATGCCAATAATGTTTGTATAATAATAACTAATTATTACGTTAACTATTATTACTCTTATTATTATTATTATTATTATCATTATTAATTGTCAAACTGAATGGGAAAAAAACAGGCTTAAATAATAATATTTGTATAATAATAATTATTAGTAGTAGTAGTAGTAGTATTGTGTAGTCATTTTGAATAGGAGAAAGTTTTTCCTTTCTTTTTGTCATTAGCATATCACATGTCTGAGCAAAGCAAAATTTAAAAAATCTTAATGAAACTTAAATAAAATTAGAATATCTGCCAAAACAGTGTAGTTAATGTCTATTATGAGTGCTATAAAACGTTATCAGACTTTATAAGCTGTGGTTTTACAGCGGCACATCCCATCGTAAAGATTTTCCCTTCAGCTGCGTCACGCTCTGCCAGTTTCTGCCTTTCTCTGACCTTGAAGGCCTCTCACCTCTTCTGTCTGCCGCTCCGTCCGCTTCGCTGATCATGCAAACGTCTCCCAACTATTTATGATGCGCGGTCTGTCATAACTTACACTGCAGCAGAAACCCACAGCACTCTGCTTCGTTTGCAGGTTTCTCCCCGTCAGCGGCGTTTTATGTTGACTATTTCTCTGTCGGCCGCATTCACTGCTGTTTGAATTGGTCTCTCAGCAGCTCCAGCTTTTACGTCTCCGCTGATTTATTCCCTCCCGCTCATTCTAGAGGTTTCTTTACTATAAAGGCGGCTACTAAATCAAGACATTTACTTTTATGACACAGAGTTTATCTTGCTCATGAATTCCAGACGTTTCTTGTTCAAAGTTTGCCGTGTTTTGTCGAGTGCAGTCATGCACTGGAGGTTTATGGTCTGTAAAGTGGTGCCCTATGGTAACCAACGGCAACAGCGGCTGTCACCTGCCCTTTGGAAACTTCCAGAATCCAAAAAAATACAATTAATTAAATACAATTAATTTACTTTCTTTTTAATTTTTTTACATTTAATTATTTTTTTAATACAGTACTGTATGTACTGTACTTAAACATTATTTTAATTTCGATACTTTTGACCTTTTGGCAACAAATAAATAAAAATAAAATATGTGAAAATTATTTAGTCAATAAATAAAATATAATCTAAAAAATAAATGTGTTAAATTTATTTTTATTTACTCACATATATGTTGCCAAACAGAACATATGTATATTTATTGAAATGAATATTTCATGAAACATATATATTTCTGTATATTTTTATTTATTTGTTTAATGTAAAAAAAAAAATAATAATAATAATATTAATAATAACACACTACTGTATTTACTGTACTTAACACATTATCTGTTATAATAGTCAATACCTTTGACCTTTTGGCAACAAATAAATAAAAATAATATATGTAAAAAATATTTAGCCAATAAATAAAATATAATATTACAAAAAATTATTATTATTTTTATTTATTTACACACACATATATGTATTTACATACTGTATTTACTGTACTTAACACATTATGTATTATAATAGGCGATACTTTTGACCTTTTGGCAACAAATAAATACAAATAAAATGAGTGAAAATGATTTAGCCAATAAATATAATATAATCTAAAAAATAAATGTGCTAATTTATTTTATTTATTTACTCACACATATATGTTGCCAACCAGAACATATGTATTTTATTGAAATGTATATTTCATGAAACATATATATTTCAGTATATTTTTATTTATTTACTTAATGTAAAAAAAAAAATAATAATAATAATACACTACTGTATTTACTGTTCTTAACACATTATGTGTTATAATAGTCGATACCTTTGACCTTTTGGCAACAAATAAATAAAAATAAAATATGTGAAAATTTTTTAGCCAATTAATAAAATATAATGTAAAAAATATATGTATTTATTTACACACACACACACACACACACACATTTTATATTTAATGAAACTTATATATTTCTATTTTTTCAATTTATTTACTAAATAAATACATGTACAAAAATAATACAGTATTGTATTTACTGTACCTAAATGGTATTTTTGACCTTTTGTCAACAAATACATAAAATTAACTTGTGACAATTATTTGTCAAATAAATAAAAATATAATACAAATGTAAATATACATGAATACATGTAAAAATTAATACAATATTGTATTTACAGTACTTAAAACATTATTATGTGCTATAACATGTAATGCTTTAGACCTTTATGATTTATATACTACTTTTTTTATTATTACGTTGTATATTTCGTGAAACACATATTTTTCGGTATATTTATTTATTTGCTCAATGAATACATGTATTGAAATAAAAAATACATGTAGTTTAATTTGTTGTATATATTTTTATTTTATTAATTTGTTGCCAAAAGGACAAATTATGTCTAGAGTGTTGACTTTTTATGGCATTGAATAATGTTTTGTTTTCCTTTTTCTTCCTTCCACCCCCTTTACATTTGCTACTGTACTGTATTTATAATAATATAAAAAACAATAGGCGAGAGTTTTTTCTTGTCTATTGATTGTCTTCTCTGTCCGGCAGCACAAACTGTGAGGTTAAAAGAGCAGCGGTGACGGATTAGCTTTTACGTAACACAGACTGACCTCTCTCATTAAGAGCTGTAATAAAAATCAAATCCAGCCTGAGACCTCAAAGAGGAAACCCGTAACTGTTCCCTGACCTGAAAAGAAATGTTCTGATTTACAGCTGCAGGTTTTCTACTGGCTCTGGTTACTCGCATGTACTAAAGCAGAGCTGGTCTGGGGTCAGCGGCCGACGCTGTAAACTCTTAATGAGCACGACTGCGGATCGCGTCCCGCTGCGTCACACTTTACCCTAAAAGGTTAGTTTTGTGCCGGGACGGTAGCTTGAAATAATACACAGGAGTCTGAACGCCGGTAAGAGGCGTTTAACATGTTTTTGGGGATCCAGGACGCTAAAATAAAGACTGTTTGCACTGCACAGATATGATTTACGATCCGTTGGCTGACGGACCACCAGGCTTTGGTGATTTCCACTCAAATTCGACAACTGACTCCTAGAGAACTGAAGTCTGCTACTTCAGGCCAGTTTTCACTGACAGCGTTTCCTAGTCAAATAAATCACGATCCATACTAACGCCAGAGTGTTTGGGTTTTTCACCATGTGTTTCTTTCAAAGTAGGCCACTGTGTTTTATGACGTTTTCACTCTTTTCGCTGTTTGACAGAAAAAACGTGAACTGCAATCAAATTTACAATAAAAATTTACTTGTAATGCTGCGTCCTGTAATGTTAATCTTGTGTTATAAAGTGGATCCACTTTATAAGGAAGGACATAATTATACAGACACAATATATATATATATATACATATATATCTATATCTATATCTATCTATCTATCTATCTATCTATCTATATATATATCTTAGTTTATCTTACACACACATATATATATATATATATATATATATTGTTTTTCTTAGGTAAACATAAATTATACGGACACAACCTTACACATTTGGTCTGACCAAAAAAAAATGTAATAATTTAATTTAATTTTGTTTAATTCCATTTAGTTTCATTTAATACTTCAAAAGTTGAAAATTGTAGAGAAAGAGACAATATGAATATTTTATTTATTTATTTATTTATTTATTAGGTTGACATAAACTATACGGACACAAACTTTCACATTTGATCTGACCAAAAAAAAATTAATTTAATTCAATGTAATTTAATACTATCAAAGTTAAAAATTGTAGAGGGAGACAATATGATTTATTTATTTATTTATTTATTTATTTATTTATTTATTAGGTCGACATAAACTATACAAACACAAACTTTCACATTTGGTCTGACCAAAAAAAATGTAGATGTAAATTAAATTATGTTAAATTATATTAAATTAAATACACAGTTTCTACAACTTCTTGCCATTAATTTTCTAGTTTATTACTTTTTTACTAACCGCAAGTGATATATTAAAATAATATAATAATAATAAATATATATATATATCCTATATTTCCTTGTTATATTTGGAGGTAAAACACCCAAATACATTTATAATTTAAGACAGTTTTTTGTTTGTTTGTTTGTTTGTTTGTTTTTGTTAATTACAAAATATATTGATATCGTAAAAATGTGAATTAAATTTCAGAATTTCTGAATTATGATAGGAATTATAAATATGACATTCAATTCAATTCAATTTAAATTAAATTAAATTAAATACTTTAAAATGTGAAAATTATATTAAAATACAGAAAAGAATATGTATAGAGAGAGAGGGAGAGAGAATATATTTATTAATTCATTCATTTATTGGGTCGACATAAATTATACGGGCACAGCCTTTCACATTTGACCAAATTAATTTAATTTAAATTAATTTAATTTAATTTAAGTCCTTGTTATATTTGCAGGTAAAAAAGCCTGAATACATTTATTATTTAACACTTTAGTTTTGTTGTTGTTGTTGTTGTTAATTACAAAATATATTATTAGCACAAAAATGTAAATGAAAATTTAATATTCAGAAATTCCTAATTTTATTCTTAGGCTGCACAACATTTTTTTAAATATATATAATAAATATAATGGTACATTTATGTGGTTCAGTGGTATGAAAGTAAGGTGGAATTAACATCCAATATGGTCACAGCTGAAGTAAGTAATGTAATGTAATTTTAAGTAATGTGATGCAATGTCACAGAGAAAGTCATTTTCCAGAGATTGCTGTAGGTTTGCATGCTGATGTGCGTGTGTGAATGTGATTGTGTTTGGGCTCATTATGGATAATTATTTCATAACCTGAGGTGAGAGTCTGAGCTGCTCTCTTCAGGCCTGCAGCTCAATAACAGCGTTTCAAATCGGTCTCTTCACAGACACCATGATGAAGCACCTGCAGTCAATGGACGCTGCCCGCAGCTTCTCTGAGTTTCGTCAGGAGTCCAGCATGCTCCACTCCCTGCAGCACCCGTGTATCGTGGCTCTGGTGGGCATCAGCATCCACCCGCTCTGCTTTGCCCTGCAGTTGGCGCCGCTGGGCAGCCTCAACACCATCCTGGAGGAGCGAGCCAAAGGTGTGATGAGTGACAGATAGCACAGGAATTTTATCATTTATCATTAAAATAGTACAGTAGCAAATATTTTAAAAATCAATTTGAAATGGAAAATATATATATATATATATATATGTATATATATTTTATATTTATATTTATATATATATATATATATATATATATATATATATACACACACAATTTTGAAATTGAATTTCATACATATACTTTTTATATAAAATTATTACATTTTATGAACTACTTGTGTTCCTTTTGTCAACAAATAAATGTGAATCTATTTATGTGTGTGTATTACATTTATATTCATTTTTACATGTATTTAGCTAATAAAAAAATAATATATATGCCTTTTGTAAATATAATAAATAAATTATTAGCAATTATTTATTAGCTATTAGTATTAGTTGCATTATTATGAATAAATATAATAAATATCATGAATATTTCCTGAATATGTATTCCATATATGCAGTAAATAAATATAAATTTAAATATAAATATATATATATTTTTTTTTCATTTTTACATGTAAGTATTTAGCTTATAAAAAAGTAATATTATATATAAAATATTTAAAAATGAATTTACTGCATATTTTCCTTTTGGCAACAAATAAATAAAAAATGTAAATATAATAAATAAATTAGCAATTATTAGCAATTAGTATTATTTGCATTATTATAAATAAATATTATAAATAGCATGAATATTTCCTGAATATGTATTGCATATATGCAATAAATAAATATATATGTATACATTTACATTTTTTTCATTTTTACATGCAAGTATTTACCTTATAAAAAAGTAATATTATTTATAAATTATTTAAAATTTATACATTTTTTCATTATTTTATTTAATTTATAAGTGCATATTTTCCTTTTGGCAACAAATAAATAAAAAATGTTAATATAATTAATAAATAAATGTAAATGTAAACTGTAATGTAAATGCCACTTCTGAACATTTGGGAATGTAGTGCAAAAAAATAAATAAATAATCGTAATTAAAAAAAAAAATATATATATATATATATATATATATATATATATATATATATAATACAATACAATAAAATAATAATAACAAAATATAGAAATAATATAGAATATCTTATATTTTATCAGTATAAGAATTAGTATTACTTTTATGTCTTTTAATTACATCAGACTGATTAACAAGCCTTAAAGTCTTAATAGCTTACCAAAACAAAAAAAAAAAGGAAGAAAAAAAAAATAAATCTGTTATCGTTTACTCACCTTCATGTTGTTAATGTATCATAAAGCGGTCCAGGCAACTGTTCTGACGTCATACAATGGGTCATACGTTTACATCTGTTTTCAGGTTGTCAGTATGTGCCGCTGGGTCACATGCTCACCTTCAAAGTGGCGTATCAGATCGTGACAGGCCTGGCGTATCTGCACAAGAAGAACATCATCTTCTGTGACCTCAAGTCTGACAACATCCTGGTTTGGTCTCTGGAGCTGGAGGAATCCGTCAACGTCAAGCTGTCCGACTATGGCATCTCGCGCCAGTCCTTCCACGAGGGAGCGCTGGGGGTCGAGGGCACGCCCGGGTACCAGGCTCCCGAGATCCGGCCCGGCATCGTCTATGATGAGAAGGTTCGTACTAATCTGATGAGTTCGATTGACTGTCAAACAGCCGCCCCGGCAGCTTTAATATGACGAGCGAGGTCAAAAACTATTTGATGGCACAATTCAAACTGAATCCAGATTTAGAGGATACGTGCTTTCTCAATATCTAGTCTTTAAACTTCCATCATGGTCATATAAACCCAGATACCAGAAAGTGATGTTTATATGACTGTATGCAAAGTACTGTTTAGATTGCAGGAATTATGCTGTCATGCATAACTAGAAGTTCATCAATAATTTAGACAATTTTACATCACAAATAAGACACATTATTTATGAAACTATTAATATATGTTATAATATGTGACCCTGGACCACAAAACCAGTCTTAAGCAGCACGGGTATATTTGTAGCAATAGCCAAAATTAAAAGATTAAAAATTAAATTAAAAGAGTCAAAATTATAGATTTTTCTTTTATGCCAGAAATGATTAGGATATTCAGTAAAGATCATGTTCCATTAAAATATTTAGTAAATTTTATTAGGTGATTTTCTTAATATTTAGATTTTTTTTGCACCAAATATTGTCCTATCCTAACAAACCATACATGGTCCATGGTTTTGTGGTCCAGGGTCACATTTTTTTGAATTAACTTTAAATTTTAAATAAATTACGTTTTGGTAATCATGTCAATTTGCTTTTGTAATTTTGTTTTTTTATGTATATATATACTTTTTTTTTTTTTTTTCAAAAATTATTTTTATTTTTGTTTTAATTTTAGTCATTTTAGTACTTCAACTTAAACTTATTTTAACTTAAACTATTATTACTATTTAAACTATTTAGTTTGTTTAAAGTTCACATTTTTATCTAATGTCTGTATTTGATTTTAACTTTATTTCAATGACCAAAAATGGTTTGTAGTAGTTTTGGTTACCATTTATCTTATATGTTCAGTTTTCGTTTTAATTTAGGTTTTTCTTTTTTAATTTTTAATTTTTTTTTTTTTTTTTCAATTTTTTTTAATTTAGGTTTTTTAAATTTTTTAGTCATTTTTCCTTGTTTGTAATTTATTTTAATTGTATTTTTTAGTCATTTTAGTACTTCAACTTAAGCTTATTTATTTAAATTAGCTGCCAAGGCAACATTTATCTTTTTTGTTCATGCTTTTTAATTTGAAGTTTTTAATCTAATATTATTAATTGATTTTATTTCAGTTACTAATAAAAATTGTAAAAAAATTGTAATAGTTTTAGTTACCGTTTACAACATTAATGCTATCCAGAATTTAATGCTTCTCATATAATTGCATATTATATTTATTGTTATTTTTTGTGTATCCAATGTTACTTTAGTTGTTTTTAGATATTATTATATTATTTGGTATTTTGAAGTATTATTATTTTGATGTACTACTACTATAATTATTATATTTTTAGTTTTTATTTTAATTTAATTATTAGAAATGTTATTTTTTTAATAGTTTTTTTTTTTTTCTTTCTTAGCTGTAATTTATTTATTTATTTTATTTTTATATTTTTATTTTTATTTTTATTTTTATTCATTTTAGTTCTTCAGCTTACTACTTTGAGTATTTGTCCCGGCAAAATTTTAGCTTCATTTCAATTACTGAAAATGACTTGTAATAGTTTTGGTTACCATTTACAACACTGATGCTATTCAGAACTTTATTTTGGTCATATAATTGTGCATTAACATTTAATGATCATTATCATTATTTTTTTGTGTATCCAGTGTTACTATCTGGTGTAGCTTTTAATATTATATTTTCAGTTTTCATTTTAATTTAATTGTTAGATTTTTTTTTTTCTTTCTTGTAGTTTATTTATTTTTAGTTTTATGTTTTAGTTTTTCTTAATTTTAGTACTTTAAATTCAAGGTCAAGGTCACATTTGAAAAAGTTTTAATCTAATATCTAATATTTATATTTGACTTTAGCTTCATTTTAATTACCAAAAATGATAATAGTTTTAGTTTATGTAATAGTTTTAGTTACCATGTACAACACTTTTGCTATCCAGCATTTTGTACTCATGTAAATAATTGTGCATTAGTGTCAGCTGATCATAATTTCAGCTTGTTTTTTCAAACTGATGCAGAGGTTGCAATGACGTAAGGAAATCGACAGCACGCTACTGCATCTGTCAACAGAGCTTAGCTTCTTTTGCACCCAAAACGCTCCTTTATCGGTTTGTCCAGTCAAAGAAACCCCATTTAATAGTACATGGGAGAGCGCTGCGCCTTAGGCCATTTGGAGAACATTTCTGACAGGTTTTCTGTGAGATTGCATGTGCCTCCCCTGCCCGTCGACAGCCAGGGATTTCCCTTCAAAGACGGATTTGAGATCCAGCAAGGCTTTTAGGTCAATTCATGAAGCTGATTTGTTTTCCAGCTTAGTTTGCTGAGTTTGCGTGGATCACGTCCAGCGGAACAGAATGAAATCTATTAGCATGTTTCTAATGGAATTTATGACAATGTTTCCACAACTTTCATGCAGCGTCATGAGCGAATGACAGATGTTTCAGATGTTGTAGTTTGTAGGACTGTTTATCTTCCCAATCCAAGTGTTGTTTATACTGGACAGATTTCTTTTAGATCCTTTTGTTCTTCAGTGATTTTTAGGTCCAGATAGATGTTTTTTCACATATGATCTATTGAATTTGCAGAAACATGATTTTGTTTTCCAGCAGGCTGATAGAAACGCGCCCAATGCACCCTGACTTGTTGCATTTGCAACCAAAGAGCGTGTGATCATTTTCACAAACGCTTTCCAATTTTGTGTGAAGTACATGCATCAAACAGTAAGTAGGTGGACTGTGGGCGAATGTAGTGCTGTCTGAAGATTAAAAAAAATCCTTCACAGAAGTCAGAGACCACATTTTTTTAAAACCTTTTTTGTTTATTTGAGAGATGGAAAAGAAAATGTACAGTGCAAGGAAGTATGCATTTACATTTTCAATCAAGTTGTTATGCTTGTAATATATTTTGTGACAGAACATGTTACATTAAAAATGTTTATTAAAAAATGAAATTTAAAATATCAGTTGCTTAAGCTAATGACCTGTGCATGTTTTGTTTTATTTATTTTATTTCAATTTATTATTTTATTTTATTTTATTATTATTATTATTTTTTTTATTTTATTATTAAGTATTTTGGGCATTTCTTCTGCAAATATAACAATGAAATATAAGTGATAAACTAGAAAATGGCTCAAGAAAAACCCTCCAACTAAATATGAATGACAAACAGTTGTTGAAATGTTTGGTTGTTTGTTTATTTTATTTTATTTTATTTTTTATTATTTATTTTTATATTGTTATAAAAAAAGTACTTTCTTTAGCAAATATAACAAGGAAATTAATAATATAATAATATTTTTTAAATAATAAAATATATTATCAGCAAAACAATTCGAATGAAAATTTAATTTTCTAAATTTCAGAATTTTATTCTTAGACTACACAACATTTGATCTGACCAAATTAAATAAATAAATTAATTAATTAAAAAAATTAAATAAAAATAAAATATTTACTCCTAGATCTTCACTAATTTGTCTTTTTAATTTCCATTTTTTAATAAACATTTTTTTTATTACAAAATATACTCAAAATACGTGTTCTTTAAAATACAAAAGTGGAAAAAATAACTATAAATGCATTGAAGAGCTTTCCTTGAATATTAACCAACAGGAATCATTCAGTGGCGTTTCTCCTAGTCTCCAAAGAGACATTAATTAATCAGTGATTAATGTGATTGCTAATCGAATCATTAGCGTAATAGCCTTTTAACGTGAGATATCTGGACTCTAGATAGATTGAGAGTAAAGAGCCTCTGTAGATCCTCTGTGTGTGTGTGTGTGTATGTGTGTATGTGTGTATGTGTACTTGTTCTTGCTACATTGTGGGGACCAAATGTCCCCACAAGGATAGTAAAACCTGAAATTTTTGACATTGTGGGGACCGGCCTGCGGTCCCCACAATGTTAAAAAATGATTAAAAATAGTAAACGGTGTTTATCTGAAAATGTAACGATGCAAACATGTTTTCTGTGAGGGCTAGGTTTAGGGTTAGGGTTGGGTTAGGGGATAGACATTATCGTTTAGTCAGTATAAAAACTATAGAAGTCTATGGAAAGTCCCCACAATTCACAAAAACAAACATGAGTGAGTGTGTGTGTGTGTGTGTGTGTGTGTCTCAACTATAAACTATTTCCTGCTCGTTCACATACCTGCTCTGTGATGTCATTTCAGGCTACCGAAAACTCTCCCTTTTTTTCCTTTGCGTTGGCAAAGCCAAACGCCCTAAAAATACAGTCCCGGATTGACACGGCTCTCGTCAAAGCGCATGTCCATTTATAGAAATGACCTAGAAAGACGTTTAATAGAAATACGTCTGCCGAATGAACCGCAAGAGCGTGTGACGTACGATCTGCTGTGTCAGGAATCATGAATTTATTCTTCCTTTTGTTAACTCATGCTTTGCTTTTCCATCTCTCATCCGTCTGTATAAGGTATGGGCCACATTTTCACTGCAAAAAATGATTTTCAATGAGTTTTTTGTTACAAATATAGAAACGTTTTAAAATCAAGTTATATTTACTTCAGAACATTTTTTTTAAATATAGCTGCAAGCAGAGATTATCGAGGTTCAAGCAATTTAAAGCATTTAAGCATATATGTGACCCTGGACCACAAAACCAGTCTAAAGTAGCATGAATATATTTGTAGCAGTAGCCAAAAATACACTGTATGGATCAAAATTATTTTTTTTTCTTTTATGCCAAAAATCATTAGGATATTAAGTAAAGATCATGTTCCATAAAGATATTTTGTAAATTTCCTACCGTAAATATATCAAAACTTATTTTTTGATTAGTTTATGCATTGCTAAGAACTTCATTTGGACAACTTTAAAGGCGATTTTCTTAATATTTAGATTTTTTTGCACCCTCAGATTCCAGATTTTCAAATAGTTGTATTTCAATCCAAATATTGTCCTAGTCTAACAAACCATACATCAGTGGTAAGCTTATTTATTCAGCTTTCATGATGTGATTTATTAATTTCGCAAAAATGTACACTTATGGACTGGTTTTGTGGTCCAGGGAGACATATGAAAAAAAGACTTTATTTAGCAAGTTTGTAACCACGTAAATCAATGATTTAACGGTTATGACTGTTATAGTGCCAGCTGTGGTCCCATTCCCTTAATTTTGCATGCTTGTTTAGAATCACCTGTCACATGTGCTCACCAGGTTTCGGGAAGTTTTGAGTTTCCCTTTAGGCTTTATAGGATTTTGAGTAAATTTGGACAGGCACCTTTTCTAAACGACACCTTTATAACTTCTCAAAGGGTAAATTTCAACTTTTTTTGATAATTACTGGATTAGAGAGTCCAGAGAATTGCACTGCAGTGCCTTTTTCCAGATTGAGCGAAAAACCTAGGACTAGTTGGCAAACGTAGGTTTCTTACGTTTCAATCATTTAACAAACAATCTGATTGACAGCAGTGGTTCTAAAGGCAAAGTTGTCCAAAATGAGGAGTTCTATCGTATGATATGAATATTGTGTGTATGTGCGAAAACGGTGCGACATACAATCATTTACAACCTTTGAAAAATTAGATTTCGCCCCCCAAAGGCCGCTTTCTTTCAAATTTCCCTCAGACCTTTGGGGCCGTGAGTCAAACAGGCCCTCTGAGTTTCATTCCGATCAGCCTCTGTTAATCTTCTCTAACAGGTGCTATGTTTTTTGATATACACAAGTGTACTTATAGACACTTGTGGCACTTTGGACCAAGAGCGTGCACACCAATTTTCATGCTGATAGGACACATGGTTGCGCAGTTATAGACATTTTTATAGCACCACCAAGTGGCCAAGGTCATTTTTTTTTCTTTTTCCTGTGGCCTCAGATTGAGCTCTTACATAAGTGTTCTGAGTTTGGCAGATATCTCATTCTGTTCAGGAGTTATAGGCATTTTACTAAAAGTGGCCCTGCTCCTTTCGAACATTTTGGCGTCCCTTTGTGACAGTGAGTCGAAAGTTAAACTTTTTTTTGAGAATTATTCATATTCACTTTTCAGTGAATCTTTCTGCACTGGTTTGGTTCCAGCCGGGCGAAAAACCTAGGACTAGTTCGCAAAAGTAGGTTTTTTACATCTTCTTAATCATTTAATTTGATTGACAGCAGTGGTTCTAGAGGCAAAGTTGTCCGAAATGAGGAGTTTTATCGTATGATACGAGTATCGTGCATTTGTGCGAAAAACTGTGCAATGTACAGTGGTTTTCAGACCAGTCCTGGAAACACCCCTGCCCTGCACATTTTGTATGTCTCCCTTATCAGACACACTCAATTAATGTTGTGCAGCCTCTACTAACGAGCTGATGAGCTGAATCAGGTGTGTTAGATGAGGAAGACATAAAAAATGTGCAGGGCAGGGGTGCTTCCAGGACCGGTTTGAAAACCACTGGTTTACACCCTTAAAAAATGGGATTTCGCCCCCCAGTGGCCAATTTATTTCACGTTTCTCAAACAGGCCCTTTATCGCCCTTTATTAAGTTTATCGGCCAGTGGTGGGTGTTTTTTGAGATACGCAAATGTCCTTATAAACGCTTGACACTTCAGACCAAGACCGTGCACACCTATTTTCATGTTAATAGCACAAACATTGTTGTCCAGTTATAGCCATTTTTATAGCGCCACCAAGTGGCCATGGTCCGCATTTTTTTTTTTCTGTGGCCTCAGATTGAGCTCTTACACAGGTGTATCTCATTCTGTTCAGGAGTTATAGGCATTTTACTAAAAGTGGCCCCGCCCCTTTCAAACATTTTGGCGCTCCTTTGCAACGGTGAGTCGAAAGTCCAACTGTTTTTTTGCTAATTATTGATATTCACTTTCCAGAGAATCGTTCTGCACTGGTTTGGTTCCAATCGGGTGAAAAACCTAGGACAAGTTCACAAACAAAATTTCAGACACTTGACTCTGCGATTGAAGGTTTAGCAGTTATTTTGAACTTTTGATCGCTGTAGTGCCCCCATCAGGCCAATTGGGGCAAGCCTTGGTCATGTTGTTGGAGGTGTGAGTACTACCATCCCTCCAAGTTTCAAGTCTCTACGAATTACGGTTTGGTCTGCACATTCAGTTTTATGTGAAGTTCACTGATCCGTGACCATTTTAACAATTACAATAGGGTTTCAGCGCTATGCGCTTGCACCCTAATAAAAATATGTCTGTATGTTTCTTATTGTTTTCATTGATCAGATTATGTCACAGCCAGAAATTAAATTGAAATATACACCTCAGCTGTGGAGATCTAGTTTACTTGCTACCTGCCCGGCACAATGGGAATTGCATGGTGCAAATTGGCTGTAAATAAACCGTAAGCCGTCTGAGATTGTTTAACACCATTACTATGGATTGCTTTTAAATAACGGTTTTCGTCTGCATTTTAGGTGGACATGTTCTCGTACGGCATGGTCCTGTATGAGCTGCTGTCCGGCCGCAGACCGTGCATGGGTCAGCACCAGCTGCAGATCGCCAAGAAACTGTCGAAAGGACTCAGACCGGCACTGGGCAGCCCAGAGGAGGTGCAGTTTCACTGTCTGCAGGCGCTGATGCAGGAGTGCTGGGACACCAAACCAGAGAAGGTACAACACCAGCATGTCTTTTCCTAAAGATGCATTCGCACTGACAGAGAGTTAATCACTAGAGCTTGTCAAATCTTAAACAGCTGTCAGTTTTGGGGTTGTGTTTCTGTAGAACGATACTTAAATGATGCATTAGCAATGCCAGGGCAATAGATTTGACTGCTAGGGAATGCATTAACTGATAAAATGTTTATCTTGAATGCAATGTGAGTTGCAAAGCTTCTGCCAAAGGCAAAAATATAAATGTCACAAAAAATTGTTGTCAGCGTGCACGCCCCGTAATTTTGAGTTAATTGTACAAAGAAACAAAGAAAACTAGTTCTAACTAGTCAGTTTGGCTAGGGATGATGTCATTAATTTAGCTAGTTTGTGGCTAAGAAAATCTGATCTGCTGGATAAAAAGTTGAATATTGCATTTTATTCAGAAAAAAAAAATCTAATTACTGAAGTCAAATGTGTTTAAAATTGTATTTGTTGTTGACTTTAATGGCAAAAATAGTGGTGAAACATCAAGAAAGCTTTGCAATAAAGCAACTATGCCGAACGTTTATATTTATACAGAGTATAGATTATTGTTTTATTGTTTCACAGACTGGGGTCAGCACATTTTTTTTTTTTTAAAGAACTTAATGCTTTGGTTCAGCTAGGATGCATTAAATTGATCAAAACTGACAGTAAAGACATTTATCATGTTATAAAAGTTTTCTTTTTTTAAATAAATGCTGTTCATATGATGAAAATATGAAGCAGCATTCCTATTTTTAACACTGATAATAATCAGAAATGTTTTTTGAGCAGCAAATCAGCGTATTAAAATGATTTCTAAAGGATCATGTGACACTGTAGACTGGCGTAATGAGCTGAAAGTTCAGCTTTTTATCACAGGAATAAATTACATTTTAATGTATATTCACATAAAAAACAGTTATTTAAAATTGTAAAAATATTTAACATTTTGTCTACTTTTACTGTATTTTTTATTTAAAAAATGCAGCCTTTGTGAGCAGATAAGGCACTAATACAAAGTCTTACCAACTCCATTCTTTCGAACAGTAGTGTATATCATAATTTTCTTAGTGTATATTAAAATAGATCTAACCACAAACAAAAATAGTCATGTAGGCACATTTAACCTGCAGATGTTGTGAAATTAAGCATGTGTCTAATACTGTCCTGTCCTCCGGTGGCTGCAGCGTCCCCTGGCCGCTCCTCTCATGAGACAAATGCAGGACCCCAGTTTTGCTTGTCTCAGGTACCTGCTGCCCTGTCAGGAGCACAGTCAGCTCTTCTTGTCTCCGCTGCAGGGCCACAACGCCGTCTTCTGGGATGGAGACAAAGACGACAGGTGCATTATAAAAACATGCCTTTCTTGCAAGTTGTTTTTTGTCAAATTGTGCTGGAAGTTTTGTGTGTCTGTGATGTGTTTGAAGTTTTTTATTGTTGACCTAATTGGTTGTTTACATAGCAAGCTGTTGTAATAATGTTGAACAGTCTTTATATACACTTTTAATGAATGAGGTTTAAGTACATTTCTCTTGCTTCATCTTAGTGTTATTTTAGTATTATTTATACACTATTATAGTATTTATTAATATGATTTAGCTTTTATTTTTATGTTTTCAACATTTTTTTTATATTGTTTTAGTAATTTTTAAGTTTAGATTTTTTTCATATTTATATAAACATACAAATATAATATAAGTGTTGTATAAATATTTTTTTTTTAGTTTTAGTAATTTTAGTACATCAGAGTAAACTTATCTTATTTCAGTTAGTTTTCATGCCAGCATTTTCTCATTTTCATAATTTTATTATGATTTTTTTTTAGCTTAATTTCAGTTAACAAAGACTAATTTGATGCTATATTTATGTACTAGTTTTATTAATATTTTCAGTTAGCTTTAATTTTATATTTTTGTTTTTAATTTCTTTTCTTTTAAGTTCTGGCTTTTTTAATGTTAATTTTTTAATGAATTAATATTAATAATATTAATTTGCTTTAATTTTATTTCAGCTTTTGTTTGAGTAATTTTAGTAGTTGAACATAAACTTAAAGCAAACATTTCTAATTTTTGTATAAATTTTACTTTATTGTGTTTTTGTGCTCTTTAATGTTTTTTTCCCCATTTTAGTTTAACTTCAGTTTAATGCCATATTTATGTACTAGTTTTATTAATATTTTGAATTTAGCTTTTATTTGTATATCTTAATTTTTCATTTTTTTAGTTTTTGCTTTTTGCCATTGAGTTTCCAAGGCAACATTTCTAATTTTTTGTAAAAAAGTAAAAAACTGTGTTCTTGTGTTCTAAGGTTTTTTTAAATCTTTTTTTCCATTTTAGTTTAAATTCAATTTAATGCCATATATATGTACTAGTTTTAGTACTATTTTGAACAACCTTTTATTTTCATTTGTCTTTTTTTAGTTTATTTTTTATTTTTATTTAAGTTTTTGTTTTAGTAATTTAAGTAGTGCATCATAAATTTATTTTATTTCAGTTTCCGAGGCAACATTTTTTGTAAAAATTAGAATTTTTTTTTTGTTAATTTTCTTTTACTCTTTTTTTTTTTTTTTTCATTTTAGCTCAATTTCAGTTTAATGCCATATGTATGTACTAGTTTTATTAGTTTCATTAATGTATGTGTGTATATAAATTTGCTTTTATTTTGATATTTTCTATTTTCATTTTAATTTCATTTTTAGTCATTTTTGCTGTGACTTTTTAAAATGCTGTCTACGTAGGCAGCTCACTAGGTTTTGGAACAGAGCCCGAGTCTTTTCAATAATGAGGCCGAAAGGCCACAGAAAATGAAGTATCTCAAAGTACCAGGTTTGCACTTTACAGAAATCACCCTTGTATGTCGGTACAAACCCCCACACCAGCCCGTAATCTCCCCTTTCACTCCATTTCCCTCATTTAAACGCTCTCCCATTTTTCTATTTACCGCCAGTTGCTCCCCTTCAGACCTCTGGCTCACTCATATAAACACCCTCATTAAAATCATTCAGGAATCTCATTTTTCCAGCTTCCCTTGATGCTCTCAAGCCTCCTTTTAAAAAAATGACTCATTTTAATATTCATGAGCACCTATATGAGAGCTCATTATTATGCACGGCGGCCCATCAGGCTGATAAATGCCCTGCGATCTACAGCCGGGCTCATCTGATCATCGGCCGCTTTGTTTGCGGCCACTCGATCCTACAAGGCGCTTTGACGAAACGCTTCACTTTTATCTCGTGGCACAGGTGTTTGCAATTACCAGTGTTGCACGTCGCCCTGCCTAATGGAGCAGCCGAAGATGTGATGGAGGGTGTTTTAATACGTCATCACGAGCGGCACAATGAAGGCTTTCTTTTGTGTTAATCATAATATTAGCTTGTGCCTCCTACCTACTGCCCTACTCTTAACGTGGCCGTGAGTGTTTCAAATAAAGCCAGTATGCTTTCAGATAGTCAAGGAAACACCTGGGAATATCAGGGAATTTTAAAATTGATTTTTAGTTTGTAAAATTATTACGTAATGTAATGTTTCTTGTAATTCGTTATAGGCATTACTGTTCAAACTCATTTTATTTTTTGAAAGAAAAATATAGTGTAGACTTCATAGTGATGCATTAAATTGATCAATAGTGACAGTAAAAACATTTATAATGTTACAAAAGATTTACATTCCGTATAAATGCTGTTCTTTTTAAATTTTCTATGCATAAAAAAATATTGAAAAAAAAATTATGTATCACAATTTCCACAAAAATATTAAATAATAAAAAACTGTTTTCACAGAAGACGGGAGTAATGATGCTGAAAATTCAGCTTTGCATCGCAGGAATAAATTTAAAAATCTATTTCAATAAAGTATTTCACAGCATTACAGTTTTATCATTTATGTATTTATTCATTTTAATCTAAAATTCAGGTAACAAAAATAAATATTAATTCCATATTTATATAATATATATTTTTTTAATCTGCTCTAAAATATTTTATTATATATTTTTTAATATATATTTAAATTGTCATTTGTAAGTTTATGTAGAAAAAAATTCAATTCTGTATATATGTCTAATATAAAATATATATTTCAATAGAAAACAGTTATTTTAAATTAAATATTTCACAATGTTTTTGATCAAATAAGGGCAGCTTTGAGCATTTTCTTTTTATCATTTATTTAATTATTTATTCATTCATTCATTTTAACCTAAAATTCAGTTAAAAACACAAAAAATGTATCTGCTCTAAAATATTTTATTATATTTTATTTAATATTTATTTAGTTTGTGAATGTTTATGTAGGAAAAAAATATTCAGTTCAGTATGTCTTTATAACAGAAAACAGTATATATTTCAGTAGAAGGTTATTTTGAATTAGGTAAATGTTTCACAATATTTTTGATCAAATAAGGACAACTTTGATAGGCATTTTCTTTTTTTATCATTTATTCATTTATTTATTCATTTTAATCTAAAATTCAGTTAACAAAAACAAATATTAATGCCATATTTATATAACAGTTTTATTAATGCTTAATTTTATTTTAGCATATATTTTTTGTGTTTTTTATATATATTAATATTTAGCTTTATTTTTAATTTCAGTTCAAAGTAATCTTAGTACTTCAACCTAAACTTATTTTATTTTAGTTGGTTTCAAATGCAACGTTTCTAATTTTTGTAATTTTTTGTTTTCTATTTTAGCTTAATATATAGTTGTTGTTTTTTTCTCTGGATTTGCTCTAAAATATTGTATTATATTTAATATTTATTTAAATTGACATTTGTGAGTGTTTACATAGGAAAAAATCATCCTTATCCAGTCATCACAAGGCTGAAACAGTCATGGAAATTGATTGATTAAAAGAGTGGAAACCCTGCTAAAAACCCCTGCTTGAACCAGCCTGAGCTGGTTTATAATGGTTTTAGCTGGTTTAATTTGGTCTTTCATCTTTGTGAAGTGGCCCGGCCAGCTAAAAAGTGCCAAAAACAGTCCAAAAACTGCCTAAAGGACCAGACTGGGAGACCTTGGTCTCCAATCCTGGCCCCTCTAAAACCAGCTAACAGGCCATCCTAACCAGTCTGGGAGACCAGCAAACCAATTTAGGCTGGTTAAAGTTATTTTCTTTTCAGCAGGGAAGCAAACAAGACATCAAATAATTGGCACAAAGCAGGCAGTAAAAGCCCCATGTGGGTTTTGCGAACTAATGGCCCCCTTGATCATCGGATGGTCTACCAGCAATATCCTGTAAATTATATTTTAAGTACATTAGCGTGAAGTCGGCCCGAATCGCTTTATCACCGCACCGTTTATTTGTCTAAGTTTGACGTTGCCAATTAGATTATTGCAGCTTCATAAGCAAAAAAGAAAAAACTGAAAACACAATAAACAACTTCCTAGGGTATTTGGATCAGAAGCGTCCGTAGTTGCATTATGTGGTGCTTTTGTGACGGATTGAATCATTTGGGTCCTGTCACAGCGCACCGTCAGATAAATGACTCCGCTGATCGAGTAATGAATCACTGTTCAGCAAATGAATTAGCGGAATATATAAACCTACAAACCGGCCCACACCGCTGAGAGCCGCGCTCCCACATAACAGCGTAATGTATAATAAATGTTTAGATTAAAGACGCGCCATAAATCATACGCTGCTCTGAAATCATTTGGGTTTGTACGACATACTGTATTCGTACAAAAGAACAAAACAGCCGGGAGTAACAAGACTTGTGTGTTGTGTATTAGTGGCATCAAACATCATTATTACTGTCGGAAATATTACGAAATTTAAAAAAGTAATATTTCTAGGACTTTATAATATCTTTGAAAGTCTAAAGTGAAGATAAATGAGAGGAACAGAGATTTGTGCGCGGATCTGGCAACCTCCCAGAACACCCTTGCCAGTGTTATATTTATCTTTTTTTAAAAATAATATTTAAACTTGGTTTTAGTTTTATATTTTAGTTTAATTTTAAATAATTTTGTTATGTGCTTTTGTCATTTTTTTTTTTCAAATATTACAATTTATTATTTTAGATTTAGTTTAGTTTTAGTTTTTATTTTCATTTTCATTAATTTATTGTTTACTTATTATTAATTTATTATTGTAATTTATAAATTATATTTTATTTCAGCTTTAATTACATTAACAAAAATGTTTTAGTTTTAGTTAACCTTTTTCTTTTTTAAGTTACTATTTAAGTATATTTTATTTCAGGTTTATTCTTTATTTATTATTGTAATTTATACATTATATTTTATTTCGGTTTTAATTACATTAACAAAAATGTTTATATTTTTAGTTTTAGTTAACCTTTTCCTCTTTTTTAAGTTACTATTCAGGTATATTTATTTCAGTTTTATTCTTTATTTATTATTGTAATTTATAAGTTGTATTTTATTTCAGCTTTAATTACATTAACAAAAATGTTTCTAATAGTTTTAGTTTTAGTTAACGATAATAACCCCAAAGAAGTGCCACTCACATTTCCTTCACAAAATGATTTTTATTTTTATTTATTTTCTTTTTTTTTTTTTAAAGTTACTATTTAGGTATATTTTATTTCAATTTTATTCTCTTTGACTTAAGTTTCAGTTAAAAATGTATTTTATTCAACTCTTCAATTCACATTTTTGAATTTTTGATTTGAAGAGTTAGATTAAGTTTTGAATCTAAAAAAACAAATTATTATTATTATTAGTATTATTATTATTTTTTTTATTTATTTTTTTTGTTAAATGTTAAGATTTTCTCAACATTTGTTTTTTATTACTATTTAGGTTTCATTTATTTTGGTTTTAGTGTTTTTTTTATATCCAGTTTGGGACTTCAATCATTTTAATGGTATAACTTTTTTCAGGTAGTTGCCAAAGCCAAATTTTTGTTTAGTTTTTAGTGTAATATTTATATTTGATTATAGTTCAGCTTTAATTACATTAGAAAAAATGTTTTTAATATTTTTGTTTTAGTTAACAATAAAACCCAGAAGTAAGGCACCACTGACTTTTTATTTATTCATTTATTTAGTTATTTAGTTATTTCTATTTAGGTATACATTTTTCAAATTTCAGTTTTAGTCTTTATTTCCGGTTTGGTTTGCAGTTTTACTGCTTTGATTTAAACTTCTGTTAAGAATTTCAGTTAGTTGCCAAGGCAACAGTTCTCATTTTTGTTTAGTTTTAAATTTCTAACATTCTAATGTTCAACATTTTTGAAAGTTTCAAAAAATGGAACATTCATATTTTAATTTTTTTCAGCTTAATTTCAGTTAACAAAAATGTTTTCAACCATTTTAGTTCAAGTAATAATAACACGGAGAAAATCATTACTTAGATTTCTTTTTTTTTTTCAAAATGTGTATTTCATCACTGCCGTGTCCCAAAGACACATTTATGTTTCTCTGTGTGTTTGTGTGTGTTCTACAGGAATTACACAGTGGTGAACTTGGCTAAAGGGCAGGTGGAGGTGAAGCGGATGCCGTGCCCGGGAACACGTCTGAGCTGCCAAATGAAGATGGAGAACAGCCTGTGGACGGCCACTGAGGTTCGTTCAGCTGTCAGTTGCAGGATCGTTACCAAGGAAACAGCTCTAATGGACATACGCCGAGGGCGTTTGGTTCTCACAGTAAAGCAGATTGTTGTAACTTTGTGCCAAATACAAAATATATTTATAAAAAATATTATATAAATAGCAGAAATAATGACCATTTTAGACAGGTTTCCTGAACAAACAGATGTTTCTGGCCCAAACTCAAAAACTGTTCTTGTTCTGATGCCTCTAAGTTAAGTTATTCAAAAAGCATTTTAAGAGATGTGTTTAATGAGGTTTCATCACATATACACTACCGTTCAGAAGTTTGGGGTTATCTATTATTTTTTTTAATTTAAGGAATTATTATTTTTAATCAACAAGGATACACTGAAATGATCAAAAATGTCAGTAAAGACATTTATGTTACAAAAGACTTATTTATAAATGCTCAAAGAATAATTAGTCAAAGAATCTTGGGAAAAAAAGTGTTTCCCCAAAAATATGACGCAGCACAACTGTTGATTAATAATCAGAAATTAGAATATTAGAATGATTTCTGAATGATCATGTGACACTGAAGACTGGAGTAATGATGCTGAAAATTCAGCTTTGCATCACAGTAATAAATTACATTTTACAATATATTAAAGCATAAACCAGCTATTTTAAATTGTAATAATATTTCACAATTTTACTGTTTTTCCTGTATTTTTGATCAAATAAATGCAGCCTTGGTGAGCATGAGAGACTTTTAAAAAAAATATATATATATATAAAAAAAATTACCAGCCCCAAACATTGTAGAATGGTAGTGTATTGTAAACACATCTTATAGAGCACAGATAACAGTGTTGAAGTATTTCAACATTAAAAAATGTATACACACCACCTTCAAAAAGGTGTAGAAGCTACATATTTTGTCATTTTTAGTCTGGTTTATGTTTTTCTCAAGCATTAAAGTGTAAGAAGCTGTCTCCAAAAATAGTATGCATTTTGTAGGGATGGGAATTATGAAGTTACCAAATTTAGTTCTCATTTAACAAGTTCCTAAACAATTATTTTAGTCATTTTTGAAGAACAATGAATGGACAGTCACTGGGATTGTGGGGAAAGATAGAAAATGTCTAAAGGCATGTTTATATTGCAATCACTGTCTTTACTCAGAAACCATCTGAAGTAGCACCTATGCCAAGAAAAATCACGTGCATTTTAATGCAGCACAGATTCAGTCTTATTCCAGACCTGCTGGTGGACTTGAACATCCTGAAATTCATTTGGTCCCAGTAAGAAGTCCCAAAAAATGTTTCTGAATAAGGAGCGTTTCCAAATTCCCAACCCTGTTTGTAAGCGAGCGCAGCAAATGAATGGAGATGGTTATCCTGATACCTTGTTGATGTTTCTGCAGGAACAGGAAGTCTTTATCTACAGCCTGAAAGAGATGTGTCCCTTGAGTCACCCGCAAAAACTGCTCTCCTGTCCGGCTGTGGTAACCTGTCTCTTTTTACTGCCCGCCAGGAAAGAGGTCAGTGCCCCGGCTTGCAGTCTTTGTCATGTAAACTATGCGTATGCTGATCGTGTTCCTGTATGTTTGTTTGTTTCTTGGTTTAGATATCTGAAGTTAAAAATATTGATGGAATAATTTATCCGAAAATGAAGATTTGATTAAAATATACTCGCTCTTGGGCCATCCAAGATTTAATTTGTCTCTAAATGGAAACAGATTTGGAGAAACGTAGCATTACATCACTTCCTCACCAAAGGATCATCTGTAGTGAATGGGTGCCATCAGAATGAGAGTCCAAACAGCTGATTTGAACATCACAATAATCCACAAGTAATCCACACCACTCCAATCCATCAGTTAACATCTTATAAAGCAAAAAGCTGCATGTTTGTAAGAAACTAATCCATCACTAAGACATTTTTAACTTCAAAACTGGCCAAAATACAAGTCCGTAATCCATAATAACGCTTCCTCCAGTGAAAAAGTCCATTTCCTGTTGTCCTCTCACATCAAAATCCACCAACATGTTTGTTTAAGAACTGTTTTAGACTACGGATGTAAAGATATCAAAATCTCACAGTATGATAAATGATAATATCTTGATATGACGTCCATAATACTATATTTATTGCGTTATTAAAAAAAAAAAAAAATTGGAGAAAATGAAAATTTTGTACATTTTAAAGTTAAATTATTCTATCAAATGCACTTTGAGAGTTCAAAATTAAGAGCTCCAACCCATGTTCTTAACTAAGAAAACTTAGTCAATGAATTGTTTTGTACCTGAACTTTAAAGGGGACTCAACCCTCTTTGTATTTGTGATACACTGTCTCAGTCTACACAATAGTGGTTTAGGATGCCAAACAAATTAAAATATAATAATAATAATAGCAACAATGACAGTAATAGCCATATATTGTAAAACAATTGCACTGTAAAATATGAAAATTTCATTTTTTTTTTTTTTTAATTTTGCTTTACACTACAGTAGGGAAATTACAATATTTCCTTCCTAATTTCTACACTTGAAAGATATTTTGAATTTGGTCTGCAGTAACGTTACCCATTTAAACCGCTAGCTGTCAGCAATTCATACTGCACTTCTAAGCTTTTATTTTGACGGAAAACTCTCTTCAGTGAAAACAGGCTTACAAAACTGCGTCTCACCGCAAATCTAGTGAAATGTTATAATCATCTTCCTCGAAAATAAAGCATAACTGGTGGCCGTCCTAAATGTGCGCTAAAGCCGAGTACACACTACACGACTGTTATGCCGATTATGTATGGAATTTGGTCTTAACCATGGATCGTACCTAGTCGGACATGGTCTGTTTCAGTCGGGTTCAGTGTCTAAAGATTATAATCTTAGAATTCAAGAACCAGTTGTTTTCACAAAGATTTGCTATGCAGTGGAGATGCCAGTTGTATAATTGTTGCCAATTATATCAGTGATTCTCCCATTTTAAAGATTATCCAGAATTATACTACAGGCTAATTCCATTTTTTTTTTTTTCCCTTAACTTTTAACTCCTTAAAATTTGTTATGAAGAATATTAAATCAACTTTAGGCTAGGATAATGAATTTTCTTTATAATGAATATACAAACATAATGAATAGTCTATTTCAAAACAAAGTTTTCATAAATTCATAAATCATGAATATTAAAAAATAAAATGATTCTATATATATATAAATTATATAGCCATAATAATTGAATAGGGAAATTATAGTGCCTTGAATTTATTCATCTGTCCGATTAGGTTTGTGCTCCTTTCCGATTGTCAAAGACTAAAATCTGTTCTAGTCGATGGAAACAGTGTGTTCAGGTTAGTCTTACAATGTTTCTGCTAGTTGTGTAAAGTGTCCCCAGTTTAAACTCGCAGCACATGCAATAAATGAGTTCACTGTATTCACTGTGAACGAAGCCGTTCTGAAGTGTGGAAAACACCAGAGCACGAGCTGATCGCCTGAACAAAGTGTGCGCTTCGCTTTGAAACGCGCATACCGTGCTTTCATTTTTAGTTCATTTGACAGATACTGTGCCAAAGCATAATGGCCCAAAACACAACTTTAAAGACCTTTTATGTTAGAATAAGAAGTTTAAATATATTTTAAAAACTATACTTTTTGCCTGAAAGACGTAGTTTCGTTCTGTCATGTGACCACGATGATATTAGAGCAGTTTTGTTATCGTGATACCACAATATTAACAATACGTTACATCCCTAATTTAGACTCTTTTCACTTGTAAACAGTACTCGGTCTGTGCATATTTAGCTCCCGATTCAGAAAAGACGACTTTTCCACTGGAGAAATTAATATTATGGATAGAGGCTTTTTATTTTAGCAACGTTTTGAAGTTAAAACGTCCTATTGATAGATTTGTTTCTCACAAAAGAGCTTTTCACTTTACAAGATGTTAATTGATGGATTGGAGTGGTGTGGATTATTGTGATGTTTTTATCAACTGTCATTCTGACGGCACCCATTCACTACAGAGGATCTGTTGGTGAGCAAGTGATGACATGCTACATTTCTCCAAATCTGATGAAGAAACAAACTCATTTACATATCTCGAATGGCCTGAGGGTAAGTAAATTTTCAGTATAATCTCATTTTTGGTTGTTGAACTATTCCTTTAAGTATTAAAAACTGCTAAAAAGTTGTAAAAACCCCTTTAAAACCAGGTAAGCCAGGTAAAAACAGGAGGTTTGTTATTTTAGGTAAGTGGGCAGGTTTTTCTCATCCCCTCTCCAGTTGCTCTCGCGTTTGAAGTCGCTGTCGTCCAGGTGTTCCTGCTCTCCCTCTCTTCAGTGGACGTCCCAATGACAGATTCAGTCCTCGTTGCTTCTCCAAACACACTCTTATACAATCCTCGTTCCTTTTGAAGTGCCCTCGGCTCCCGCTGTCCGTCCGCTGTGGGTCACCAACAAACTGGATGTCAAAAGCAGTTGTGGAGATCAGGGAAGGAGCGCACAGCTGGTTTGGGGCTGTCAGGACAGTTTCAGGGAGGAAGCGTTTTTAGATATGGCATTTGGACAAAAATGCATGTGAAGGCGGACTAAAAATGTTGCATATGGTTTGACAGGATGTTTGGTTTTAGTATGACTATGTGCATTCGTCAAGATACTCAGATGTCCAGACAATTTAGAAGTTAAAGGCAGCAGGACAGATCACAACAGAATTAAAAAGATGATGCCTTTATGTTTATATTTTTGTATATTTAAATTATTTTAAAGAATTGTTTTTATAGAATAGGTGGGTGAAAAGTAGCACCAAATGGAATTGCAGAAATAATGCCTGACTTCTGATTTTACTTTATTGCAAAGCGAACATTCGAACCAAAAGGCTGTATCAAAAAATGTGTGGAACAAAAAAACTTGACCAAACTTGAATCGACCCTTTCAACTAGAGTTCATCCACATGTACATTAGTTGTCAGTATGGAACTGAAGCTGTCAGAGATCTTGTGTTGAAATATGCAGCATTTCGAGTTCATAGCGGCACCAAATGGAATTTCCAAATATATGCATTATTGTTTTTGACAACTCATTTCTTGTGATCTTGACATGATGGAAAAGTAAGAGTTTCTGGCTGACGGGGGAGTGTTTTGAAAATCTAGTTGAAAATGGTCATTATTTTTCCATTTTTGTTACATACAAACTAATGTTTTTAACATTATTATATTATATTATATTATATTTATAAAAAGGGTGTTTTATTAATAGATATATTTAAAAAGCTAATATTATAATAATCTAAATTAATATAATATTAATTATGTATTATAAAGTATTTACAAATACCATTAAAGTTATTATTGATATTATATCATAATATCAAATAAACATAAATTAAAAAGTAAAATATTAATAAATAATTATATTAATGTAAGTAGATATTGTATTACATACATTTATAATATAATAGTATATAATGTATTACGCACTTATATGTATATTTATAAAAATATAATTATCTTAAAAAGATAATATAGTATTAAAATGTATTATATTAATAATCTTGTATTAATATAAATATTTACAAAAGTTATTTACACAGTATTGTATTATATCATAACATGTTATAATAGTATATATTTAAAAAATGTAATTATATTAATGTGAGTTAATATTAAATATTATATAATTATATTATATAGGCAAATATTTTTAAAAATGTATTGTACTGTCAAAATTAAAGTTCAGTTTAACTTGAGGACATATATTATTATATTGTTTAGTAGAATGTATGTAATACTACCACTACTATTACTCTTACTAAAATTGTTAAAACTTTATTGTATTAAGGAATAATCACACAATATTTGTTTCATGTTTTAATTTTAATAGTAACTTTGTTTGCCAAAAAATAAAGTTTAATTTTCATTTGATTAAGAGATAAATTATATTATTATTTTATGCCTTCATTTGCTAACCAGAAAAAAAGTAAATATTGGAAAAACAAACTAAATCATATAAAAAGAGTCCAGAAAAATTCAGATGAAAAAAACGGAATCCAGAAAAATTAAAACGGAAAACACGGAAATTTGGGAAAAAATAAAACGTATTTCATAGGGCCCCAAGTAATATAAAATGATGTCTCTTGTGTTTCAGTCTCTGCCGCAGGTGTTTGCTGGCATGTCTGATGGTCTCGTGGCGGTTTACTCTCTGATAGACGACATGCCCATGGAGGGCGAGACTTACATCTGCTCGCACACAATCAACAAGCATCTACTGAACATGGAGGACTCGGACCCTCGGCAGCGTCCGTACGCCGTGCGCAGCATCGTACCGGTGTGCACCGGATCAGAGGTGTGGTACACCAACGGCCCCGGCGTGCTCGTTATCGACAGCCTCGCGCTTCAACCCATCCGCCGCCTCGACCCGTATCTTCCGCCGTCCAGCGTGGTGTCCATGGTCTCGTCCGCCAGCTGCTGGGGTGACGAGGCCGTCTGGTGTCTGGACGATCACACCAACACGCTCCTCATGTATCACGCCGCAAGCTACCAGATCTGTGCTACGTACAACTGCAGCGACGCAAACCCGCTGCGGGACGTTTTCCTCGTGCAAAGGCCGGCCGGTGTCATGACATCCGTGACCCCTGATGTCGACGTGGATGAAGAGTCTCTTCCCGCTGACCTGGACCCGCTGAAAGTAACGGTTACGCACAGCGAGGACGCAGGAACGCAGATCTTGTGCCAGCAGGACTCGCTGGATTACTGCTCCATGACGTCCTCCGGCTTCAGCTCGGAGCAGCTGGATCAGATCGGCAATTTTCCTCACATCGAGCGCTCCAGTTCGGGACCCCTCAGCTCTCTGACCAGCTCCAGCAGCATGCCTTTATCCACGGATTTCGATGAGATGGACAGACTGCTGGACGAGCAGCTTTCGCCTGAATCATTTCCATCCAGGAGCGCAACTGATCCAGAGTTAGCGACTCAAAGCCACACACCAACGCAGCTGCAGGCCTTAAACATCATTCCTGTCAACAGCACCATCTGGGTGCCCAGGTACGACTCAACTTCATATCATATCTTTATCTGTCAGTGTTAAATTTAAAATGACTTTACCTGTATGTTATTTTGATGCTGTGATTCAAAATGTTTTTTTTATTTTTATTTTTTAATAAAGAGATTAATACTTTTATTCTAAAGGATGCATTAAAGTATTTTTCCATAATCGGATATCGATTTTGAAATAACGGATCCAATAAATGGTTATACCGATATTTTTGCCGATATTTAAGCATTTTCCTACAATTAGCTACAAGTTTTGAAATAATATATCCACCAATAATTGATAATACTGATATTTCTCCCAATATTTAAGCATTTTTCATAATCAGATATCGGTTTTGTAATACTGCATTCACCAATAAATGGTTTTACCGATATTTTCTGATATTTATATTTCCATAATCAGATATTGGTTATGTAGTGTTGGATCCACCAATAAATGGATTTTTTTCCCAGAATTTTAAGCATGTTTCCATAATTGGATATTGATTTTAAAATAACGGATCCACCAATATATTGTTATACCGATATTTTTCCCGATATTCAAGCATTTTTCTATAATCAGCTATCGGTTTTGTAATAATGGATTCACGGATATTGTTCCCAATATGTAAGCAATTTTTTTTATAATCAGATATTGGTCTTGTAATACTGGATCAATCAAAAAATGGTTTTACCTTTTTTTTCTGATATTTAAGTATTTTTTCTTTGATCAAATATTGATTTCGTAATACTGGACCCACCAATAATTGGTTTTACCAATATTTTTCTGATATTTTTAAGCATGTTTTCATAATTGGATATCGATTTTAAAATATCAGATCCACCAATGAATGGTTATACCAATATTTTTGTCAGTATTCAAATATTTTTCTATAATCAGCTTTCAGTTTTGTAACAATGGATCCACCAACAATTAATACTACTGATATTGTTCCCAGTATTTAAGCATTTTTCCATAATCAGATATTGGTTTAACCAATATTTTTCTGATATTTAAGGATTTTTTTAATAATCGGATATCAGTTTTGTAATACTGGATCCACATATAAATGGTTTTACTGATATTTTTCTAATATTTAAGCATTTTTCCATAATCTGGTATCGATTTCGTAGTACTGGATCCACTGATAAATGATTTTATCAATATTTTTTCTGATATTTACAATTTTTTTTTTCATAAGCAGACTTTTTTTTTTTTTCTAATATTGGATCCAGCAATAAGTGGTTTTACCAATATTTTTTCTGTATTTTTAAAAAAATTTCCATAATTGGACATTGATTTTAAAATAATGGATCAACCAATAAATAATTATACAGATATTTTTCTGATATTTAAGCATTTTTCCATATTCTAGTAATGATTTTGTAATACTGGATCCACCAACAAATGGTTTTACTGATATTTCTTAATATTTACGCCTTTTTTCCATATATTGGTTTTGTAATATTGGATCCACCGATAAATGGTTTTACCTATATTTTCTGATAATTAAGTATTTTTTTCCGTAATCAGATATTGGTTTTGCAATATATCGGATCCACCAATATTTGATAATACTGATATTTACCGATATTTTTTGTGATATTTCTCAGCTGACGCAGGTCGTTCTGAACTTAGCTTGGGCCTAAAACACCACGACTGTAGTTGTTTATGTAGGATTAGATCTGTCATTGATTTCTAAGTATGATAAATGTTGTTCCAGGAGCAACAAAGGTAATGTGTCCTGCATCAATTAAACATTCGGTTAAAGAGAGTTTAAGCACAGGATCAAGGGCAGAATGAAGTGTTATTTCAGGAGTGCGCATTAAAACGGCCATGTTTTATTCATGAATATAAATGTATTATAATGTGATTCTCAGGAGGCATTGGACTTTATTCTCTATAACCCAGACGTCGCAGAGTAATCAGGTCGCACAGGTGCCTCATGTTGAGCTCAGGGGAAACCGAGGCGCCCGATAAGGACATGATTTATAAAAGGAGCTTCCTGCTACTTATAAACTAGGTTAGATCTCTTTTATGAGCGCCAGAGTTCACTATTGTATATCAGTGTGCGACACGTTCATTCATCCAAACCATAAAAGAATAAATTGGCAGACGGTATTTTTCAGCTTTTATTATTATAACTACAAATCCCCGCTGCGTGATTTTAGTTAATGGTGACAAAAATGATTCATGCAGTCCTGATTTAAATGGATTAAGTAGACGTTGGTTTTGCAAATGTAAGTGCATTGAGTGCAGTAGAATTAAGTTCAATAAAATGATCAAGAATTGTTGCATTAGCCCATTTTAATTAAGCCAGTTGAGCAACCAGCGGGAAAAATAAATAAATAATTTTTTTCAGTGTAGACATTGTTCTGCGAGTTAAAAATGACTGTAAATGTTGTGGAAAATAATTGGCCAGAGACGTCTGGGAGCCCTGATTAAAAATGGCTTGGAAGTTTGGTTCGTAAAAAATGAGCTTTTAGTGGCTTTAAATATATTTTTGTCATTTGGGGGATGCTGTTCAACAAACAGAAACTTAATGTAAATGAGAGCGGCCATTCCTTAATACTTTCTGCATCCTGTAACTCCTCCAGGACAGAGGAATAGATGCAGACAAATCTGCCCTTATGTGGACAGATTTTGTTTAATTAAGACATGCTTAGTAAATCTTGATAAAGCAACATGTACTGTTACTCTATGTAAAATATGCCATTTATTTATATTTCATTCAGGTAATACCACTATTTTGTTTTGAACTTTTTTTTATTTATTTTTTTTAATATATATGTTTTTTTTGTTTATTTGTTTTAATAATATATTGTCAACAAACATTTTGCTAGCTTTTTAAATGTATTTTAAGTAGTTGTATATTGAAATATTTATTTATTTATTTATTTTTAAAATAAATTTTATACTTATTTACATTTTTAGTACTATATTATTAACAAAAAATTTGTCCAGCTTTAAATATTTTTTAAAATATAAGGTTTATTTATTTATCTAGATTATTTATATAAACATCACCATTTATAATGTGTTGAAAAATTTACTACCTTTTAATCTATTTATAATTATTTATTTATTTCCAATTTTTAAACATATTGTTTACAAAAATGTGGTTTTTTTTGTAATTTATATTAACTTCATTTAAACTAGCTATAAATATTTTTTATGGTTTATTAAATTAACAATTTTTTATATTGTGTTGAACAAAAATTTACTATTTATATGTAATGTTTAATCTATTTTTAATTATTTATTTTTAAAAAAGTTTAAATATTATATTGTCTACAAAAATTAGCTTTTTTTGTAATTATTTTTTTTTTTAATGTAAACTTTATTTAACCTAACTATAAATAGTTTTTAATGGTTTATTAAATTGTTAACATTACTTTTTATATTGTGTTGAACGAAAAAATGTACTACCTATAATAATATATATAATATAATAATAATAATATAAACCTATATTATAGTTATATTAGGTAGTACTTTATATGTTTTATATATCTTTAAATACATTGTTTGTTTATTGCATTGACATTTCTTTATTATTCATTTATGTTTAAATTTAAGATTTATTTAATTATGTTCAATAGAAAATTGACTACCTGTTTAATTTTTTTTTAATATACAGTTTATTTTAATTTTGAGTATCATATTGTTGACAAAAATGGACTATCTGTAATTAATAATTAATTAATTCTTAAATTTGTAACTGTCATTTCTTTATTGTTTATTTATTTTTAAATTTAAGATTTATTTAATAATATTGAATAGAAAATTCACCTGTATATTTAATCTTTTTTTCCATTTATTTTTAAACTCATTGTTTATTTTAATTTTGAGTATTATACTGTTGACATAAAATTACAACATGGACTATCTATGTGTAATTAATTCATTTATTTATTCAATTTATGTTTTTAACTTTAATTTTTTTTTTTTAATAGTTCATTCATTTAAATTTTTATATTGTGTTAAACAAAAAAATGACTACCTATATAATCTGTTTGATCAATTTTTAAATATATGGATTATTTATTTAATTTTTTTATATTACATTGTCAACAGAATTTTGTAATTTAATTTTATTTAAATTTTTTTAACATAGCTATGTATGAATTAGTTTTTTATTTTTAAATATTTATGTGATTTAATTCCGCTGTGTTAGTCTGTGTGATCACAAAGTGTGAAATGACAGCGGTGGCGTCAGAGGTCTGCTCTCTTCACGTGTTGTTGTGTTTGCGTTTTCGCAGGCGAGGAGGAGACATCATGGTGATGGAGGTGCAGCAGCAGGGGGGCTCGCTCAGGGGTCGTGTGATCGCTGTGCTGACGGCGCCCGGAGTGTCCGAGTACGGGTACGTGTGTCAACAGCCAGTCGTACGCAAACACGCACATCAATACCCACACACTGTCCACATACACCACTGCACACTGTTCGTGACACCGATCACCTGTAGCAAACCAAAATCAGTGATGGATGTAGCGCTCTGCTGCCGTAAACAAGCCCAGACAGATTGTGCAGATGACAAACGCATTGATTTTTGAGGAGGAAAAACTCTCAAAGCACTCTTTCTGCTAGATGAAAACCAATCAAATCTTAATTATGAAATACTTAAATCTGCATGCATTTACACCAAAATATAGTTGCATAACTGATTAAATGGATTCATCTAAAAGCTAAAATCAAAATTTGAAAACAGAGATGGCTAAACGTCTCATCAGGGTCAAATTAATTGCACTGATCCCTCAGGACACACACATTTCTTATGAGTTTTGATTTTGGTTTGGACGTTGTATGGGATTGTTAGGACGGGACAATATTTGGCTAAGATACAGCTATTTGAAACTATTTGAAAATCACCTTTAAAGTTGTTCAAATGAAGTTCTTGGCAATGCATATTACTAATCAAAAGTTAAGTTTTGATATATTTACGGTAGGAAATTTACAAAATATCTAAATGGAGCATGATCTTTACTTAATATCCTAATGATTTTTGGCATAAAAGAAATATCAATAATTTTGACCCATACAATTTATTCTTGGCTATTGCTACAAATATATCCATGTTACTTATATTTATTTATTAATTTAAATTTTAGTTTTTAACATTGCTTTTAAACCATTGTATTTGTTTATGCATTTTATTATTTATTTATTTTATTTATATATTATAAATAAATATGATATATATATATGTATACACATACATATTTATTTATTAACATTGCTTTTAAACTACTGTATTTATCTATTTTTTTATTTATTTACTTTTTATATATTATAAATAAATATTGTGTATTATGTGTACACACACTTAATATTTATTTATTTTAATTTCATTTTTAACACTGCTTTTAAAGTACCGTAATTGTTTATTTTATTATTTATTGACAATATATAAATAAATATTGTATATTATGAGTACACATGCACTTAATCTCTATTTCTTAATTTTAATTTCATTTTAAACATTCCTTTTAAACTACTGTATTTATTTATTTTATTGTTTATTTAATTTATATATTATGAATAAATATTATGTGTACACACATACATATTTACTTATATGTTATTTTTTAACACTGATTTTTATCTATTTTATTATTTATTTACTTTATTTATATATTATAAATTATACATTTATTTATTTATTTATTTTATGAAATATATAATTATTATAATTAAATATTATTTTATGATTTTAAACTATCGTATTTATCTATTTTAGTATTTATTTTAACTTAATTTTTAACACTGCTTTTTAACTACCGTATTTATTTATTTTTTTAATATTAAAAATAAGTTATGTATTATATACGTGTGCACAAAGAGAGAGAGAAATTTTATGTATTAATTTTTAAATATATTATTTATTTTAATAGTGTAAAAGAAATTTTAGCTACACATAATCATCTTTATTTGTTTTTTTATTTAAATAAATTATTTATGATGCCTTGTGTACTTTAAAATTGTTATTTATTTTAAATTGCAATTGCAACTTTGACCTGCAATTATTTATTTATTTTTCTTTCATTTTTTAATGTTTAAATAAGTTTTATTTGAACCATACAGGTACTGTTACTATTGTAATAGATGAAGAGCATGTGATTTCTAAAATAAGATTTGCACCTGTGTATCTCCTCTGGAAGCCTCCTTTCTCCTTGTTCCTCACCTTCTCAAGGTTTAATTAGAGAATTGATGCGTCTTTCATCACGCCAGCGTTTGATCGCTTTCCAGGCCACAGTCTGAAGGACAGAGCGGTGAGAAAACAAGGAAATCATCAATTACAGAACTGAGAAGCAGCCAGAAGGATAAAACACACTGGTGTTTCATAAATAACTCAATTAGTCTTAATAACCACAACCTTTTTGAAGAAAACGTGATTGGCTCTCAGCTTAGTGCGTTTCTGTGGATTTTCATAGAGAGCTTTAGTTTAAGTTAGCGTTGTTATGAAACGTTTATCATAAACTAGTCTCTGTCCTGTCGGCCTGCCGTCAGCTCTTGGCGTAAACACACATTTGTCGCACAGTCGAGGCTTTCAGGCCCGTAACTGCTCCTCTATGATAGTTCTGCGAAGAGTCTCGGGTTATTTTCAGCGAAAGCTCTCGCTCACTCTTCCTCTCGTCCGTCTCTCAGGACTCTGGCGGAGGCGGCGCTCGTCGCAAAGGACACCGTTGTGTGCGGCTTCCGTAAAGAAAACATGGCCTGGTGCCTGGCTGTCTGGCGGAGCTGGGGAGGCCGCGAACTCGAGCTCTTCTACCAGGGATACGAGGAGCTCGGCCGCTTGGAGAGCAGTCTGAGGAAAAGGAGGTAGCTGTGTAAACGCACGCGTGTGTGTGACGGAGAATCGACGTACTGTGCGCTGCACACAGATACAGGTGTTGAACGTGGTTACGGGACCAACGGGAGGGAATGCACACACATACACACACATACAGACATATGGACTGTTGCTTTAGGAAATATAATCCTGCTGGACTCGGCCACATACACATTTCATATATAAATCTATATAAACACAAACTGATTGAATGCCACACGCGCTGGATGCATAAACATATATGTTGAGCCCCAAGCGTTTGGACGTTTGCTGATATATGAGTACATTTACATTCATGTACCCAGAATGCATCAGAATTCAGGTTTTGCATTCATGAATTTTGTGTGTGTGTGTGTGTATGTGTGTGTGAATGCCAAGAAAGAGATTTATGAGGTGTGATGCTGGTTATCCGACTCGATTAACTTCGTCTCGAGTTAACCAGCAAACTAGACGTGCCTTTGGATGAAGGACGTGCTGTTTTAGAAGTGACACGCAATAAGATGAGAAGCAATGAAACGGCAGGACTTGTTAAGCCCCGCCCACTCCCTGAGGGCGTAATAGAGTGGAACAGTCCCCGCCCACTTTTTCAGCAGCATTAGCGTTCTAAGTATTTTTCCCATCCATTTTTTCCACAGGGATTTTAAAGTCTTATTATTAAAGTCTAAATTGCAAGAAATAAACTCAAAATTCTAAAAGTAAATTCTAAAGTAAACTTGAAATTCTGAGGGGGAAAAAAAGTCAAAATTTTGAGATGTGAACTTGGAATTATAAAGTAAAAAAATAGGAATTTCAACATATAAACTCGAAGTTCTGTGAAAAGTCGTAATTGCAAGAAATAAACTTGGAATTCTTAATTTAAAAAAAACAAACTCAGAGTTCTGAGAAAAAAAGAATTGCGAGATGTAAACTCAGAATTCCTAAGAAAAAAAGTCAGAATTGCGAAATGTAAACTCAGAATTCCAAGAAAAAAAATGAATTACAAGAAATAAACTCAGAATTCTGAATTTAAAAAAAAAAACACTTGCGAGATGTAAACTTGAAATTTTTAGGGAAAAAAGTCTTGAGATGAGAACTTAAAATTCTAAATTGCAAGATATAAACACGGAGTTCTGAGAAAAAAATAATTAGTTTAAATTTAATTTTTAATTTGCTATATGCCAGTCTCTGCTGAATCATGGGTAATCTAGTTTTCCACTGTTAAACATGAATTAAACATAAATTAAATTAAAAAGCAAGTTGATATAATGCTTTAACAAAATGAATGGGATTTTTACTTCTGTTGCACGGGTTGATTTTTACTGTGAATCACAGCGGTTCTATACAGAGTGGCATACTAGCATACTTCATACTTCCTGCAGTAGTATGCTACATTTGTCACATGACCTCATCACTCTGCAGGTTTAATTCAGTGTGGGACATCTGTCAGTCTTTGAAGATTTACATTTGTTTAAAATGTCTTAGCATTTAGGTTTCTGATTAAATAATGACTCAAGATGATATTAAAAATCATACTGGAAATGAAAGATCAAGTCAAATGGATTGCACAGTTATGCTGCTCTTTTTGGCAAATGCTGAAGGTTGTACTGGGTCTAGCACACATGCAGAAGTAGTACGCTAGTTTGCCACGCTGTGATGGGAATCTGAATTGTAAGGAATCCAGAGGGGTTTGATCTGATTGTGACGTGTTTTGAGAACACCAGCATGCTGACATTTTGCTATTGTAAATAATATCGCAGCATTTCATTTCTATAGAATGAATGTTATTTATTATAGACTGTTTAAATCTCATGCTGCATGTGTAAAAAGTTGTTACTGAACTGTAAATATGCTGAACAGAACATGATAAATAAATCAACAGTTTTTTATTAAAGACACTGTGTGCAACTGATGCATTAGTGCTGCTCTGACCTGAAGAGCACACTCCTAAACTACATTTGCATTTAAACACAAACATTTGCATTTGCAATATAAGAGTCTCCTGTTTTAAACTTTTTCTATGTTTCTGTTTTCTTCTGTTTGGAAGTCTGTTTACACCACAGATTAAAGAATAATTGTACATTTTCATCTTACAATTATGTTTTTTTTCGTGCAATTCTGAGAAGAACAAACTAAATACAAGAAAGAAAAAAAACAAGATATAAACTCAGAAATGTAAGATGTGAACTTGCACTTCGGAGAAGAAAAGAGTAAACTGGGGGATAGGAACTCACATTTGCAAGAAGGAGAAGTCTGAATTGTGAGATAAAAGTCAGTTACCTTTTTAAAATTTTTATTCAGTGGTGAAAAAACGTGAGGTGTAAACTTGGAATTATACAGGAAAAATTAGGAATTGCAAGATGTAAATTTGGAATTTTAAGAAAAAAGTCAAGTCAGAATTACAAGAAATAAACTCAGTATTCGGAATTTGAAAAATGCAAGATGTAAACATGGAATTCAAAAGTAAGAAAAAGAAATTGCATAATATAAACTCTGAGTTCTGCGAAAAAACAATTGCAAGATGTGAACTTGGAATTCTAAGAAAAAAGTCAGAATTGCAAGAAATAAACTCGGAAATTATGGAATTCGGAATTTAAAAAAAAAAATTGTGAGATTTAAACTCATGTAACCTTGGAATTCAAAAGTAAAAAATAGAAATTGCAAGATATGAACTCGGAGTTCTGAGGAAAAAAATTGCAAGATGTAAACTCGGAATTCAAAAAAAGAAAAAAAAAGCCAGAATTTTGAGTTGTAAATTTGGAATTCTCAGGGAAAAAGTCTTAATTGTGTGATGTAAACTTGGGATTTTAAAGTAAAAAAATAGGAATTTCAAGATATCAACTCAGAAATCCAAGGGGGAAAAAAGTCAAGAATTGCAAGAAATAAACTCGGAATGCTATTTGAAAAAATTCTAAGAATATTTTAAAAATATAAATTCTGTTCTGAGAAAAAAGACAAGATTTAAGCTCAGAATTCTAAGAAAAAAGTCAAACTCAAAATTCAAAAGTAAAAAAAAAAAAAAGGAATTGCAAGATATAAACTTGGAGTTCTGAGAGAAAAGAATTGTGCGGTATAAACAGAATTCTAAGAAAAAAAGTCAGAAAAAGTCAAACTCGGAATTCAAAAGTAAAAGATAGGAATTGCAAAATATGAACTGAGTTTTGAGGGAAAAAAACAATTGCAAGACGTAAACTCGGAATTCTATGAAAATAGTCAAAATTGCTAGAAATAGACTTAGAATTTGGAATTAAAAAAAAGAATTCTGAGATGTAAACTCATGTAAACTCATGTAAACTCGGAATTCAAAAGTCAAAAAAAAGGAATTGTAAGATGTAAACTTGGAATTCTGAGGGAAAAAAAGTCAGAATTTTGTGACGTAAACTTGGGATTATAAAGTAAAAGAATTCTATTTTAAAACATTCTAAGAATATGCTAAGTATATAAACTCCTGAGTTCTGAGGAAAAAAAAAGAATTGCGAGATGTAAATTCCAAGAAAAAAAAGTCAGAATTGTAAGACATAAACTTGGAATTCTGGGAAAAAAGTCTGAATTCTATGTTTATATCTCGCAATTCTGGATTTTTTTTTTTAGACATGCAAAAAAACAAAGTCCAAATGAAAGTCACAATTACATTATTATTTTTTATTATTCCAAGGCAGAAACAGGCTTCTGCATTATATAAAGGTTTATGTTTTTATTAATCCAATGCAACATCTTTGCTTTATAATCTCTAGAAGGACCTTTTTTCCTTAGTATGAAGAACAATTTAAAAGTCTAAAGAACTTTGGACCATAAACTTTTAAACCACCATAAAGAATCTTTTGTGGAATGGAAAGATTCCATGGATGTTAAAGGTTCATCATGGAACCAGATGCCAATAAAGAAGCTTTATTTTAAGAGTCTAAAGTCATTCATAAAGATGCTATCTGAGCTATAGCTTTTAAATTATATATAGATGTTTTCAAAGACGACACAGTGTTTCCAATGTGCCAAGGCTTGCAGTGCGGCCTAAGATTGTAAGGTTACGGTTTCTTTTGCCTGCTGGCGTTACATTACAACATAAACTGAAAATTACTCATGTAGTAAAACAGCCCTGAGCTCTTTACAAGCTACACTTTTACTGCACATTCTCACATTGGCACGCATTATTAGCAGCATGCATGAGTATGTGTGCTTATCACGTCAGATGGAAAGGACACATGCATGCAAGTTTTCCTCAGTGATGTTTGTGATGACATATTTAGACATTGCCCCTCTCAAGTGCAGCAGAGCAAGTTCACACAGAGATCCTGGATTCATATTCACTCACTGTGTTCCTCCTGCTCTGATGATGATGATGATGATGATGACAGGACTCACACAAACACACACCTGGAGGTCTTTCAGGAACTGAAATTACAGCAATTGCAGACCGCTGACAGAACAGAGCGTCTCGTGAAGGAAACCTCACTTTGGTGACTTTTATCACATTCTCACTTTACCTCATATAAGTCTCTGCAGTCTTCAGATATGATCATGTCTGAGACAGATTTAGTAGTATAATTACATTACTGCATTTTACACACTACAGTTAGAAAGTTCGGGGTCGGCAAGATTGATGTTTTTAAAAGAAGTCTCTTCTGCGGGCTGCGCTGGGCTGCATTTCTTTGATGAAAAATACTGTAAAATCTGTAAAAATATGAAATATTATTACAATTTAAAATAACTGTTTTCTGTTTGAATATATTTTAAAATGCAATTTATTTCTGTGATGCAAAGCTGAATTTTCAGCATCCTTCAGAAATCATTCTAATATGCTGATTTGCTGTTCAAAAAACATTTCTGCTTATTATTAAGTTGGAAAACAGTTGTGCTGTTTTTTTTTTTGTTTGTTTTTTGTTTTTTGTCTTTCCAGGATTCTTTGATGAATGGGAAGTTCAAAGGAAACTGACGTGTTGCAATCTTTCACATAACAAACAATGGCATCACTGACGTCACAAATGTCAAACCTGTCGTAACTTGAGACTTGAGGCTTCAACTTTTGAATGTGTTTTATGGTGGAGAGGATGACTAACCCTGAATAAGTTCAATCTGTTCTTCACAAACAAAAGCAAATATCAAATAGCTTATGAAATACAGTGCAAGAGTCATGTGAACTACTTTAATGATGCATTTCATTTTAGTCAAAGCTGACGCATGTAAGTAAATTAATCTTGATTGTAAGCCTTCAAGTCTGTGTAAAGCATTATGAAGAGTTCTGCGTTTGTCACAACACAGAAAAAATGTTAACCACCCAGCCAAATTATCAAAGGTTATCAAAAAAAAGCATTATTGTCTGCATTCAAACGCTTAGAGGCGTGTCCGCTGTTGGCACTGAAATCACGCCCACTCACAAGAAATCTGCCGCCTTTCTCAACTGTTAAATACCGCTACAACCTGAATGGTTGCCAAGTAATAAGCATTTAAGTAACTAGCGGTAATGATAGTAACACAATTGAGTGGGCAAACCCCTGATGCTAATGCGCTCTAGAAACATCAGAAATTAATTGAATTGATTTAGATTTTTTTTCTTTATGAGGGTTTCGGACATAACAAAAGACTAAAAAATATACAAATCTACATAATGTTATTTTAATTTATTTATATAGCGCCTTTCACAAAAAAATATTGACAGCAGCTGCACAGAAAATGCATGTTTTAATGTGAGAATCAGGAAGTATTGTTATCGGTCAACTGAGTGTGACAAATCTCCACACCACATTGCAATAATATCCAGCTATGAACCTTATTTTTAATGTAAGAGCGTGCATGGCCATTTGTAGCTTGATTGTGTGAGGCTTCCGGTCAGGGTTGCCAGGTTTTCACAGAAAAACCCGCTCAATGTTTACTTAAAACTAGCCCAGTCACGTTTCGGAGGGCTCCCCCTGCAGTGTTGCCAAGTCTGTGGTTTTCCCGCAGAATTGGGCTACTTTAACATTGTTGCCGCGGGTTGTTTTCCATGTCCGCGGGTTGATGCAACCCCAATAATGTGATATTTATCCCTTGGAATGCTAATTTTACCAGGGGAACCCCACCAAAAAAAGTGTATTTTACCCCTCAGAACACAAATTTTTAATGGGTTACCCCTCTCTCGAAATGCGATTGGGCTAGCTTTGAGTAGCAATTGGGCGGGTTTTGTTGTAAAAACCTGGCAACCCTGTTCCCTGGTAAAAAAATCATGTTCTGGGGGAGGGTAAAATACATGTTTTTTGGCAGGGTTCCCCCTGGTAAAGTTTGCATTATATGGGCTAAATATCACCTTATTGGGGTCGCTTCAACCCACGGTTAATGTGACATACTAATCTCCACACCACATTGCAATAATATTCAGTTATGAACCTTATTTTTAACATAAGAGCGTGCATGGCCATTTGTAACTTGAATGAGCCATGCTTCCGGTCAGGGTTGCCAGGTTTTCACAGCAAAACCCGCCCGACTGTTACTCAAAACTAGCCCAGTTGCGTTTCAGAAGGGTCCCCCAGCAAAAAAATCACGTTCCCAGGTGGGGTGTAAAATACAGGTTTTTTGACGGTGAACCCTCTGGTAAAATTCACATTTCAGGGGCTAAAAATTATGTTATTGGGGTCACTTCAACCCACGGGCTTGGCAAAACTGCTTCCGGTATTTTACCTCAATGTGTAAGGCTTCCAGCCAGGGTTGCCAGGTTTTCACAGCAAAACCCTTCAACTGTTACTTAAAACTAGCCCAAAACTAGCCCAACTGCAATCCAGGTAGTAAAATACGCATTTTTTGGTGGGTTCCCCTGGTAAAATTTGCATTCCATGGGCTAGATATCACGTTATTGGGGTCGCTTCAACTTGCGGACTTGGCAACGCTGTGTCCGGTATTTTACCTGTATAAAAACACTTCGATATGCTGTTTGATTTTGCAAACTGGGATTTGTTATCATATTATTTTAACTCATTATAATAATCATAAACATGGTGTTTCAGTGTTAGTGAGACAAACTAATCTCCACACCACATTGCAGTAATATTCACGAAACTTATTTTTAACGTAAGAGCGCGTACGGCCATTTGCATTTGCCAGTTGCATTCCCGGTTTTTTTGGTGTGGTTCCCCTGGTAAAATTCGCATTCCAAGGGAATTCCACGTTATTGTGGTCGCTTCAATCTGTGGACTTGGCAACACTGCTTCCAGTATTTTACCTGTATAAAAACACGTTGCAATCTTTCACATAACAAACAATGGCATCACTGAAGTCACAAATGTCAAACCTGTCGTAACTTGAGACTTGAGGCTGCAACTTTTGAATGTGTTTTATGGTGGAGAGGATGACTAACATTGAATAAGTTAAATCTGTTCTTCACAAACAAAAGCAAACATTGCATAAAAAAAAGCGTTCCGGGGGGGTAAAATACACGTTTTTTCGGCGTGGTTTCCCTGGTAAAATCCGCATTCCAAGGGCTAAATATCACGTTATTGGGGTCGCTTCAATCTGTGGACTTGGCAACACTGCTTCCAGTATTTTACCTGTATAAAAACACCTCGATATGCTGTTGGTTGCCAGGTTTTCACAGCAAAACCCACACAACTGTTACTCAAAACTAGCCCAATCGCATTTCGGAGGGGTCTCCCAGTAAAAATTGCATTCTGGGATTAAAATACACATTTTTTGGCAGGGTTCCCCTGGTAAAATTCACATTGCAGGTGCTAAACATCACATTACTGCGGTTGATTCAACTGAAGGACATGAAAAACAACCTGCAGCAACAGTGTTAAAGTACCAAGTATTTTGCCTGTATAAAACACCCCATTATGCTGTTTGATTTTGCAAGCTGGGATTTGTTATTATATTTTAACTCACTGTAATAATCATAAACATGCTGCTTTGTAGCACTGTAGCTGTACCGTTTCCTGCAGTTTCAGTCTAGTTATTTACCAATGTAAGGGTAATATCCGACAGTTTTGTATGTCAATCCAAAGTTGCCCTCATCTCAAGGCTTTAATCAAGAGCAGTTACTGGGATTAACACAACACCAGTTTATGGGAAAATAAATACTGGTAACATTATAAAATAATCTGGACAGCATCTGATCTGATCGAGAGGAGAGTAGAGGGACTTTCCTGCATATGGAGCCCGATTCTTTGTAAACACGCGGCTGGATCCGGAGCCAGAGGTTTAGTCAACACTGGACTTGGTGGCCTAGAAATTTCAAGCTGGATGAATGTTCCTCTGTGGCGCGCCAGCCTCTGTTTCCTTTCACATGATGGGAATTAGCTTTGTAAGATCTATTGGATTAACTCTACAAACTTCAGCACCCTCAGGACGTTTCTATTTGGGGAAGGTTTGAGGTCGAGGTCGAGATGATTGTTTGAATGGTCACGGGAAGAAGTATGTGCTGTATTTTTAGATGTCAATCACCCATTGTGATACTTCACTTATATTGTGTTGATAGAAATATGAGACGTTTGGCTACAGCAGCAGCTGAAGAACTGATGAAAGCTGCAGTAACACCAATCTGAGGGTGACTTTAAAGTACTTACAGTGCTGGTGTATATGACAGTATGTTAGTTTAATTACAGTTATTGAGCTGGTCATGTTGTTTGGGGGTTTCTGGAATGAAGGCAAGGACCTGCTAATGCATTTCTGTCCATAAAAGGTCAATTTGGGATGAAGACTCTGAAGAGCAGTTTGCACATGAGTGTGAAGCTCTACAAGCTTTTAAGATTTATTTTAATTTTTATCTTATTTAAAATGTATTTTAGATTTTTATACACTACCAGTCAAAAGTTATTGAACAGTAAGATTTTTTTTTAAAGAATCTCTTCTCACCAAGCCTGCATTTATTTGATCCAAAATACAGCAAAAGCAGTAATATTGTGAAATATTTTTATTATTTCAAATAACTGTTTTCTATTTGAATATATTTTAAAACATAATTTATTCCTGTGTTCAAAGCTGAGCTTTCAGCATCATTACTCCAGTCTTCAGTGTCACATGATCCTTCAGAAATCATTCCAATATGCTGATTTGTTGTTCAAGATTATTATTATTATCAATATTTAAAACAGTTGAGTAGATTTTTTTTAGGATTCTTTGATGAATAGAAAGATCCAAAGATCAGCATTTATCTGAAATAAAAAGCTTTTGTAACATTATACACTATACTATTCAAAAGTTTGAAGTCAGTTGTTTTTTAGAAAGAAATAGTGAAAGAAATTATAGAAAATAATACTTTTATTTAGCAAGGATGCTTTAAATTGATCAAAAGTGATGATAAAGACATGTATAATAATGTTACAAAAGATTTGTATTTCAGATAAATGCTGTGCTTCTGAACTTTCAAAGAAATCTGAAAAAAAGCTGTTTTCAACATAAGCAGAAGAAGAAGAAGAGAAATTTTTTGAGCAGCAAATCAGCATATTAGAATGATTTCTGAAGGATCATGTGACACTGAAGACTGGAGTAATGGTTAAAAATTCAGCTTTGAAATCACAGAAATCAATAACATTTCAAAATATACTCACACAGAAAACAGTTATTTGAAATAGTAAAAATATTTCAAAATTTTACTGTTTTTGCTGTATTTTGGATAAAATAAACACAGGCTTTAATTTTGATTTTATATAGTTTTTAAAAATATTTCTTTTCATTTTGTTTTTGTTTTTTTTTTAACATAAATGTCCTTTTTACATGTCAGATATCACTGAAATTGGTGTCCTGCCGCTGTCAGCATATTCTTTTTTTTACCCTCAGTTTTATTCTCATTTGCATATCTATTTGCATTTGCCTTGCTGTACAGTTTGAACTACAGGAATGCTTATTTGCATATTTTGTTAATAACATTAGTTAGAAAAGTGCAGCATGTGACCTGTGTTAATAACAGGTCAATTTCACCACAGAAATCCACACCGGTTGTCTTAATTTGTCTTAAATTGACAGAAATTGTTAAAGCTATATGGTCTGTTAACTTTACTGTCTGTTAACTATTCAATATTTCTAATTGTTTCCAAATATTGAAGTATAAGATTATTTAAATATTTTTGAAAGAAGTCTCTTCTGCTCACCAAGGCTGCATTTATCTGATTAAAAATACAGTAAAAACAGTACAATTGTGAAATATTAATACAATTTTAAATAACTTTTGTCTATTTGATTTTTTTTTTTTAAGTAATTTATTCCTGTGATGCAAAGCTGAATTTTCAGCATCATTTCTCCAGTCTTCAAGTCACATGATCCTTTAGAAATCATTCTAATATGCTGATTTACTCCAATATCAATGATGAGCACAGTTAATGTTTTTGCGAAAACCGAAATACTCTCATATTTCCAGGATTCTTTGATCAACAAAAATTTCCAAAGAATCATTAGAAATATTATAAATGTCTTTACTGTCACTTTTAATCAATTAAATGCATCTTTGCTGAATAAAAATTCAGAACTTATGTTTAAAAAACGGTTTTAACCCATATTCAAAACTGTGAAATCATTATCCTTCGGAATATACAATCAGGAACGAGTGCTAAGAAAGTAAACTGGGTCAGTTTACTTTTTAATTTGACTTTAAGTACATAAAAGCACTCAAATCCAATATCATATTCTTAAATCAGTTCAAATTATGAATAATTCCAATTCAAATCTCCATGCTGCTACCGCAGCTAATAGTCCCGCCATTTCCATCACCCCAAGTGACTGGGATTGAACGAAATTTGATTTTTATTCCACCGCTTAGTACTCTACCATCTGATCCATTAGCATCGAAAGCAAAACATCCCGAATGCGGTGAGTTCTCCTGACTGGAGTCCCACTACCCCACTGACCTGCCACTGCAGCGGAAAACTCATTACCATTCCCTTCACTCAGCGCGTTTTCCACTGCACGTTTCTGTCGTATAATTGCAGCGCAGAGAGTTTTTCTCACTGCCAAGCATTACCGGAGGCCTGCGGGGATCGGGACGTGCTGAGAGGGGGTGGAGGATCCGAACAGGGCAGTAATGGAGACCAGGTGGCAGCCAGTCATGGAGAAAAAAAAAAAAACTTTGGTGCAACAGCACTCTTAAAAATTAAGCTTCTAAAAGGGGTTTTTGCAGTGATGCCATAGATAGAACAGTTCTTAAAAAAAACAGTTCACCAAAAATGAGAATTAACTGAAAGTTTATTCACCCTCAGGCCATTGACAGATTTGGAGAAATGTAGCATCACATCACTTGCTCACCAATGAACCCTCTGGAGTGAATGGGTGCCGTCAGAATGAGAGTCCAAACAGCTGATAATGTCTGAATCAGGAGAGAAATATGCACAGACCAAGCACCATTTACAAGCAAAAACAGTTCGTAAACAAATATGTGGATGGATTTTGATGTGAGAGAACAACTGCAGATGGACTTATTCACTGGAGGAAGCATTATTATGCATTATGGAGTTAAAAACGTCTTAAAGGGGTCATCGGATGCCCATTTTCCACAAGTTGATATGATTCTTTAGGGTCTTAATGAAAAGTCTATAATATACTTTGGTTAAAAATTCTCAATAGTAGTGTAAAACAACACCCTTTTTACCTTGCCAAAATCAGCTCTGCAAAAATCATCTCATGCTGAGGGGTTGTTCCTTTAAATGCAAATGAGCTCTGCTCGCCCCGCCCCTCTCTACTCTCTGTGGAGTGAGGAGCTGTGCTCTGAGAGATTGTTTACTTTAGCTGTATTTAGCACATTTAACCGCTAAAGTTGCTAACTAGCACGTTATTAAAAAAGGTGATTGCAGAGGTTAATTAAAAAAAACCTTATACTTACTTCTGCTGTAGGTGAAGCTGGATCACAAATGATTTGCACGAACATAGATGCATTTATGTAGATCGGGAGGCGCATTCCCTTCACAAACAAACATAATGCACTGCATCTTCAGCGGCTCAGATGTCGGGAGTAAATGACGGCCACTATGTTCATTATTACATCCAGCAACACAACACCTCAATCGCTCAATTTATATATATTCTTCTATATTCTTGTCTACTATTATATTATATTCTTGTCTAACTTACATCCCTGCTTCGGCAACCAAACAATGGAGGTCGGACTGTTACAGCTGATCTGAGGTAAGACACTCATGTCAATCAACTATCGTGGGAGCGGCCTCTGTGGGTGTGACGCCACAACGATAGGCATCTGAGAATGCCTCGATTTGAAAAAGGGGATATTATTTTTACAGATTAATTAAAAAGCACTGCATGGATTTTTATCATTATAGGGTAGATTTGTACATACACTGCCAATACACATTAATGTTCAAACAACATATAAAAGTGAACTTTGCATCCGATGACCCCTTTAAAGGAGAAGTCCACTTCCAGAACAACAATTTACAAATAATGTACTCACCCCCTTGTCATCCAAGATGTTTATGTCTTTCTTTCTTCAGTCGTAAAGAAATTATGTTTTTTGAAGAAAACATTTCTGTATTTTGCTCCATATAATGGACTGATATGGTGCCCCGATTTTGAACTTCCAAAATGCAGTTTAAATGCGGCTTCAAACGATCCCAAATGAGGTTGTAAACGATCCCAGCTGAGAAAGAAGGGTCTTATCTAGCAAAACGATTGGTTGTTTTCATAAAAATAACATAATGCCAATTTTCATAAACATAATTTTCATAATGCCAAACGCTCGTCTTGTCTTACTCTGCCTGGACTGTTTTTGTTCCTGTTCATGACAGTTAGGGTATGTCGAAAAACTCCCATCTCATGTTCTCCCTCAACTTCAAAATTGTCCTATATCTCTGTTTTACCTTTTTTGTTAAGGGTGTTTGATCTTCTTTGCATGTACACTTTGAACTTCTGCAGCAATGTAGGATGATTTTGAAATGATTTTGAAGTTGAGGGAGAAAATACAATTGTAGTTTTTTTCGACATACCCTAACTGTACTGAGCCAGAATACACAGAGTTCAGGGAGAACAAGACAAGACGAGTGTTTGAGATTAAAAAGTATTTAAATTGTATTATTTTTATGAAAATAACCAATTGTTTCACTAGATAAGACCCATCTTTCTCGGCTGGGATCGTTTGAAGCCGCATTTAAACTGCATTTTGGAAGTTCAAAATCGGGGCACCATATCAGTCCATTATACGGAGAAAAATCCTGAAATGTTTTCCTCAATAAACATAATTTCTTTACGACTGAAGAAAGAAAGACATGAACATCTTGGACGACAAGGAGGTGAGTACTTTATATGTGAATCTTTGTTTTGGAAGTGGACTTCTTTAATGATGAAATAGTTTCTTCCAAACATGCAGGTTTTTGCTTCACAAGATGTTAATTGATGGACTGGAATGGTGTGAATTACTTGTGGATTATTGTGATGTTTTTATAAGCTGTTTGGACTCTCATTCTGACGGCACCCATTCACTGCAGAGGATCCATTTGTGAGCAAGTGATGTAATGCTACAGTTCTCCAAATCTGTTCTGATGAAGAACCATTTTTTCATAGTGTGAAGAACATTTTTAGAATCTTTTTCCACTATAAAGAACCTTTTCTGCATTGTAATGATTCCATTGATGTTAAAGGTTTTTCATGGAACTGCTGATTCCAAAGAAGAATCTTTTTGGAGTTCATTGTGCACCAGAATTACATTAAAAGTGACTTGGAATTCAAGTTTAATTTCCAAATTTGAGTCTAAAAGGCAAATAATTTCAACTTGAATCCCTTCAGGGTGTAACAAACTCCCTCGGCTTCTCATCAGAGTTTATTTCGCGTGAATTAGTTGTATGGCAAAGCTGGTTTTCCTGGTGTTTTCTGGCACACACACCACCTCAAACAATGACACATGCAGATCATTACGCAAGCTCACGTCTCCTCTGAGAAACTTCAGAAAGCGCCGCCACACACGCAAACAATTGAGTCTTTATCAACACGTCCCCCACAGACAGACCCCTGCCACGAATCGATTGGACACAGATATCTGACCAATTACAAACGTGTGTTTCACATTAACAGGACTGATAAGCGTCTTAAGTGTTCTTGAATATTCATGCCCTGTGTGACTGCAGTTGTGTAACTAGTTACCGAAGACTCAAAGCCTATTCAGTGTGTTTTCATCTGGATAATATCAATTGTAAAGTGTTTCATGTCATCATAAATTCACTGACAGGACATTTTCGTTTTCTTGTCAGAACAATTCTTTTTTATATATTTAAAAGTAAATAAGTATAATGTGCAAGTAACTGTATGGAATATCTAAAAGAATATACAGAATATTTACATTTACAACACTATTGTTTTATTATTTTTATATATTTTAAATGAAATATATATTTTGCTTATCATTTTGAATACAAGTGATTAAACATTCCCACATTAGTTTTTGTGATTTTTTTAAAAATATATATATTTACTCTGACAACAGTTGTGATTGTTAAAGATATTTCTTTAAATCACAAAATATGTTGTTTTGACAAGAAATTGCCAGTTTTATCAATGCATTCATGATGATAAGCTAAATATACATTTTATATTTGAAAATTTTCAATTGCAAATTACAAGTTTAGTGATTATTTTTAAATATATTTTAGATTTACAAAAATATTTCTTTTGTGATTGTTTCATATTTTACATTTATATAAATAATAACTATAAGGTTGCATATTAATAAGTAAAACTAGATAAACTTTGTGATTTTTATGTATTTTTTATTTAGATCATTATTTTATGTGATTATTTATGAGAGATGTATATATATTTTCGAATTTTTATATATGTTTTTTTCTGATTCATTTGATGTATTTTATATGTATATATTCAAATCAATAAATTTATAAGAAAATATGAAAAAATACGTATAGTATGTTTAATATATAAAATAAAAATGTATCTATTTAATGTGTTTCCACCTGAGTAATGTCATTTGTGAACCATTTGTTCATCATAAATACAGTGATAAAATATGATTATTTTTCTATAAATTTTACATTTACTTTTTTTGGGACTGTTTTACACATTTCCCACTGCTATATTCAAATGTATATGTAAATAATAAAAGGAGCCCAAGAGCTACAGTATATTCCAAGTTTTCCAAAGGCGTTAGTGTGAGAAAGAGAGTTAAAATTCATTCCTCGTTTACTGTCATTGTATGAGGAGTCATAAAGGTTTTGAATGACTCTATAGGCTGAGTGAAGTACAGAATTTGAATTCTGGGAGACCTGATCCCTTTAATTCGGCATTAAGCATTTGTGTTGAGAATGAGCAGGAAATGTTTCACACAGAGACGCTCAAAAGTGCTGATTCGCAGGAGCTTTAAACCACATAAATAAAGCACATCTTTGCATTTCCTTGGCCAGGAACAATGGCGGTGTTGTTCGCCGGTATAATGTGGGGGAAGTTTGGCTGGCACGAGGACGAGCGGGCGGGCGCTTCATGGATGCTAATCACCTTCCTCAAAACCCACAGCAGCATGGCAGATGCTCTCCAAGAGTTCATGCTTGTCTTGTTAGCATGTTGCTTTTTAAACGTTGCTTTCTTGGAAAGCAGTGCATGATAAAATTACTAAAGAGATCAGTGGTGGTGCTAGACCTCCACTCACATTAACTCTGAATGGACAGCCGGTCATAATTTGGAAGAACATTATATTACTGAGTTTGCTTTTTAAAGTTGAACAACTTTGAATTCAGAGCTGTTCGGGCTGTGAAAAAAAGAGCAGTGACTCATCTATCCTGAGTGATTATACAACACATTTCACCAGAAATTCACATAAACAACAACAGGAAGATTGCACAGCATTTAGCAGAAAACCGATACTAATCAAACCTTACAAATAACCAAATGAAAAGGACATTTTTATATACAGTACTGTGCAAAAGTCTTAGGTCACTAGTATTTTCACCAGCTAAAAAATGGTTTAAAGTAAGTTATTTCTATCTTTTGCTGTAGTGTGTCAGTAGGAAACATCAGTTTACATTTCCAAACATTCTGTTTGCCATTAATTGTAATAATCTAGTGAGATTTTTGTTTGCACAGGCAGTCTGACAACAGCCAGTGCTCCACACAGACATCTGATCTCACCATCATCCAGTCTGTCTCTGGAATGACATGAAGAAACAGAAAAACGGAGACAGACTAAATCTAGAAGAACTGTGGCAACATCTCCAAGATGTTTCAAGTAACCTACCTGCAAAGCTACCTGAAAAACTCTGCACAAGTGCACATAGGGCAAAAGCTACTTTAAACGCAAAGGATGGTCACATCAAATGCTTATTTATTTTAGTTAACAGAAGTTCATTGATAAAGAAAATCTATTTATGACATTGTTTTTGACAGCATCCTCATTTTATGTGCCTAACTGCCTAAAAATGTTAAAAGTACTGTAGTTTTGTAGGTATAGGTCTCTTAAAGCATCTTGGAGATGTTGCCACAGTTCTTCTGGATTTAGTCTGTCTCTGTTTTTTCTGCTTCTTAAAACAGACTGGATTGAATGATGGAGAGATCAGATCTCATCTCTGTTTGCACAAGGAGTCTGACAACAGCCTGTGCTCCATACAAAAATCTCACTGGATTATTATAATTAATGGCAAAATGAATGTTTAGAAATGTAAACTGATATTTCCTACTGATACACTACAGACTTTTGCACAGTACTGTATATTTGTATACAAATTTTCCCATGCGATTTTCTCTATATACTGTATGTGTTTTTATATGGGTATCGTTTGTAAAGGGTTTACTTATCAATTTTTTTTATAAAACCTGCACAACCAAATAGAAATATTTCTTTGAAAAACAATGAATATGACAATATAACAATTTTCCTTATTACACTTTTTTTTGCAAAAACACTTTTTGAAGTAAAACAACAGCAATAATTAAAAATGGGTGTTTTATATATGTGTACCAGGATATTTTGGAGCACTTTATGCTTCCATCTGCTGACAATCTTTGTGGAGATGCTGATTTCCTTTTCCAGCAGGACTTTAGCACCTGAACACAGTGCAAAAACCACTTCCAAGTGATTTGCTGACCATGATATTACCATGCTTGATTGGCCAGCCAACATGCCTGACCTGAACCCCACTGAGAATCTATGAGAAAGATGCGAAACAGTTGATCGAACCATATAACCATATAACCACAAAATTCTGTGTACTGTATAGTTTTAAAAATATATTTAGACATATATGTGTTTTTATATGGGTATTGGTTGTTAAGAGTCTTATACAAAACCTGCACAACCAAATGGAAATCTTTGAAAGACATAATATAAAAATAAAGGAAAATAAATAGAAATATGTAAATGAATATGTTTGTAAATATGTAAAAAATTCCTACACACTTGTCAAAAATATTACAAAAGTTTTCAAAAACATATTTGTTTTTAAGCAATAAAACAACAGAAATAGTTACAAATGAGCATATATATATATATATATATATATATATACACACACACACACAGGTGCATCTCAATAAATTAGAATGTCGTGGAAAAGTTCATTTATTTCATTAATTCAACTCAAATTGTGAAACTCGTGTATTAAATAAATTCAATGCACACATACTAAAGTAATTTAAGTCGTCGGTTCTTTTAATTATGATGATTTTGGCTCACATTTAACAAAAACCCACCAATTCACCATCTCAACAAATTAGAATACTTCATAAGACCAATCAAAAAAAACATTTTTAGTGAATTGTTGGCCTTCTGGAAAGTATGTTCATTTACGGTATATGTACTCAATACTTGGTAGGGGCTCCTTTTGCTTTAATTACTGCCTCAATTCGGCATGGCATGGAGGTGATCAGTGGCCTTCAGCTCATCTGCATTTTTTGGTCTCCTGTTTCTCATTTTCCTCTTGACAATACTCCATAGATTCAGGTCTGGTGAGTTTGCTGGCCAAGCACACCAACACCATGGTCATTTAACCAACTTTTGGTGCTTTTGGCAGTGTGGGCAGGTGCCAAATCCTGCTGGAAAATGAAATTAGCATCTTTAAAAAGCTGGTCAGCAGAAGGAAGCATGAAGTGCTAACACTGGACTTCAAGCAACTTGGGCTATGAGCTTCTCCACCCTTCCTCCAGACTCTAGGACCTTGGTTTCCAAATGAAATACAAAACTTGCTCTCATCTGAAAAGAGGACTTTGGACCACTTGGCAACAGTCCATTTCTTCTCCTTAGCCCAGGTAAGACGCCTCTGACGTTGTCTGTGGTTCAGGAGTGGCTTAACAAGAGAAATACGACAACTGTATCGAAATTCCTTGACACATCTATGTGTGGTGGCTCTTGATGCCTTGACCCCAGCCTCAGTCCTTTCCTTGTGAAGTTCACCCAAATTCTTCAATCGATTTTGCTTGACAAGCCTCTCAAGGCTGCGGTTCTCTCAGTTCACTGTGCATCTTTTTCTTCCACACTTTTTCCTTCCACTCAACTTTCTGTTAACATGCTTGGATACAGCACTCTGTGAACAGCCAGATTCTCTGGCAATGAATGTTTGTGGCTTACCCTCCTTATGAAGAGTGTCAATGATTGTCTTCTGGACAACTGTCAGATCAGCAGTCTTCCCCATGATTGTGTAGCCTAGTGAACCAAACTGAGAGATCATTTTGAAGGCTCAGGAAACATTTGCAGGTGTTTTGAGTTGATTAGCTGATTGGCATGTCACCATATTCTAATTTGTTGAGTGAATTGGTGGGTTTTTGTTAAACGTGAGCCAAAATCATCACAATTAAAAGAACCAAAGACTTAAACTACTTCAGTCTGTGTGCACTGAATTTATTTAATACACGAGTTTTACAATTTGAATTGAATTACTGAAACAAATGCACATTTCCACAACATTCTAATTTACTGAGATGCACCTGTATATATATATATATATATATACATATATACATAAACGCTCATTTGTAACTATTTCTGTTGTTTTACTTAAAAACAAATATGTTTTTTAAAACAAATTTTTGCAAACTTTGTAATATTTTGACAAGTGTGTAGGAAATTTTTACATATTTACAAACATATATATTTACATATTGTATTTATTTATTTATTAACAATGAATAAACAGTAGAAATAATAGAATTATTAAAATATTATAATTAAATATTATTAAATATAAAATATTATTTCTTTTCATATATATAATAAAGAAAAGAAATTATAATAATTATAATATTTCTATTATTTCTACTTTTTATTCATTGTTAAAAATAATAATAATAATAATAAACTAAAATAAAAACCCTTAAGTGTACTGTGTTAGACTAACCGGGACTTGTCACATATGATGATGATAGTGGTGATGAAGCAGTGATCGCTCTGCATCAGACCACATCCCGACATCGCGTCGCCCAAACGGATCTTATCTCAAGTCTGAGAAACAACGGAACACGTTCATGAACGTTAGCTGGAGAAGGAAAGGAGATGGAGAGACACGCTTCAGTGCCTGGGAGGAATCATCCATTCTGCTATCGAACAATACAGTAGATGTCACACAAATACATGACAGGAACTTTAATGGCCGAGTTAATGGAAACAGCCGAGGTTTAGGCCAAACCGAGAGAGGCGGCTCTTATTACTTATTCAGTGCGGAACAACAGCCGGCTCTGCTCTGCTCTGCTCCGTGTGTTCATATCGCTTTCAGCTGGGCCACAGCGTGCGGGAACACTATTACGAAACACTGCAGCCAGCAGATGTTTGGGCTTCGTGCTCGGCAGTGGCCTGAAGACACGGCAGTGCTCCACAAACCAACACTTCAACTCAATGACCTGGTGCGCTGACGAGCGTTTCCTGAGAAAAAAATGTGTAAAATAATCAACAGTACAAAAATGAAAACAAAAAAGTTAGATCAAACAGGTCAGACAAGCTCTTTTTTATGACTATAAACCAGTGAAAACGTTAAAAAAAAAAAGAAAGAAAGAAAAGAAAAGTCACGTGAGAGGACGCAGTGATGTGACGCTGTGATTGGCTGATTATCCTGCCAATACGATTTAAACCCGCTTCTTATGTTCGCAACCGGACAACATGATCGAGCTCGAACCCAAAAAAGAAATGAAAAATACAAGGTAATTGCGACTTTTTATCTCACAGACTTTTCCCCCGTAATTCATATAAAATAGGGTCAGCGAGACGACTTTTTTTCCTCAGAATTCGTAAGAAAGAAGTCAAAATTATGAGGTAAATTCCAATTCTCAACAGAATAGTTGGAACTGGGAGAAAAAAAAGATTTGAGAGATAAAAAGTAGAAATTAAAAAAAAATAAATATAGTAATTGCCAGATGTAAACTGAGAATTCATAAGAAAAAAGTCACAATTGCGAGATATAAATATGCAAAATAAAAAAGGCGCAATTAAAAAACAATACTTGCCAGATGTAAACAGAATTCAGAGGGGAAAAAGATTCACAAACTCGCAATTCTGAAGATAATTTGAGATAAATTGTGAGATAAATTAGCAAACGGACAAACAAATGGCATGAGTCAAACTGGAAAAGAAAAAAAAATAATCACCATTTTTCATCTCACAATTCTGACTTTTTTTTCTTGTAATTCGTAAGAAAGAAGTCAAAATTGAGATATAAACTCAGAATTTCAATTCTCAACAGAATAGTTGGACTTGTGGAAAGAATGCAATTGTGAGGGGAAAAAAAGTCGGAATTGTGAGATAAAAAGTGGCTAAATAAATAAAATAATAATAATTGCCAGATTTAAATTGAGAATTCAGAGGGAAAAAAAGTCAGACTTGCGAGATATAAAAATGCAAAATAAAAAGGCACATTTAAAAAAATGAATTGCCAAATGTAACCTGAGAATTCACAGGAAAAAAAGATAGATATAAACTCACAATTCTGAAAAAAAAGAATTAGAGATAGAAATTGTAAGATAAATTTGCAAAAGGACAAACAAACTGAATGAGTCAAACTGGAGAAGAAAAAAGAACAGAATTTAAAAAAAAAAACTAAAAACTTAATCGTGACTTTTTATCTCACAATTCGGACTTTTTTCTTGTTATTTGTAAGAAAGACAAACATTATGAGATATAAACTCAGAATTCTAATTATCAATAGAAAAGTTGGAATTTTGGGAAATATGCAATTGCGGGGAAAAAAGCCAGAAATGTGAGATAAAAAAAAGTCGCAATTGAAAAAATAATAATAATTGCCAGTTGTAAACTAAGAATTTTGAGGGAACAAAGTCAGAACTGTGACATATAAATTTTTAATTTTTAAAAATATATAGTAAAAAATAAATGAAAAATGAATAAAAAATGAATTGCTGGATGTAAACTGAGAATTCACAGGGAAAAAAAAGATATATAAACTCACAATTCTGAAAAGAAAAGAATTTGAGATATAAATTGTTAGATAAATTTGCAAAAGGCCGAACAAACTAAATGAGTCAAACGAAAAAAAAAAAAACATAATTGCAACTTTTTATTTCACAATTCTGACTTTTTCCTCGTAATCCATAAGAAAGAAGTCAAAATTATGAGAGGACTCAGAATTCCAATTTTCAATAGAATAGTCTGAATTGTGAGGAAACACAATTGTGAGAAAACAGTCAGAATTGAGATAAAAAGTTGCTATTAAAAAAAATTAAATAAGCAGAT
>VONZ01000975.1:257500-262740 GCA_012976165.1 Labeo catla
AATAAATTATATTTTACAGTATATTAAAACAGAAACCTGTTATTGATGAGCAGAAGGAACGTCTTTAAAAATATATTTCGATTTTAAAAAATCTCTTTCCAAGAACTACAACGAACAGCTCCTTTGGACTACAACGTGTGCGGACCATTAGAATATCATTAAATTAAATCCCGCCCACGGAAATTCAAATTGTTGGAGGGAGGGTAGGGATGAGCTGGGGGATTAGCCTAACTTTAGCGATCCAGCATGGAAAACCGCTTTAACGAGCCGCAGCACGGTGGGTACAAACACAAGCATTGACTAGAGTGGCCGTGTCGGAGCCGTAACGCGCCACAGACGTGTGCAGTGTGAGATAAGAAATTTATTCATCATACAGTGTAGATAGCTTCACTTATAACGCAAGTGTTTTTTAAAATGCATAAACATGCACGAGAATAAGCTAGGCTGATCAGTGATGATATTCTTTGATAATGTTAGGCTGCTTTTAGCCTTATGCTGGAGCTGGTTTCGGGCAATGAAACTAAGTATGTAAATATTTAAATAAATTAGCACGATAATATCATGTATTGGTGATCTCGCAGGCTGACGATAGGACCCAACACTACTGTAGCGTATTATTTACTCACCCTCTATGCATCCTAGGTGTATATGACTTCCTTCTTTCAGACAAATGCAGTCGGAGTCTAATAAAGTCTAATAAAGTGCATCCATTTATAATAAAAAGTGCCTCACATGGCTCCCGGGGGGTCTCCTGTAGCAAATCGATGCGTTTTTGTAAGGAAAATATATTTAAAACATAAGATTCACTATTAATCTAGCTGTCGCTAACTGCTTTAACAAGGGGTGTGGCAGTACTGAAACACTGTCTAAGCTGTTCGCCAAATCGCAACACAGTGGGACAGCTAACCAATCACAACACATTTTGTTTTTCAGAAGGCGGGCCTTCATTAAACCCGGAACTAATCGAGCTATTTGTGCCAGGCTGGGAGAAAGGTATTGTAATATTGTAAATTATGTGAAAAATAATGCATTTTTTGAACCACCAAGCATGAAAACAAGTTCTAGTACACCCCCAAAACAAAATCAAGACTTTGAAAAAGAGCATAATAGGACGCCTTTAAAAATCGCCAATCTCAAACGGCAGTGTATTACCAGAAACATATCACATTTTGGACGTAGAAATCAAAACATCATGCATTTTGATAAACATTTTTCATTTTATTAAATATAAAACTTTTGTCCCAGTTGTATGGGGGCTAACAGAAAATTAAAGTATGAAAACGCCCCAGAAAAGAACGAAAACAAAAATAGAAACAGACTACTGTGGGAGAGATCGGTCCTCGTTTCAGAAGACGAGGCGGTGACTTGGCCTATTCCCTCTGTGGAGTGCGTGGCTCAATCACAGGAGAATGGCCTATAGGCAAATGTATAAAAAAATTAAATAACCAACAGGAGCGAACGAAATGAAATTGAAAAAGATTGCAAAGTGGCTTGTTGTCGACATGTTGTAGAACAGAAATCTGCTCATCGGTACCGCCATCCTACAGTACAATTCATACGCTTTTCCACCACCTCGCATTCGGACATACACGCACGCACACATACACAACAAAAGAAATCACCTACAGCAACTGTGCAAAAAAAGTCTTTGGTAATCAAAGCAATTCGAGATTCGAGAGAAAACGTAGAGGAACAAAAACACTATCCATGACTGAGACGGTTATACAATCTCTAATATACATAACCTCAGCCCGATATCAAGACTGAATGTTCAATAAATTAGACAGTGGGAATGAGTTGGAAAGATCTACATCCAGCAGTTTCATTCACAGAAGTCAATAAAAAAAAAAATCAATGGAAATGAAAACAGTGTTATTATGGAGCCCCCCAAACAAATAAACTGGAAAAACAAACGAAAAGCAAAAAAAAAAGAGAATTTTTTGATCAATGGCCCTTAATTGTCACAATTAAGATTGTTTAATAGATCCCCTTTCCCAAGGATAAATCACTTGTTCATAGCTCTCTGTAAACATTCACAAATAAACATTTACCCCTTCGTCCATGTCCAAACTCCAACGCGATGCATTTTTTTTTCCGGCGAGGTACACAGCAGTCTGTACGTGAGGTGCCATAAATATGCTCAGTATTGGATTGGTAAAATAGATCGATGTTCATTGCGCTGCTAAAAAAAGATCTGAGTCTGATCGCGCCACTCCTGTACAGTTTACAAAACGAGTTCTTATTTCAAAATATATCCACAGAAGTCTTTCTGTAAAAAATAAATAAGGTAGTTAAAAAACACCGTAAAGAGGAAGACAGACGGGTGGGTGTGCGTTCGCGCTCGCCGGGTCTATTCTGTCCTCATCGATTCGTTATTGGAGTTCGAGATCTTTCGGAAGCCGTGGTTGTTCTTCTCCAACCACAGCTCGGCGAGTTGCTGCGTGGAGCCGTGCGAGGACGCTTTGGAGCCCAGGCACATTTTGTACTGCTTGGGATCGAGGTTGGGGTCGCAAACCACGGGGTGGTGGACGTGCACGATGCCGGTGTCCGTGCTGCGGAACAGCTTGATCCCCGACTGGACGAATTTATTAAAGAGGTCCACGTCCTCCAGACCCCAACCTTGGATGGAGACGTCAAAGCCACCCGCTTTGACCAAGTCTCCTTTGTAGACGCAGACGATTCCGAAGCCGTAGTGTCTCCACAAGCCCGTTTTGGAAGTGAACACGTAGTGGTTGTCGCTGGGCACCTTGCCCGCGTAGACAACCTTCGGGTCGTACTGGCTGAAGATGATGGGGAAGTACGTCTGCTCCCCGAGTACGGTGTTCCCGCGACACCGGTTCAAGAAGTCGGGGGTAAACAGTAAGTCCACGTCACAGTAGAAGAGCAAGGAGTCATTGGTAAAGTGGGCCGAGCCGACCTCCAGGGCCAGGGCGCGGGAGAAAGGTCCAGAAACGGGTTTGATCTCCATGTCGGCTTTGGGATACTTCATGTGGTACTCCCTCATGAGCTCGATCTGCTTGATGCGCTCCGTGTTGTTGTCCGTGCTGAAGAGCAGAATCAAGAGCTTGACGTTCTGATTGGGAATCAGACAGATCTTCTCGAAGTTGACCATGAAGCGCACGAAGATCTCGTAGCGTCCCGCTAGGGGCACAAGGATGTTGATCTTCTTCTCTTTGGGTTCGTGTTGCTCCACTCCCGCTTGGGAGCTCAGCTTGAACGGGACGAGCATCTTGAGAGAGTTGGACAAGAAGGACAGTGAGTCTGAGTCTTGGTTGATCCTGGCAGCCAAGACTCGGGCGTCCATCTCCTCGTCTTCCAAGAACTGAATCTTGCTGAAGGTCTGCTGGAGATAAGCATGCCTCCGTACGGGAACTGTCATGGTCTTCCCCTTGTGCTTTTTATAGAGCAAGAGCAGATCCAGTACGTACTCGGCTCCGTACATGGGGTTGACCCTTCGGTAGCCGTACTGGATCTCCTTGAAGTCGATGACTCTTCCTCGCGTCTTGGCGTTGGCGTTGATCATCTCCATAACCTGCATGATGATGTCGTCCAGCGCCACCTTCTGTGAGGAGTCGATGCCTCGACGTGGAGGCTGCCCGTCCGAGGATGAGAAGATGTACTTGCCCGTGAGGAACTCCCATTCTAGCACCTCCTCGCGCTGGTGTGGGTGGAAGCGCATGAAGGATGGAGGCATGCCTAGTTGGAGGTCTTCCTTGTGCACCTCGGTGTTGCTGTAGCGGCTCATCTGCACGATTTCGCGGTGGAGCTGGATGGTGCGGTGCCGCAGCTCCGCGATCTTGCGGCTTAGCATGTAGCTGTGTAGCCGATACTGGTACGGCGGGTTCTTATTGGGGTGAAGAGTTATGGCCCGGTGGATCTTACTGTTGTGGAGATCACGGATGTACCCTTTCTTGTTCGGCTCGTAATTCTCATAGAACAGCTGCTGCATCTGAAAAAGAAGAAAATGGGTATTAGCAACTGGCTTAATTGTGTAATGAAGACATGATTAAAAGCTTGGAAAGTAAAAACAAGAATGGGCAGGGTGTACTCTTGCACCTCATTTTCCAATTAAAGGGCCGAACTGAGACTTGCAAACAAGCAAGTCTGACTTGAGAGATGGGAGAAGGTTGGAAAGTGGCCCACGGACCAATCATGGGATCAAAAGCGATACCGTGACATGGATAAGATTACAGAACAAGGCCTGTCTGAGGACTCTGAAAGGTGATACCATCACTAGCACCGAGTCACAAGACCTGACTAAACCATTTCTAGGCCAGTCCTGTAAAGTGAAAAGAAAAGAAAAATACTAATTGCTAGTATTAAATAAATGAATAAATAAATAAATAAACACAAATATGATATAAATCACTTAAAATAATAAAATAAAATAAAATAAAATAAAGCAATTACTGAAAACCACAATGCTGAGAGGCCAGTGTCTAATATATTATCACTGAAAATCTAAAAACATTTACAGTATGGCTTGACATGACTAGTGAAAATTATAGATCACTTGATAATTGTCATATATTTTAAGAAAATACTAAGAAAACTACTAATTGCTAGTATTAAATAAATAAATAAATATGAATATTTTATAAATCACTTAAAAAAATAAATAAAATAAAATAAAAAATAAAATAATGCAATTACTAAAAACCACAGTGCTGAGAAGCCAGTGTCCAATAAATTATTACTAAATATATATAAAAAATATCACTCTATTTGCAGTATGGCTACACATGACTAGTGATAATGATAGATCAGTTGATATTTGTCATATATTTCGAGATAAATAACAAATGTGTAAGTGCTACCAAACAATTTTTATTGCTTTAATTTTTTTAATTTTTATTTTTTTTAATAAACAAATTTAAATAAATAATAATAAATAAATACATATTATATAGTCACTTAAAAATAACACTTAATAAATAAATAAAAATACTCAATTTTTAATTATTAATTAAATTAAATAATATTATTAAAATAATTTACAATGAAGCTGTTACTGAAAAGTTGTCCAATGTATTAATCACTAAATTTCTAAAAATATCACTCTATTTACTGTATTACTTGACATGAGCAGTGATAATGATAGATCATTTGATATATTACAAATGTGTAAGTGCTACTTTCATTTCAAGTCATAAGACCAGACGAACGAACGATATATATATATATATATATATATATATATATATATATATATATATATACACACACACACACACACACAC
>VONZ01000976.1:0-262573 GCA_012976165.1 Labeo catla
TTTTGCCATGCTAGCATGTGTCTGAGTCATTCACGAGAACAATTATGTTTCCTGTCAGAAAACTTCGATGGTAACAGTTTGTGTAAACCGCAGTAATCACTACCGGTTTGTCCCACTGTGGCTGATCAGAAGACATGGGGTTTGGCAGTGATTATGCCAGGCTGGCACAGGCATGATGTATGGCAGCAGGGAGAGCGGGTGCAGTGGGCATCAGATGGGTGTAGCTCTGGGAGAGAGGTGTGGTTCATTATTGTCTGGAAATCATTTTTTGATGGCTTTTTCCACTGACCTATTCACGTTGGTTGAGGTGATTCTGGTGATCTAAGCTGCCACTGTGTAGACACTGGATCCTGGTAAACACTGTGTGTGTGTGTTTGTGTGTGAGAGAGAGAGTTTTGGGGGATGGTGGTGAGAAAGAGGGTGAGATTTGTCTCTCATCTCCTCTTCCTCACACATTCATTTTAAAAACACAAACGAAGCTTGACTGACTAGAGATTTTTCAAGGTTAAACGTTTGATTGTTTTATTTAACTACCTACCTTTGCTAATTTAATTAGCATTGTTAGCAACATTTTTGTTCATGTAGATTTTTTCAAAAACAAAGATATTGCTGGTAAATATCAAGTGTGTATGAGTGTGTTTACAGGGGCAAGAAGCATATTAATTTATGTGTCGTAAGCATGAGATTTGTCTCTGATGTCCTCTTACTTATACAAAAATCAGATGTTTTAGTTTGGAGAGATTCTTCAAGACTGAATGTTTTTAATTTTTCCATAATGATTTACTAAAGAGGAACAACAATTTGTGTAATACAATTCCAAGCTTTATTGTGTATTTCAAATATTGTGGCTTCTTGATGAATTGCTTATGTTCCTGAGTCACTTATTTAATCTTTGCTAATTGAATTAGCATTGGAAGCATTGTTTTTGCTCGGGCAATTTCAGATTTTAGTACAGAAATTTGTATTGAATTTAGTATTTTATATGTGACCGTGGACCACAAAACTAGTCATAAGGGTCTATTTGAAACTGAGATTTTTACATAAATACACTTTCCACTGTTGTATGGGTTGTTAGGAAAGGACAATATTTGGCCGAGATACAACTATTTGAAAATCTGGAAATCTGAGGGTGCAAAAAAATCTAAATATTGAGAAAATCACCTTTAAAGTTGTCCAAATGAAGTTCTTAGCAATGCATATTACTAATCATAAATTAATTTTTGATATATTCATGGTAGGAAATTTACAAAATATCTTTATGGAACATGATCTTTACTAAATGTTTTTTTTGTCATAAATGAAAAATTGATCATTTTGACTCATACAATGTATTTTTGGTTATTGCTACAAATATACCCGTGCTACTTAAGACTGGATTTGTGGTCCAGGGTTACATATAGCATACAGTAAAACTCTCATCATAAATGCATTCATTTTTCTTGTTGACAAACCTGTCAAAATAATACAGCTTAACTTGTTCTGAACCAGAACACTCTTTTAACATTCAGGTTTTGTTGTGTCAGTTTACTGCATCATTATTAACAGGCTGACAAACAGATCCTGGGTCTTTCTTTCTTCCTTACGGTGGAGATTTGTCACGCTGATACCATCTCTGAGACTGTATGTGATTGGAATAGACTGAATGCAGATATGAGCAGATCCCTGCTTCCATAGTGATGGTCCATGCCTAAATGCTGCCTAATCGCCCGGCCCCTCCCATTTGTTCCCAGGGGGTCCTGGGCTCTTTCAGACTGTGGGGTAGGGGCTGTTTAAAGTGATAGGGCTGCACCGGCGGCGCTCATATAGAGACGGCAGCAGCGCAGCAGAAGACACTAGGGATGGTTGCAGCCATCGGGAGGTGAAACGTGTGTGTCTGGTGAGATCCCTCTGTGAAATATGTGCACCTGCGCTGGTGTGTGGGTGTGCTTGTGTGTGTGCATGTCTTTGAAGTAGTGTATTCTTATTGGGGATTAAACAAAGCTTTTGGGATTTCCTCAGACATGTAAACGTACAATAATAATCATGTGTTTTAAAATTAGATATACTTGTGTTTAAAGAGAGTATCTTCTCACTTTCTTTGGAGCTGTTTAAAGTTGAAGTGTGTAATTTCTGCACTACACTGAAATAAATTTGGTGCAAAAACAATTTTCACTCAAAAAGTGCTAGTAAATTTCACAGTTAATTTCAAAGAACACCAAGTAACATGATTAAATAAATACAGTTGAAGTCAAACGTTTACCTTTAAGTCAAATTACTTGCAGAATCTGCAAAATATTAAATATTTTACCAAAATAAGAGGGTTCATACAAAATGCATGTCATTTTTTTTATTTAGCACTGACCTGAATAAGATGTTTCACATAAAAGGCATTTACATATAGTTGTCAATAGAAAATAATAGTTGAATTTATAAAAATGATCCTGTTCAAAAGTTTACATACACTTGATTCTTAATATTGTGTTGTTACCTGAATGATCCACAGCTGTGTTTTGTGGTTGTTGTTTAGTGATAGTTATTCATGAGTCCCTTGTTTGTCCTGAACAGTTAAACTGCCTGCTGTTCCTCAGAAAAATCCTTCAGGTCCCACAAAGTCTGTTTTTTTTAGCCTTTTTTTGTATTTGAACCCTTTACAGTAATAACTGTATGATTTTGAGATCATCTTTTCACACTGAGGACAACTGAGAGACTCAAATGCAACTATTATTGATGCTTCAGAAGGAAAACGATGCATTAAGAGCCAGGGGGTGAAAAATTTTGAACAGATTGAGTATGTGTACGTTTTTCCTATTTTGCCTAAACACACATATATATATATATATATATATATATATATATATATATATATATATATTTTTTTTCATTTAGTACTGCCCTTCAGAAGCTACAGAAGATACTTACATGTTCCCCAGAAGACAGAATAAGTTAAATTTACCCTGATCTTCAAATACAAAAAGTGTTCCCCCGGCACTTAATGCAAGGCTGGAATACACACGCAACTTTAAAATCTGGACAGATTTTTAAACAATAAAAAATTTCATGTAGTTTATGAGTCTGTGCTCATCATACACATGATTTTATGTGAAAACTGTCAACTCTGACTACCCTAACTCTGCAGACTGAGACAGACTTTCACTAATGAGAAATGGTATTTTAACATCATCTTCTAATGTCTCGAAGAGACTGATCCTTCCATCTGTGTTGGACGGTAGTCAGCAGTGGACATAATTGGTTGGAATGACCTTATAACCACTGGAAATAAGAAGTTATTGTTCTCTGACATTAATCTTTCTGGTAGGAAAGTAGTTGTGTTCAATAGCTATCAGTCAATTACAGTCATCTGAAGGATGGGGAGAGCGCTGGGAGTTTTGTATCTGCTCAGAAGCCCATGTGTCACCGGGGCAAGATGGAGTGGCACCTGTAAATGAGAGTCAGTGAGTGTTTCTTCTCTCCAAATTTTCTCATTCTGAGCGGAAAGAGAAATTATTCCTCAGGATAGAAATCTGGGTCAGTCTGTGAGTGGAATGCACATAAATACACGTCTGGTGTGCGGTGAAAACTTTATGTAGATGGAGGGACAAGAATGAGAGGACAGTTTAAAATTGTGAGTGATGGGCAATAGACAGCAGTCACAGTAATGATGATGATGAGCATGATGATGGTACAGGAAAAGAAACAGGCAGTTGAGGCATTCTTGGCTTTGCTATACTGTATCATAGGCCTGTACGAACTCTGTGTCAGCAAAAAAAAAAAATATATATATATATTTTTACCTTCGGCTCATTTTACCATACTTCATGTATAATTCTGCAGCTTACCTCAAAGAAATGTATGTTTTTCAAAAGAAAAATAATCTTATTATTATTTTTTTTTTACACTGAATATCCTGTTTTATTCTATGTAAATGTTTGTAAATGTGACTTTTAGACACATCTGTTATTGATCATTCGGTGCCTCCCCAGTTTATTCTATTGTCATGAGCCACAACACACTCCTCTTCTTAGGTTTATCTTTAAAGTCAAAATCTCACCTTTGCATTTACACAGTCCAGTTCAGCAGATATAAATTGGCTGGAGTGTGTCTGTGTGGCAGCTGAGGCCACCTGACAGTGTCTCCATCAGCAGCTAATGGCCAGTTCTTATGGTTTGATGTGGGAGGGATGTGCAGCTGATCCCCATCCATACCACCGTCACCTCTTATTCACCGCACACACAGGGGCAGCTCATTGACCTTTGACTTTTATCTTCAAGCGCTCTGAACTAGAGCATCATTTCAAACTGAATCTTTACAAACAAAATCTCAAAGATACTGCTGTGGGGCTGATCATTAGCCAGATGTTCTCATTATTCAGAATTACCTTTTTTGATTACTAAATACATTTTTGATAATAATGGTCATGGTCAATGGCTATTGTAAAGGTGTGGTCAGATTAGCAACATTTTGGCAACAAAATCCATTGTCAATAGTGTAGCGATGTATGAAGCACATCTTGCACAGAAGCTATTTTCAAACCAAGCAGCTCTGAGTTGTCTTAGTGTGGCAAATTCATGTGAACACAGTTCTGAATCTTTTTTTTTTTGCCTGAAGTGATATGTTCTATATATATATTACAATGCCTGATTAATGGATATCTATTTATTTATATTTAAATGGTATTGAGCAATATTAATCATAAAATGACAGATAATGGATATTTAATTAATGAAATTAAGTGCATGCCCATTTCCTATATATATTTTTTATATTTACATTACTTATGCCATTATCTAGCACTCACTTAAATTGATATTTTAAAACATGCATAATTTAATAACACTATTGAGTGTCATGTTTAGCAAATCTCAAAATAAACATTCACTTTTCATACTGTGTATTATAATGTTGTGATGCCTAAACATGCGGCATTTAACATAATTTATTGTATTTATTTATTTATTTATTTGTTTGTTTGTTTACTTATTATTTGTTTGTTTATATATTTAATTTTATTTTAGATAAAATAGTTGAAAAATTATATGAGCCATTTATCGGTTATTATATTGCCTATATTGGCTGAAAAATAACGCCAGATTGATTTTAGATATTTGTGTTTTATTTTTAACTTATTTAGACAAAACAGCATAGAATTTTAATATCAGACATTTATTGCTTTCCAGCCTTAACATAAAAAAAAAAAAAACGAATTATCGGCTTATTAGTATTGCTTGATTTATTTTAGTTTTTAGTGCTTTATTTTTGACAAAATAGCTTAGAATTATAAGCCATTTATCAGTTATTGGCCTTAACATTAAAAAATTATCAGTCTGTTGGTATTGACCAACGGAATTTAGTATTTATTGTGTTTTCTTTCTTAAATTTAAATAAAATAGTTTAGAATTTTAATATCATTTATCGGTTATCGGCCTTAGCATAAAAAAAGGAATTATTCGCTTATCAGTATTGGTTGATTTATTGTACTTTTTAATGCTTTATTTTTTTACAAAAAATAGCTTAGAATTATAAGTCATTTATCAGTTATTGGCCCTAACATGGAAAAAAAAAATATATATATATATATATATATATACTTATCAGTATCGGGCAATTATTATTTCAGGCTTTAGTGCTTTATTTTTCACAATATAGCATAGAATTATAAGCCACTTGTCGGTTATTGGCCATGAAAAAAAAAATTATTGGTTTATTGGTATTGACGAACTGATTTTAGCATTTAGTGTTTTTATTTTTTAATAAATAAAAATATATATATATAATGTATAAATATATATATATATATATATATATATATATAATGTTTTATTTAAACAAAATATTTTAATATCAGTCATTTATCGGTTATTGACCTTAACATGAAAAAAGAATTTTTGGCTTATCAGTATATTTCGATTTATTTTAGTTTTTAGTATTTACATTTTTTTACAAATAGCATAGAATTATAAGCCATTTATCAGTTTACTGGTATTGACCAAAATAATTTTAGCTTTTAGTGTTTTTTTGTTTGTTTGTTTTTAGTTATCTAGACAAAATAGTTTAAAATTAAAATATCAGCGATTTATGCTTATCAGACTTAACATGGAAAAAAATATCATTATCAGCTGATTGATTTTAGTTTTTAGCATTTTATTTTAAATTTATTTAGACAAAATAGTATATAATTTTTACATTAGCTATTTATCGGTTAACTTAAAAAAAAAGTCTTATCAGTGCTTGGCATAATGTTAACAATGGTGCATTCCTATAAAATACATACCATTGTAAGATGCGCTGTTTCTCAGCACTGCATTCAGTACATATACTTCATCTTCAATAATCTGTGGCACAGCACTGTGGCCTGGATGAGCTGAGGTCTCCTGTAACAGAAGGAGGTAGTTCAGAGAGGTAGTGTAGGCAGGACAATAGTTGACCATTGTGTGTTGCACCACACTCTGTGTTTGAGCAGACAATGCATGCGTCAGGTCAGCTGCCTGAGCTCAGCTACAGTAGCACATTGTTTGCATGATCCACATCTCGCTCTGGAGACAGTAGACCTCTCAGCTCTTGATGGTGACTCAGGGGCATCTGTACACACTGGCAACAGTGTCTGCCGATCACACCTCGGCTGCCGCCCGCTGAAAATCTCAGTTATTCCGCCTGTCTGTGAACTCATCCATCTTTCTCGAAGACAAGCCTATTTCTATCTTTCAGTGTCAACTTTGGCACATCTTTGAGGTAAATTTATGGGGTTTAGTGGCTGTTGTGAACTGCAGGTTAGCTGTGTTGGCTGGCGACCCAGCTGTTTGAGCGGTATGTTTTCCCAGCGCCCCCCTCCCAGTGATATGTGGAGGTTTTTATCATCCTGCCCGGACGGCTGGGAAAGACGCAGGGAGGAGAATGTGTCAGAGACTGTTTGGGAGCCTCACTTTTCTTTAGTGGTGTCAGTCAGCAGGGCCATGGCCTCCACGCTGAATCAATATGGCTTTTGTTGGAGGAGAAAAAGCTCCTTTACAGACCGGGATCTTGGAGTGAAGCAGGGCGATGCAGGATAACAAGGGAATAAGCATCCCGACACAAGGTTTCAACATTCCCAAACTGCTCCAATGTGACATATTTAGCAGCGTCCAAGTTCATTTTCAATCCTAGTATCTTTGATTTCTCAAAGCCAAAGCTCTGTCATACTCCTACAAACCAGTCAATGTGACCTGATTGGTTGGTTCACTTGGGGTTGTTCATTGATTTCATGCTTATTTGGCCTGTTTTATCATTATAATGTCTGATTGTGGGTTTCATGTCAATAATCCCAGCTGTGCGCTTGCTATAATAACTGTCAGACATCTCATATACTCATACCCCACCGCACAGACTCCATCCATTTATCCATCCATCTACCAGGAGAAAGACTCAACTGACCGTGACAGCCACAAATGGGGCCATTTTGCTGTTTTCAGCTTCATATTTGGCGATCGCATGGTTTTGTCTCTCATATGTTTGATTTTCAGTGTTTACTTCTTCTTCATGTGATTGAGGAGCAACTGAAGTGTGGCAGACTGAGGTCTGCTCGTGCCATTGTGGTGGCTTTGCTGATCGGAAAGGTCTCCATTAGTTTATAAAATTGCATGTGTCTCAGACAGCCTGTAATTAGGCCTGTGTATCAGAGCCCAGACTGCTGTCAGCAATATCTGCTGGTGGAATAAACAGGAGGAAAAATTGCTCCAAGTGTGTCAGTAAAATGATATTTTTATGACTGTTTATGAACAAAAATTCAATAATTCTCAGCTGATTTATTAAACTTCTGGTAGAAGTGTCTAGCACAGTACATTAAAAGTAATGTGTCTAGGGTTGAAGGTTTGTTTTAGATTAGTGCATGCTTCCTAATTCTGTTGAATAGTACAGGGTTGGTAAGATTTTTTTTTTAGTTGGTTGTTAAGTTTAGGTATGCGGTAGGATTGAGTGATCTAAAATATGCAGAATAATATTTTATTCTTTGATGTGCTTTATAAGCACTAATACAGTTGAGGTCAAACGTTTGCATTCCCCATTCAGAATCATTAAAAATGTTAATTATTTTACCAAAGAGGGATCATACAATGCATGTTGTTGTTTGTTTAGTACTGACCTGAAAAGATATTTCACATAAAAGATGTTTACAGCCCATTCAAAAGTTTACATCCCCTTGATTCTAAATACTGTGTTGTTACCTGAATGATCCACGCTGTGTCTTTTTGTTTAGTGGTTGTTGAGCATGAGTCCCTTGTTTGTCCTATACAGTTAAACTGTCTGCTGTTCTTCGGAAAAATTCTTCAGGTCCCACAAATTATTTGGTTTTATAGCATTTTTGCGTATTTGAACCCTTTCCAAAAATGGCTGTATGCTTTTTAGATCCATCTTTTCACACTGAGGACAACTGAGGGACTCATATGCAGCTATTACAGAAGATTCAAACACTCACTGATGCTCCAGAAGGAAACACGATGCATTAAGAGCCGGGGGTGAAAACTTTTGGAATTTGAAGATCAGGACAAATTTACAGTAGCTGAAACATGAAAAGAATAAAAACATGATATTTAGGCAAAATTAAAAAAAATGTACATATCTCCATTCTGTTCAAAAGTTTTCACCCCTTGGCTCTTAATGCATTGTGTTTCCTTCTGGAGCATCAGTGAGTGTTTGAACCTTCTGTAATAGTTGCATATGAGTCCCTCAGTTGTCCTTAGTGTGAAAAGGTGGATTTGTGGGACCTGAAGGATTTTTTCCAGCAGGCAGTTTAACTGTTCAGGACAAACAAGGTACTCATGAACAACTAAACAAAAACTTATTCAGGTAACAGCACAGTATTAAGAATCATGCCCTGTTGAAAAAAAACAGCATATGCTGGTTAAGTCGGTTTTGATGCTGGGATGCTGGTTTTAGCTGGTCCTTAGCTGGTTTATGCTGGTTATTTGCTGGTTTATGCTGGCTCTTTGCTGGTCCTTAGCTGGTTTAAGATGGTCCTGCACCAGTACATGACCAGCAAAGGACCAGCATAAACCAGCTAAAACCAGCATGCCAGCATCAAAACCTACCTAACCAGCAAATGCTGTTTTTTTTTCAACGGGGAGGGGATGTAATCTTTTGAACTGGGTGAGTTTTTTTTTAATATAAATTCAACTATTATTTTCTATTATTATTTTTTATGTAAAATATCTTATTCAGGTCAGTACTAAATAACATGCATTTTGTATGATGCCTTTTACTTACGTAAAAAAATTCACATTTTTAATGATTCTGAAAGCGGAATGCAAACTTTTGGCCTTAACTGTAAATAGTCAATATGCTAGTAATATCCATGCTAATAAGCAACTAGTTAATAGTTAGAACTGGTCCTTAAAATAAAGTGTTGCCTAAAAATGTATGTCAAATAACGGTCTTGTCAGATATTATAAAATATGATTTCATATCACTAAATCAACTTGACTATATTTAGCTGTATCAAAAAAAGTAACTTTCAAGAGTAAAAGTAGATAAAAAGCTCCTTAAGGAGGTAGTATTGACTTGTCATCAGTGTTGTTTTGAAAAATAAAGATTTTTTTAGTAAATGACATTTAAAAACTCAGGTTTTAGTGAACATTGGAAGCCTTTGTGATACTGGGAATTCGTGTTTGTGCAGCCAGTTTGCTGTTACTAAGTGGTAGTTGGATGTTTACGGGACGTGCGGAGCTCAGCGCACCAGCGGTCTGGTGAACTTTCTCTGTGCCCTGCTGTGCCAGGCTGATGGGCTGACGCTGAGCAATGTGATGCCAGCTTTTCAAACACAGAATACATGATTCATCACAATCCTTTTGTTTCTCTCTCTCTGTAGGTGACATCACACAGAAAGGCTATGAAAAGAAAAGAGGGAAATTATTGGCGCCCTACATACCCCAGATACAAGGTAAACAACTCACTCTTAACTGCAAATCCACTATTTAATCAACTATTTTAGCATACGGTGCATGTCTAGGTTGTAAAATCTTCACTCGTCACCCCTTCGACCTTCATGAGAGGTCTGCATTTTACTGCGGTCTGGATTGATCTGAAATACATGCGTGGTTTCGGTACTGTCAAGGATACTCTGAGCTAATGGAAACAATGTGTGTGTCTCTCTGGGGAACAGAAGTTGTCCACGCTATAAAACTAAAATCTAAGTGCAGGGTTCAAACTGCTTCAAACTCTCAATTATGTGGTGTGTGTCTTTGTTGTTTGGTTTAGGGTGGCTAGCAACAGCCCATATATCCAAGCACGATATCTCTTTTCAAATGCAGAATATAGATGTGACAATTATTTATAGCTCTTTGCTCTTTCACATCTAAAATGTAAGAAATGATTCCCTTTTTAGGGCCTGAGCACTGGTGGTGCGACAACCCTATTGGAATTGCTCAGTTTCTTCTTCTTCTTCTTCTTCTTCTTCTTCTTCTTCTTCTTCTTCTTCTTCTTCTCCTTCTCCAAAATGGATTGCATATTTGAGGAGCTAAACATGCTTAAAAAAACTCATGAAACTTTGCACACATGCCAAAAATGGTGACAATTTACATCTGATATGGGTGTGGTTCTGAAGTGGGTGTTGCAAAATGGCTCGATAGCACCATTTCAACTAAATTCAGTAGACACATGAAACACACCAATATCTACAATAAAGTCCCCTAGTACGAAGTTGAATCCCAACAGGAAGTGAGTCATTTTTTAATTTTTTTTTTTTTTATTCAAATGAACTTCTCTTAGGGATTTAAACAGATCAACACCAAATTCTGTCAGTCTAATCTAAAGCCCTTTGTGACATTAAAGTGTGAAGATCTTGAGTTTTTGTTGAAGGGCGATCTGCACCAAACTTCACCAAAACTTCACCAAACTTTATGCCCATGCCCATAATTAGTTAAACGTGCAATATTGAGAAATGCAGTCAGAACTGCAAGATATAAACTCATAATTGTGAGTTATAAAGTCAGAAAGTGAGGGATATAAACTTTTTTCTTGCAATTGTGGGTTTATATTTCCCAATTCTTACTTTTTTTTTTTATTGCAATTCTGACTATTTTTCTCAGGTTTGTGAGATAATCCAAATTGGGACTTTATTTCTCAGAATTGCGAGTTCATAATTTAGTTTTGTTGTTGCTGTTGTTTTTTTTTGACTTTATAACTCACAATTTCAAGTTTAAATCACGCAATAACCCTTTGTTTTTCATCAATACTGTTATGATTCTGTAACCTGCCATATTTGAAAAGAAAAAATAATACAAATTCGAAATGATTTGGGGGTGAATAAATCAAGACGTACTAACATTTAGAATTAATTTTAGTTGAATTTTAGTGTATGTTTTAGTAATTTTATGTACTTTTTATTATTATTATTTTTGTTTTTGTTTAGTTTTTTTTTTTTTTTTGTTAGTTTTAGTACTTTTTTTTTTTCATTTTAGTATTTATCCACAATTACACACAATTAAGGTTTTCATTTAATATTTACTGCAGGTCTATATTTTTTTAGCTTTACTTCAGTTACCAAAAATTATTTTTGATAATTTTAGTTTTGTAGTTAGCAGTAACATCAAAAAAAGCAACAGCGAGAACTGTAACATAAGAAGAGTTTACATGTTACAGTATCTCCTCCATCCCAGATCAGTGGCATCTTATCTGGTGATTTTGTTCACACGTGAGGGTCAATATTTAGACTGCTCGCCTGTGTCCTAACAACCCCCTCAGGGCTCTCTCCCTCACTGGATGCTATATGACAAGCTCAATCTATATTCCTTGTGTATGTTTAATTTTAGAATGGCCCTGCATAAATATTTTATGATAGTTGCGGTGGCTTGTGGAAAAGTGAACGTCTGTCTGGGCCCCCGCTCAATATTTTTGGTTTGGCTTTGAAACAGGAAATTAGGACTTCATTTTAAATTAGCCTCGCAGCAGAGATGTCTCTCCATTGTGGGGTTTGTCTTTGTCATTTCCTAAGCTGGCTGACAGACCTCCACACTTTCTCCCATGATCCTCAGAGAAAACCTAAGAAGCCTTTGTGTCTTGAAACTTGAAACTCTGACCTTGTGAAAAAGCAGTACACTTTATTTTAGAAATTAAGAATATACTTACTGTGTGAACTGAATGTTATATTTCTTGACACTTAATTGCATGTTAATTGCAATTAAATGAAAATGTATTATAGTTTAAAGTGCATTAAATGCAATTAGCTGAACTTCACAGTGATTACCTCAGACCAAAGAAGAAAATGGCACACAATTTGTGCTGGAAAGTTCTATTAACAGTATTGTACTCATGCACTAGGGCTGAACAAATCTAAGTAGCTAAGCTATTTCTTATGAAAGCAAGATTGGTTAATAACAAAGCCTGTTTCTGTTTCTCAGTTCAGTTCTTCATTTAACCAGATCTCATATCTACCTTTTTATGTAACTCATTAAAGTTCATTACAATCAAGACCTCATTAAGACTGGCACATCTCCTAAAAATCTTCTAATTGTTACATTGTGGCATCTTCTGAAACATTGCGTTCAGATCTGACTAGTAACAATCGTGTGGAAGCAGGAATGTGATTGGCTGGTTGTCAGCCAACTGTGGAGGGACATTTTTTTGCTTAGCAACTGGACAGAGCTACTTGTAACATTTATGCCTCTGTTATCTTTGCACATAGTTGAGCTTTTGTGAAGCCATACTGCTGAGATCACACACGCTATCAGGACAATGTATCAGCGGTTCTGGATAGGTCGTGCATTTTAGCTTTTACGAACCAGAGTCTCTCATTTTGTTTGATGCTGCAGACTGTGTCTTACTGTCCTTACATGACTTTTCCATTCGTAAGCTTTTGTTGAGTTAAGCAGGATTGAAGGTTTTGAGGTGAAGTGTTTCCCAGAACTAGAGCCAAATGAAGTAAGCATGTCCTGTTCGGTCCTCACAGGACCCAAAACTGATAGAAACAGCAGGGCTCTTAGTATAAACTCTATTATAATGCTATTACCATGCAGTTATTGGAAAGACCTAAAGCAGTTAAGATAGTCTTAATAACAGATTTTTATAATACATGTTTAAAGGAATAACAGTCATGTTTGCAACAGAAGTCTATGGGGAAAAGGCAATCTAGAGGGTTTAAAAGTAGAAACGAGCAGCTTGGACTTAAAAGCACTTATAGTAAATCTTTCACAGAAGTGTGGTATTCAAGCTGTGAAGCTGTCTAAATTGTGATTTTAGTGGTGAAACTGCTGTTCTACTGTAGTTTGAACTCATGTTAAGTCATGGCGAGTTTGGGGTAGGTAATATTTAGGGGTTCAAGCGCGTAGCACAGAAAACTTATTGTAATTGTTAGAATGGTCACAAATCAGTGATCTCCACATAAAACTGATCATGCAGACCAAACCGTAAGTCGTAGAGACTTGAAACTTGGAGGGATGGTAGTACTCACACTGACTACAACGTGACCAAGGCTCACCCCAATCAGCCTGGTGGAAGCTCTACAGCAAACAAAAGTACGAAATTGCTCATAACTCTTAAACCGTCAGTCACAGGCTCAGTCACAGATGTCTTATGTCGTTGGAATCCTTGGCTAATGGCAGACAAAACGATTTGATAATGAGCCTGGCGAAATTTTCTCATATTTCATATTTTTAGAAAAAACCTACTTTTGTGAACTAGTCCTAGGTTTTTTGCCAAATTGGAACCAAACCAGTGCAGAAAGATTCTCTGGAGAGTGAATATCGCTAATTATCAAAAAATCTTGAACTTTCGACTCAGCGTCGTAAAGGGATGCCAAAACGTTCGAAAGGGCCAGGGCCACTTTTAGTAAACTGCATATAACTCCTAAATAGAATGAGATATATTTTTGCCAAACTCAGAGCATTTATGTAAGAGCTCGATCTGAGGTCACAGGAAAAAAAATCACAGAGTTTGGCCACTTGGTGGCACTATTAGAGGGAAAAAAAACCCCATAAAAATGTCTATAACTGCTCAACCATTTGTCCTTTAAACATGAAAATCGCTGTGCATGGTCTTGGTCCAAAGTGCCACAAGTGTATATGAGTACAGTAAATTAATTGCGTATCTCAAAAAACATGGCCAGCATTGGCAGACAAAGTGTGAGCACCTGCTAGACAAGGTTAACAGAGTCTGATCGGAACGAAAGTTGGTGGGCCTGTTTGACTCATGGCCCCAAAGGTCTGAGAGAAATTTAAAAGAAATCGGCCACTGGGGGGCAATATATTGCATTTTTCAAGGGCGTAAACGTACAATACGTTCCATAGTGTGATATTTGCATCATATGATGGACCTACTCATTCAACTTCTAGAACCACTGCTCTCAATTGAATTGTTTGTTGAATGATTGAGAAGATGTCAAAAACCTACTTTTGTGAACTAGTCCTAGTTTTTTGCTCAATCTAGAAAAAAACACTGCAGTAGAATTCTCTGGACTCTCTAGGTCAATAATTATCAAAAAAATGTTGAAATTTACCATTTGGGAGGCTTTAACGGGGTCATTTAGAAAAGGGTCCTGTTCAAATTTATCCAAAATACTATAAAGCCTAAAGAAAAGCAATCGCCGGGCCCGAATTCTAGGCACGCTTCGTCGACAGAGAAAGCTTGTAGGTCCCCTACCCTCTTGATGGAGGCCAGTGCGGTCAGGAGCGCTGTCTTGAGTAACAGATATTTTAGCTCAACTGACGCAAGTGGCTCAAATGGGACCTCCCGCAGGCCCTGGAGGGCGACGGAGAGGTCCCAAGAGGGTATGGGGTGCGGCCTGGGGGGATTAACCCTTCTCGCACCCCTCAGGAACCTCACGATGAGTTGGTGCTTACCTAGGGATGTTCCATCCACTGCATCGTGGTACGCTGCAATGGCAGCAACGTACACTTTGAGAGTTGAAGGGGACAGCCTGCGCTCCAACTTTTCCTGCAGGAAGGAAAGCACTACTGCAATCGTACATCTCTGTGGGTCCTCCCCGCGAGAGGAACACCAGTCGACGAACAGACCCCATCTCAGCGCATAAGCCTGCCTTGTAGAGGGGGCTCTGGACTGAGTGATAGTTTCTATCACAGCCTGTGGAAGGCCGGAGAGGTCTGACGCGTCCCGTCCAGGAACCAGACGTGCAGGTTCCACAGGTCGGGGCGCGGGTGCCAAATTGTGCCCATCCCCTGAGACAGAAGGTCTCTCCTCAAGGGGATTTTCCAGGGAGGGGCTGCCGCGAGGGAAATGAGTTCTGGAAACCAGGTCCGGGTGGGCCAGTATGGCGCAACCAGCAGAACCTGCTCCTCGTCCTCCCTGATCTTGCACAGTGTCTGTGCAAGGAGGCTCACTGGGGGAAAGGCGTACTTGGGCCCCGGAGGCCAGTTGTGTGCCAGTGCGTCCCTGCCGAGGCTGTTCGGAGCCTCGTTGAGGGAGTAGAACCGCTGGCAGTGGGAGGATTCGGGGGAAGCAAACAGATCTATCTGGGCCTCCCCGAAATGGCTCCAAATCAGCTGGACTGTCTCGGGGTGGAGTCGCCATTCTCCAGGATGGGTGGACTGCCGTGAGAGCTGGTCGGCTGCACGGTTGAGTTCTCCTGGAATGTGAACGGCACGTAGCGATTTCAGCCACGTTTGACTCCATAGGAGCAGATGGCGGGCGAGTTGTGACATGCGACGGGAGCGTAGACCACTCTGACGGCAGATGTAGGCTACAGTCGCTGTGCTGTCGGTGCGAACAAGCACGTGCTTGTGATGCAACGTCGGTCGGAAGCGACGAAGGGCCAGAAGCACAGCCAACAACTCTAGGCAATTGACATGCCATTGCAGTCGAGGTCCTGTCCAGGAGCCCGATGCTGCTTGCCCGTTGCATACAGCACCCCAACCCGTGGAAGAGGCATCCGTGTATACCACAAGATGCCTGGAGACTTGTCCCAGGGGGACTCCGGCCTGAAGGAAGGCCGGGTCTGACCACGGGCTGAACAGGCGGCGACACTGCGGGGAAACGCCAATCCGGAGTGTGCCACGGTGCCATGCCCATCTCGGGACTCGATCGTGTAACCAGCGCTGAAGCGGTCTCATATGAAGCAAGCCGAGCGGCGTCACTGCGGCTGCGGCTGCGGCTGCCATATGCCCCAGGAGCCTCTGAAATGTTTTGAGAAGGACCGCTGTTTTGTGTCTGAATGACTCCAGACACTTCAGCACTGACTGCACGCGCTCGTTGGTGAGGCGGGCTGTCATACTGACCGAGTCCAGCTCCACGCCGAGAAAAGAGTTCCTCTGCACTGGGGAGAGTTTGCTTCTCTCTCGGTTGACCTGAAGGCCCAGATGGCTGAGGTGCCGGAGCACCAAGTCCCTCTGTTCGCACAACAGATCTCGCGAGTGAGCTATGAGAAGCCAGTCGTCGAGATAGTTGAGGATGCGAATGCCCGTCTGCCAAAGAGGGGACAGGGCAGCCTCCGCGACTTTCGTAAAGACGCGGGGAGAGAGGGAGAGGCCAAATGGAAGCACTTTGTACTGATACGCTCGACCCTCGAAAGCAAACCGTAGGAAGGGTCTGTGTCGAGGCAGGATCGAGACGTGAAAGTACGCGTCCTTCAGGTCGATGGCTGCGAACCAATCCTGGGGACGAATGCATGTTAGCATGCGCTTCGTCGTGAGCATCTTGAACGGCAGCCTGAGAAGGGACCGATTCAGAGCTAGAAGATCCAGGATGGGTCTTAACCCACCACTCTTTTTGGGCACGATGAAGTAAGGACTGTAAAACCCTGACTTCATCTCGGCTGGAGGGACAGGCTCGATTGCGTCCTTCGCCAGTAGGACTGCAACCTCCGCATGAAGCACAGCGGCATGTGTGTCCGAATGGACAGAAGTGGAAAGGACGCCTCTGTACCTGGGCGGACGCCTGGCGAACTGAATCGCATAGCCGAGACGTACCGTCCGAATCAACCACCGTGGGGGCTGAAGCTGGCCAGGGTCGGTATCAAAGGGACGTTGACCGACGTGACCGCAGTGGGGCAGCCTGGGGGGGGAAGGGGAAGGGGACTGATCCCAGAAGGAAGAACGTCCTGGAGAAAAGTCAGACTGCACTGGGCAGCGCTTACCTTCTTCCCTGGTTCCCGCGCTGGCGACATCAGGCTCCGAGTCCGAATCCGAGGAGACACTTCTTGGGCGCTGCTCAAAGATGGAACTCGGGGCCTGAACCCCGGAGGTGAGAGAATTGACTCTGTGACAGCTCCCGGCCCTCCACCGGGAGTGGGGACGTTGATGTTGTCATCCCCCAAAGAGCGATTCCCTCCACCTCCGGGCGGCGCCGCTCTGCCACGGCCAGCTCGACGTCGGGCTGCCAATCTGGTGTCATGTACCTTAGCAGGGGACGGACCTGGTTGTTTGGAAGCCGCGGGAGGGCACCCTCGGCGACGAGCAGGCGGAGGTTGGGGCCCTGCAGACGTGGTTGGAATGACGCGGCGGGGCAAGATGTGTTTAATCGCCTCCGTCTGCTTTTGAACCACCGAGAACTGCTGGGCAAAGTCCTCGACGGTGTCGCCGAATAGGCCGCCCTGGGAGATAGGAGCGTCGAGAAACCGTGATTTGTCGACATCTGCCATCTGGGCCAGGGTCAGCCATAGATGTCGCTCCTGGACCACTATGGTGGACATCACCTGACCAAGGGAACGCGCCGTCACCTTCGTAGCCCGGAGGGCGAAGTCGGTGGCGGCGCGGAGTTCCTCCATTGCACCCTGGTCAGAACCCCTCTCGTGCAGGTGTTTCAACACCTTGGCCTGGTACACCTGTAAGGTGGCCATGGCGTGCAAGGCGGTGGCAGCCTGTCCAGCGGCGCGGTAAGTCCGGCCCGCGAGAGCGGACGAGAACTCACACGCCCTGGAGGGGAGATGGGGCCGATCCCGCCAGGTGGCAGCGCCGGGCGGGCATAATGCACCGCGACAGCGCGCTCGACCTGAGGGACCGCCTCATAACCCCGGGCTGCACCGCCGTCGAGAGAGGCGAGGGGAGAGGAGCTGGGACGTGGACGAGAAGAGTGCGGGGCTCGCCAAGTCCTCACCAGCTCCTCATGCACCTCCGGGAAGAAAGGCACTGGGGGAGAGCGCGGCGGTGCCGCGGGAGCCCTCCCCAGAAACCAATCATCCAGCCTAGAGGGATCGGCCGGAGGTGTTTTGGGCACCTCCAGACCGATCTCCTTGGCGGCTCGGAGGAGCATAGCCGACAGCTCAGCATCCATCTCAGACGGGGCGGCAACCGCAGAGGGGTACCGACCCGCCGAGTCGTCAGCCTCATCATCAGACTCTCCCTCTGATGCTGCAGCAGACATCTCGATCTCCTGGGGAGCGGCAAAGGAGATACCCAGCCCGCTGTATGGGGAGGTATACTGCTCTGGCAGCTCAACGGGACTGCGCAGTGACGCAGAAGTCCGCGGGGCTTTGGGGGCCGACGGAACATTCTGCACAGTCACCTGAATGTCCCCCAAGTGCCTCACCGCGGCAGCCGAAAAACCTTGACGGCTCAACGACTTACCGCGGGAAGACAACAAGGGGTGCCTACTCATGAATGAGCGGCGGGACTTTAACGCAGCCATGGACATACGTTCGCAATGAACGCACGTACCATCCGTGAACGCTGCCTCAGCGTGCTCTCGGCCCAGGCACGTGAGACAGCGATCATGTCCGTCCAAAGAGGCGAGGAAACTACCGCACCCGGAAGCGCACGGCCGGAGATACATACCGGGAAGATGTCCTCGACAGCCGCGAGAAATTCACTCTTTTGAAATCCCGGTCCGCCCAGGGAGAAACCGCGGCACAACTGTGCTCTCAAACGGGCGGGGCTCGCTGGAGTGCGGGAGGCTTGAATGCCGTGAAAACGGCAGCCCGCAGGATTAGGCTGGCGGCTGCCGAACGCTCTTTTAGATGAAGCTCTTTTAGTAGCTCGGCAGCACGCCAGCAGAGAGAGTGTGAACTCAGGAACTCTTTTCTTTTTTTTTTTTTAAATGGCTCAGAAGACGAGGCTCCAAAAGCAAAAGTCTGAATGAGTGGTTGCACGCCGCCATCTTATATACCCGTATGTACGGGGGAGTGGCTCGGCATGCAAATACCACTCGCCAATGTTCATGAATGTTCATTGGCCTTTTGAATAAGGCTTGGAGATGACTGGACTCTCAAGCGAGTTCCCCTATGTAACGTCGTAGTGAAACGACTGAAGGGGAACAACAGATTTTTTTTAAAAAATGTAAATATTTTGTAATAATTTAAAAGTCTTTACTGTCACTTTTGTACAATTTAATGCATCCTAACTCTGACCCAAACCCTCACCCTAACCCTAAAGACCACAGTAAGTGTATTACTGTAAACACTATTTTTCATTAAAAAAAAAAAATTAATAATCAAAAGCATACATGAAACTTACTAAAACAACCATTTAATAATACTTTTAAAAATCATTATCAATTAAAAAAATCATTAAGAGACTATTTAAAAAAAAATACTAAATCCCAAACTAAAAAAAAAAACACTGATCCCAAACTAGTCCTACAGTTGGAAATGCCTGCGTTCGTAGGTCTGTTGTTTAAATATGAGACCTCTCCTGAGATCAGTTTGGTTGTTTAGGGTTATTAGCCCTCATTGAGAAAAACCCTAATGAATGCTCCGCCATGTCAACACAGTCAGCTGAAGCTCCTTTCAATGATTCTGGGGGTTAAAGGTCAATATGAAGTGGTTGCCAGGCAAACGGTTTGGGAGGAGGTAAACAATCCTGTGTCGGTTACTTTGGCTTTCCAGGAAAAAGGATAATGGGTCACAACTTGTCTTAACCTGTGATAGATGTTCCCCCATGTCACAAAGAACAGATTGCTTGGTTTTATTTAGGTCTGAGGTATGACTATGCCTTTTTTTTGTAAATGTCCTTCATCTGTCCTGTGTTTGTTATAAATGAATCCTGAGGTATTTTTAGCATTCACTGGACTCTTTCTGGTGTGATAGATGGAGGGGTCACTAGACCTGAGATCAGAGCATAAGCCTCTTTGATTTCTCATTTTTGCTGCGGTAGCTACAGCTGTGACGGCCCTTATGTAACCGCAACACTGTATGACTCATCAGTCTTAACCTTGTACAAGGTGGAGATTTTTCCAAATTCACAAAAAACTATGCTGATATTGAGCTCCCTGCAATTTAGGATTTTATCAAACTGCTTAAATGCAGGGGTTCTCAATTTAAGTCCATCCTCAATATATATATATATATATATATATATATGAAGAGTTCAGATGCAAAACCAGCTAAAAGCCATCTCGGTCAAAAATGAGATAATGATACTGAGTGAATGCTCCTGACACATAATATACGTCCATCAAGTACTTTTACTTCAAACTCGCTAAATGCCAGTCTCAGCCCAGTCAGAAGTACCAGTACTTACATAGAAACCTATACAAAGTAGCAAGAAAGAAATGCTCATTTTAAAGAAATACGTCAGATGGATTTAGAGGCTTTTGCATTTTATATATATATATATATATATATATATATTATATATTTTTTTTAAATAGTTCATATAGACAAGTAGTTCTGAACTTCTCACAGCATCAGCTGAAACTTGTTTTGTAAATTGCTCATACCGCCTGTGGCTGTCACAGCAGAGCAAACTTTGCTCCTGTGGGTTGATGTAAGATTTGTGTTTCTCTTCAGCTCATGTCTGTCAGGTTTGATGAAGTATTGTGAATGTTACACTCTCTGCGTCAGCACCGAATCACCATGAGAACTCTGTTCGGAGCTCAGATGTGGTGTAAAGGGCCCATTGATCTCAAGGTGTTGTATTACCTAGACAGCAGAGAAGTTTGAAGTCAAGAGAAGATTTATGTTGCTATCTAATTGCAAGGATAGTGTTGAAATTGAATAATGTCACTTCAATGGTTTATTAAAAGTAACTTCTCACTTTAAGAGTATTTCCTTGTGTCTATTTTTATGGGCCCGGTAGGTGAAACAGAGCTTAGTGACCTTTATTCTGTAATGCTAGTTTTGCTGAGTGCTTTAGTTTAATTGTTATAACTGCCCTTTCTGCATTTGTTTTACACCGCAGTTCGCTTGCTAATGGGTAGAATGTCAAACATGGAAATTGAAGTAATGCATTTGTCTGAGATGATAATATTCTGGTCTATTTTGTGTGCAGGTGTAGATCCGTCTCTGCAGATAGAACATAGGATTCAAACGTCGTCACAGGTGGCCCCTCCAGGCTCCAAACAGAACAAGCCCCGGGTGGCAAACTCAAGGGATGAGCGCTTCAGATCAGGTAGGAACATTTCTCCGCTAAACTCTGTAATTATGAGAAGTAATTATGAGAAGTACAACAGACACTAATTGACCCTTGTGAAACACTACACTTTAGCATAACTAGAAAAAGCGTATTTATTATGAAATGAATGTAGTTGCACTACCAGTCAAAAGTTTTTGAACAGTAAGATTTTTAATGTTTTTTTGCTAATTGTTTAATGCTAAAATTCAGCTTTGAAATCAATTTTAAAATATATTCAAATATTAAGTGGTTATTTTAAAAATATTTCAAAACTTTCCAATACTTTGAATGAAATAAATACAGGCTTGGTGAGTAGAAGAGACTTCTTTGAAAATTTTTTAAATCTTACTGTTCAAAAACTTTTGAGTGGTAGTGTAAGTGTGAACTGAGTGTACTGTTTTCAGACTCTTCATGACATATTAATTGCAGTTAAATAAAAATGTTTTATAGTTGAAATTTATATTATATCCAAATAGCTGAACTGTGTTTTTGACTTACATCTTTATGTGTAGATTCATGATTACGTCCTTGAAATAAGGTTACAGTGCTAATAAATGTACTGACAAGCATTTATGACAAACTAAAATATATTTAATGTCATTTCTATTGAATCTTTTATGTAATGTATTATAATATGGTAGTGATATAAGGTTAAATATATAGCAATTACACATTTGTAATGAAGTTGCAATTTAGTACATTTAAAATGTATTACTATTATTTTAATATCAAATAACAAACTACAGGTAAATATCATTAATCAAATACTTTACATGTGCTTTAGTATGTTAGTCAACAAATCAAAATAAGTGTACTTATTTCAAGCATGATAAAAGATTAATAAAACATGATTTCAAATGTACTTTAAAGTAAAACTTGTAATTTGACTTTATTGCAAAGTGCACTTTTTAATGTACTTAATTGTATTACAAAACAGTCATGAAAGTATGTTCTCTAAGTACACATACTGTAATTCACATTTTTTTTTAAATATATATTTTTAAGATTTGAAGTACATTCAATACAGTTAAGTGCACTTCTACTGTCAGTATCACTATTGCATGTTTAATTATAGTGATTAACTTGGATGTTTAGTAAATTAATGTGAAAGATACATCAAATCATGTGAATTAAGAAAACAGGCACCTTGGCAAGAAGGGTGTTGTTATTATTTTGTTATTATGATATCTGTTCTGTCATAACTTATTGGCATTTGGGATTTGAAAATGTTCTTTCTCCGGTGTCTGTCTCATCTAAAATTGGCACTATATGTGTCCCCACAGACCTTCACACAGAAGCAGTACAAGCAGCCTTGGCAAAGTATAAAGAGAGAAAGATGCCGATGCCCTCCAAGAGACGCTCTGTTCTAGTGCAGTCTTCAGTTGAAGCATGCACTCCCCCAGGTAAACACATGCACACACGAGACACATATAGGACTTTATAGCTGATTCAAAACTTTAAAGATTCTTTATAATTTAATGAGCGCACTTTCTCTGAAGCCTATAGCAGAACATATCTTGGAAGCATTTTTACTTTGTATTTAAATTTTTTACCCAACAGCAGTTGACTACAGTATGTGCATTTCAGTCCTTGATAGTATCAAGATGTTTTGGTCTTCTGAGCCTTGAGTGAACAATGCATAGCTTTCTGAATAATAGACTCATTATTTACACAAAGAGAGCGGCTCCTGACCACTCAGTTCCCAGACCACCATCCCACATGCCTGCATATGGAGATGTTTAACAATGTTCCAGCTTTATTGACCCACTGGCTGCATATTTAGCTATGTGAGTTATCACATTTAGTTAATACACAAACATTAGTTAATACAAATGGACATCATTTTAGGATGTAGGAGATTGACAACTTCCTGTTTTTTCATAGCTTGTGTGACTGAATGTGACTAAGTATTAATTGATTCCCTAGGAGGAATTAAAAGGACACAAATGGGACACTTGTTCTGCTCTAACATTACAGTGGACAGTTCAGAATTTGTCTAAATATGTTCCAAATTTGAAGTTGACATAAAAATATATCTGTTCCTGTGATATTTTATTTAGGGTGTTATACTACAAACAGCCACCGGGCGCCATCCAAACTCCACTGAATTTTTTGGATGCATATTTCTGTCTCAAATGTCTACATTTCTCTGTCAATATTACAAAATAACCACCACTTATAGAATCTTGAGACTCAGACCTTTCCGACGATATGTCAAGATTATAAAAAGTTTTGTTTGTAAAATACCGTAATACATTTTGTAATATGACACTTGTCACCACCCACTAAAGGGGAGGAGACCGCCAAAAGATTTTAAAGTACAATTATCATGGTAATTCAATGTCCGATTAAAAAATGTTGAAGTTTTAAGCTTTCAAATGGTATATATGATTATTACTAAAATATGTGATAGGGAAAAAAAAAAACAATGAAAAAAAAAAAAGCGCCAGGCGTCCCACAGGTCAGTCATAGTTAAATGGTTAATCTCATTGCTGTTTTGAAGAAACAACTAAATCACATTTCAGCAAGTCTCGAAATAGATTTTAGTAAGTGTAGGTGTGGTTGATTTCATTGGCCTAAATTTGCTATGGTACTGTTGCCGGCATGAGGGAAGCTTTCTGCTGAAACATATTCAGATTTACAGGTATTAAAATACATGCTGCTCCTTCAAGGTAAAGTAGAAAAACCCTGTAGCAGATCTTAACAGGTGGTGCTGGGGAGGAGGAGGGCTAAAGAAAACAGGGCGGAAATAAATAAGGTTGCATACATAGGAAAGAGAGACCGATTGGCTGTGTTGCCAGCTTGGAAGAACCAATCAGCTACTCGGAAGAGATTTATGACAGTTTTTTCATTCCTTTTTGTTATTTAGTGTTGTATATGTGTTGGTGTTATTAAAGGGTTAGTTCACACAAAAATGAATATTCTGTCATTAATTATTCACCCTCATGTCATTCCAAACCCTTCGTTCTTCTTTGGAACACAAATTAAGACATTTTTGATGAAATCTGAGAGCAGTGTAACTGAAATTATTTAAGACCGTAAATGTAGTAAGTACACTGTTAAAATAGTCCATGTGACGTCAGTGGTTCAACCGTAATTTTACAAAGCTACGAGAATATTTTTTGTGCACAAAGAAAACAAAAATAATAAAACAACAAAAACAATTCTTCTTTTCCGCATCACCGTCTTCTAGCTTTGTAAAATTACGGTTGAACCACTGATGTCAAATGGACTATTTTAACAATGTTCTTACTATGTTTCTGGGTCTTTGAACATTACATTTACATTACATTTACAGTCTATGGAGGGTCAGAAAGCTTTTGGATTTCATGAAAAATATCTTTGTGTTCTGAAGTTGAACAACCTTGATGCTGGTTAGATATGTTTTGATGCTGGTTTAAGCTGGTCCTTAGCTGGTTTATGCTGTTTTTTGCTGGTCCTTTGCTGGTTTATGCTGGTCATGTTGCTGGTCAAGGACCAGCATAAACCAGCAAAGGACCAGCTTAAACCAGCACCAAAACATACTTAACCAGCATACCAACATCAAAACATGCCTACCAGCATATGCTGTTTTTTTCACCAGGGAAAGGTCTTTGGAATGACATAAGGGTGAGCAATTAATGTCAGAATGTTCTTTTTTTCGTGAACTATCCCTTTAAAACAATAAGGCTATATTTGGCCTTTCACAGTTTATTTTGTTATATCTGATGATCTCTTTATGATTACACATTATTACATCCTGTGGTAAGAAAAGCTCATCTCTCTCCTCGTATTTGTGTAATGTCTTTGCTTTTTCCTTCAATATGGATTACATTCTCTCTCCCTGTTTGTTTAGCGTTAACGAGTTTCTGATTCTTCGTGACCAGATACACTCTTCTGTCCTTCTTCGGTCAGAATGATGAAGTCAGTGAAAGGTCAACAAGATTAAAGGTTCAAGGGTGGGGTCAGATCAGCATAACGGGCCCATTCAGGGTCGCCCCCTGTGGGAATTGGTCGTGGTTCGCTAATTCTTTTGTGCCCTGGACGCAGTAATGCACACGCACACATAAAGTGGCTAAGCTGTCTGATTGCCCTGAGAGAGATGATCTGATAACCCATCTGGCCTGTCAGATACGCCGCTTGCCCTATGCTCCATTACCTCTCACCTCGTTCACGACACCCCAAGGCCAGTTTTAAAGAAAATGTCACTTGTGTATCTTCTAAATAGCTTTGTATAAGGAACAAAGTTAAATTTAAGGTTTTTAATGATATACTATGAATGCTGCAGAATCGTACCCTTCAGTCCTACCGCTCACAAATCATATTTCACCTCCATATAATTAAACATTTCCTCTTGCGATCAGTCATGTGACATGTGAGAACCAGTGGAGTTTGGTATCACTGACATCAAACCTAGCAAACCTATAGTAACGGAGCGGATTTATTACAGTGTGACTGATTTGATTTAACTTCTGTCTGGATCTGACCAGCTTGAAAAATGCTGTCTGACCCACTTTCTTGAACGTTTTTGATTTTGTCTGTCATCTTGTACTGTGGTGCATTCATTATCCTGACCTAGCTCCTGGTCTGTTGTGTCCCGTGAAACGGACCTTACCTCAGAGTCTTTTTTGGTAGAGCGGCTGGTAGAGAAGTTTTAATAGAATTATTTCTGTTTTAAAGGTCAGGTTTTCAGTGCAGCAGTTGTTAAAAGCACAGTCTTTCTTCATTCTGTCTTCTCTTGACACGCCTACTCATTCCAGTTAATTTCTGTCTCTTCCTTTCCCTCCTTGTCATTCTCGATTTCTCTCTCAAATCACTTCTCTTCTCCCATGACTCTATTTCATGCCTATTGTCTTTGTCTCTCACTTTCTATCTTGCTCTTTCTGCAACTGTGTCAAGGTTACTCTCGGAGTGCCTGAGGACATGAAGTGAGAATAGAATTACAATAGTTCTCACAATAATGAGCCTAGTTTTTATAGGTTTCTTTTGCGAGCTGCTTAAAAAAAAAAGTCTGAATTGTGACCATATCACACAATTCTTTTCTCAGAACTGTGAGTTTATATCTCACAATTCTGACTTTGTAACTCGCAATTGCAGGTTTATCTCGCAATTCTAAGAATAAAAGTCAGAATTGTGAGATATAAACTAAAAAAAATAAAGTCAGAATTAAATGAAATATGCTCCAATTATGAATAAAGGATCGCAAGATATGAAGTCACAATTCTTCTTAGACTTTTTTCTAAGAATTGTGAGATATAAACCTCCAGTTGGGAGTTGTAATGCCAGAATTGAGATATAAAAACGCAGTTCTGAGAAATGAACTCAGAATTGCATGATATAAGCTTGCAATTTCCAAATAAAGTCAGAATTGCAAGATATAAAGTCAAAATTTTTCTCATATTTGCTAGTCACAATTAAGTTTGTATAAAAAAGTCATAACTGTGACTTTATATCTTTTAATCTTTATTAAGTCACAATTAAATTTGTATCACGCAATTCTGAGAAAAAAAGTCAGAATTGTGACTATATCACACAATTCTAACTTTATAACTCGCAATTGTGAGCTTTTGTCATGCAGTTCTGACTTCATTTCTCAGATCTGGGAGTTTATATCTAAGAATTCTGACTTTATAACTCGCAATTGCGATTTTATATCTCACAGTTCTGAGAAAAAATATGTAAGAGATGTAAACTCACAATTGCGAGAAAAAAAAGTATAGATTATAAAGTCGTGAGATAATGAAGTCACATTCCCCCCTTTTTTATTTCTTTTTATTTATTCAGTGGTGGAAATGGGCTTCCATAGTTTTCTATTTTAATGTATTTTAAAATGTTATTCATTTCTGTGATGCAAAGCTATGTTACTCCAGTTTTCCATATCACATGATCCTTCACAAATCAGTCTAATCTCTTGCTGCTCTAGAAACATTTTTAAAAAGTTTTTAAAAAGTTAAAAAAGCATTTATTTGAAACAGAAATCTGTTGTAACATTTTAGAAGTCTTTTTTTGTCACATTTGATCAATGCATCTTTGATAAAAAAAAAAAAAAGAATTTCTAAAAAAATAATTAATAAATAAAATCTTACCGACACATTTGAAAGATAGCTTATTTTACTGAATTTTAAGTACATTTTGTATGTATTTATATTTATATTCTATTGGCTATTAATCATAGTCCACCTTCTTCTCTAAATTAGCATCATCATCAGTCATAATAATTTCAAAATGTAAGTTCCCACTAAAACTAATGCTGAGCTTTAGTTAAATTTACAATTCAGGGTTCAGGACTGTTTTGCACTATTAATAACAGGTATCAGGCACCCTTGAGTGTAAGTAGTTGATTTTCCTTCATAAAATTGCTGTTTTGAAGAGATACATTAGGCTAATGCCTTTCACATTTAATGCATGACTGTTTGTTGCTCAGTGTCTGTCTCTAATTTGCTGGACACGCTCCATAGTAATTGTTCCCTGTGGGTGATTAATCGCATAATTAATGTTAAATGAATCTGCTACCACCTACAGGCTTCTTGTCAGTCAATCTCTCTCCTTTGTCTTTTTATGCTTTCATTTTGTTTCTTCCTTTTTTCTATTAAATTATGTGTGTTTAAACAGTTTGATGATGAAAAATACAGTTAATATCGAAAAAGTAACTGCAGAAATGGGTTGTGCAATTTTACTGTAATGTTTGAATTTTGATTTTATGGAACGCATTAAAAATATATGTAAGTAGTATTATGGTTAGACTTTAGGCTGAAATCTTAAATGTAGCTTTATAACTTTTTGTAACACAAACATGAGAAGGGAGATGGTTTTACTTTTATAAGCAATAGGACTTAAAAAATACCTTGAAGTCTCAAATTAAGTAAATTAACTAGAAAAAACACCAGCTCATTAGTGGTAATGGCCTAATGATCATTAGAGTTTGTTTTTCTAATAGAGTTAATTGATCTTGAATTCACTGGGTTCTTTTTCTCATTGTTGTTAGACTTTTTAAATGCCACCAGAAGATGTTTTATGAGTGATGAAATACTACAGATGGTTTGGCTATCTGACATATTTTATTCATTAATTGGCGGACATCTGTTATTTTCTATGGCATTACGTTCATAATGTATTTATAATAGGGAAAATTATGTAGTCATGTGTGTTACCATAACTGCAGGCCTCACATGCTTCGTTTCTGACCACATGAGCATTACATCATATGTATTTTCCAGCTTAACCCCCGGCAGTTCTCATCAAAGCAGTATTTTAGGCTGGAATGAGAACAATCGCTTTCTCTTCCATAACAATCATATATTAGTCCTTCTGAAGTTTATGATGGAAGCTTTTATTTTGAAGACATTTTGCAGTACAGTGGTTCCAAAAAGTTCCAAAGATCGTTAGCTCTGAAATGATACTGAGGACTGTATTCACACTGAGGACAACTGAGGGACTCATATGCAACTATTACAGAACGTTCAAATGCTCACTGATGCTCCAGAAGGAAAAACGATGCATTTAGAGCCAGGGGTGTAAACTTTTGAACAGAATAAAGATGTGAAATTTTTTCTTTTTTTGCCTAAATATCTTTTTTTCATTAACTACTGCCCTTCAGAAGCTACAGAAGATACTCACATGTTTTTCAGAAGACAAAATAAGTTACGTTTATCCTAAACTTCAAATTTAAAAAGTTTTCATCCCCCGGGTTTTTTTTTTTTTTTCATGACGGAGTGCTGACATTAAAGTAAAACTGTTCCAAGTCTAACCATCAGTCCTCTTCTTATTGACCTTCCAGACACCTCCTCTGCATCAGAAGACGAAGGTTCGCTGCGCCGGCAGGGACGGATCGCTTCCTCGTCTCCATACCAGGCACATCCCAGCGTAGAGCACTGGTTTAACAGAGTCATCCAGGGCTCCTCCACCTCATCGTCCGCGTCCTCCACCTCATCCCACCCCGGAGGAAGACCCCACCACGCCACAAACACCACCTCTGCTTCAGCCGCAACCGTACTGGCCGACCTCATGGCTCACACACAGCTAGGTCAGTACTCACCACTCCAACTAAGCTCTCTTAATGTCTTTAGAACAGACCTACCCGTAGGCTTCATCCGCTCTGTTTTTAGATATATGTCTTCAAAAACTCAGATGCAGGTTAGTGCTCTGCTAAAAAGACCAGAATGTGTGCTGCTGAAAGAAATATTCCACCTATAAATAAAAATTCTGTCACATTTACTCACCCTCATGTTGTTCCATACCTGTATAACTTAAAGGGAGAGTTCACCCAAAAATTAAAATTAGCCCATGATTTACTCAATCTCAAAACATCCCAGATGTATCTGAATTTGTTATTTCAGATAAATGCAGTCGGAGTTATATTAAAAACTGCCCTGGATCTTTCAAGCTTTATAATGGAAGTGAATGGGTGTTATTTTTCAAAAGTCCAAAAAAAGTATAATAAAGTGCATACATCCACCATAAAAACTGTCCCACGTGGCTCCGGGGGTGAATAAAGAGCTCCTGAAACTAATCGATGTGTTTTTGTAAAAAAAAATATATGCATATTCATAACTTTATAAACTGTAATCTGTAGTTTCCATTAGCTGTCTTATGCACAATTGTGCAGAGGTAGGCGTCACATAAGCTCGAGTACGAAGTGACAAATGCAGAAGTGTGGAGGAGAAAGCAAAACAAAACACCAGACATGAATTAGAAGTACAAAACAAGGATTTGTAAAGAAAACTGTTGGAGGATTTTGATATAAGCCAAGAGGAGACTGGTTTTCCTTTGCTGTAAATTAAAGAAACTTTGCTTCAGAAGCCATGTGGAACATTTTTTATGATGGATGGGTGCGCTTTATTACAATTCTTTTGGACTGTTGAAAAATAACACCCACTTGGATGAGCCAGGACATTTTTTAATATAACTCCAAATGTATTTGTCTGAAAGAAGAAAGTCATATACACCTAGGATGCCTTGAGGGTGAGTGAATCGTGGGGTAATTTTCATTTTTGGGTAAACTATCCCTTTAACCTATGGAACATAACAAGAGATGTTTAGCAGAACATTCACGCTGCTCTTTACCATAGAGTGAAAATAAATAGAGACTGGGCCTGCCAAACTCCATACAATAGCTTTGTGTGAGGAAAAGGTAAATAGCAATTTAAATTCTTCCTGACACAAAGCTGTCATATGAATTCATCAGCCAGGATATTCTTCTTAATTATTTTGTTCTTCTTTTTTTACATTCTGTGGAAGATAGAAAGAATTACAGGTTTGGAACAATGTGGGTAAATTATAACAGGTTTTGATTTCTGAGTGAAGTATTCCTTTAAATTAGATTAACCAGCATTTCTTCTTTGATCAACCTACACTACTGTTTAAAAGTTTGGTGTATGAAAGATATTGTTTGCTTGAAAATTAATACTTTTATTCATAAAGGACACATTGCATTGCTAAAAAGTGACAGTAAAGGCATTTGTAATGTTACAATATCACATTATAGTGATATATCACAGTATCACAATATGTTTCTAGACTGTTTTCGGAAATAATAATACAGATGTTTATTCAGCAGCAAATTAGCATATTAGGATGATTTCTGAAGGCTCTTGTGACAACAAAGACTGGAGTAATGATCCTGAAAATGTAGCTTTGTGTCAAAAAAATGAATTACAATTTAAAATATATTCAATTAGATAATTACTTTAAACCTAATATTATTTTACAAAATAATGCAGTTTTTTTGATCAAATAAATGCAGCCTTGGTGAGCATGAAATACTTCAAAAACATTAAAAAACTTCCTGACCTCAAATTTTTGAACAGTAGTGGACTTAACAAGTGAAGTCTGCTGTTGAACAGCTTGGTTGTATTTTGGTCCACTAGCTAGACCAGCACCAAAACAAAAAACTAAAAATTCATGCTGGTCTTTTTAGCACGGTGGCTGGAATTGTGTCCTGATCTCAGTCTTGGAACTCTGATTTTGATAACCCTGTCTTACTCCTTAGTGCAAAATCATTGGCGTGCTTTGCAATGTTTCTGTTACAGCTCAGTGCCTTAAAAGCAAAAGAAAAGATCTTGTGTTCATTATTATAGTTGCCCATTTGTGCATGACATGCTTTCACACTGCTTATGTTTAGAGCACAGGGAGCACTTTACTGCTCTGCTGCTGCTCACGGTGATGATAAAATTGTGGTTCCTAATGTCTTGCCTGCATGCTTGCATGGTGCATGTTTTTTTACTTTTTCTTCACTGTGCTGGCGTATCTTTAGGGTGCTGAAGCCAATCTGTGCAGAAAAAGCCAGCACTGGCCTTGTTAGTTTGACAGGCAAACAAAAGATCTGAGCAGATTCCAGAACTGCTGTGAAATAATCATTTTTGGCAACGTTCACTATTAATGAATCCTGTGGAATATCTCATGCAGTACTCACCCTCATATCGTTCCAAGCTTATGATGTTTGTTTTACAGTAAAACACAAAAAGAGATGTTTTGAAGAATGCTCCTACTCTTGTGCCCTATATACAATGAAAGTTAATGGAGATCGAGCTCCAAATATGACAAAAGGCACCATAAAGGTATCATAAAAGTAGTTCACACAACTTTTGTTTATACTTTAACTCAACACAGGGCTATATTCAAACACTGTAAAAAATTTTAAGAGTAAAAGACTGTAAAAATGCTACAGTAAAAACCTGTCAATTGGTTAATGGTGAGTTCCCTTATACTCTATACAGTGAAAAGCTGTAATAGATCTACTGGAACATGTCATTTTACAGTAAAATACTGTTAAATGTATAGTTTTTAGAAGTTGAAAAGAACCATACACTGACATTCCCAGATTTCTCTGACAGCTGACATGTGATGTTTTTTCAGTGAAATAACTAAGACTGCCCTCAACTAAAGATTTTGTCTGGTCGACTAGTAGTCGTTCATTTTAAACATCAGTCTACTATCAGTCGCACGTTTATTAATGAACCTTTAATTGCCTACAGTACATAGCCTAATAAGCACTCGAGTGCATGCAAACAAAGCTTGTCGCAGTGCACCGGCAGATATAATAATTATGAATGTGTCAGGGAAAAACAGCAAGGAGACTGCATTAACGTTTAAATTATTTTACTGATAAACCAGTGCTTTCTTTGTTTTCAGCTTAAGAGATGAACATTGAGCATATGGATTACATAATCAGAGAATATTTGTTTTCCATTTGAACTGGTTTATTTAAAAGTAGACATTTCACTCTCTATGGATATATGTTTCATATCTGTATGGCAAGTACACACAGATCAGTTGATTTGTTTTTGTTTTTGTTTTTTGGACGTGCTCAAGTTCACAAAGACTGAGACGGCAGAAAGTGCATCCTATTTGCTTTCACTATTTTACAAAAGCACAACGTTTCGTTATTATTGTGAGTGCACACAAATAAACATAGAGTCTTTACAAATTGCAAAGATGTATTACTCTTACCTGGATGACCAAAAATGACAGAGTATTTTAAGAGCAAGTGAGCGCACTCCATCTGTCATGCAGTGAGTGCGCTACTGTTCAGCTTCCACAATTCGCACAGACACTTCAATAGCACACATTTTTCTAGGTTAACATTAGAATGAGTAGTCCTGTAAAGTTGCTACTACATACATCTTTCACATGAAAAGCCATATTTTAGGTCGATGAATGACAGGTGAGTGTTTGGATGTCCTGTCCGATCTACTATATTACCACATAGAGCAGCCATTAACTGTTATCCGTCCACCATGGATTGCGTGACTTCGCGACTTAATGTGGATTTTTTTTTGCTGCGACTAAGCGACTAATAAAATTAACAGTTAGTCGACTGTTAGGGGGCAGCCCTAGAAATAACCATGTTTCTTCTTAGTTTTATGAAATTGTACAGCTTCTGTATATTAGTATTTACCTCAGCTTGTGGAAAAGCTTCTTCTCATGAGCCTCAAACTTCATCCATGATTGTGAATTTTCAAGATTACAGAGTCAAATTGACTACTTTTATGGTGCATTTTTGCTTAGTTTTGATCTTGACAGTCCCTCATCACTGTTTGCTTTCAATGTATGAACAGGAACTGAATGAAAAGTCTTATTTTAGTCATATAAGTTTTGAATGCCATGAGAGTGAGTAACACTACCATTTCTGAACACATTCACTTAGCTGCTCTGCTCTTCACAGACTTCTGCTTATAAACATTTGCATTCCCGTTATCTGTACTTTTCTCTCGTCTCCTCGTTCTTTTTCTGGCTTTTTTGCCCTTAAAGGCCACTATCATCAAGCTGGCCCTGGGCACTGACTGTAAATAACCTCAGATTTCACACAGTGTCAGAGCCGCTCTGTGGGTCCACTGTTCTAAAGCAGCCTGCCAGACAAACCCAGCTGTAAGAGTGAAGATTCAATACAAAACAGATGCTTGTTGGCTAATAGTGTGGCAATCGCTTATTTTAAAATAGTATAAAGCTCTTCTGTTGGGCGTTTAGAATAAGATGGACAGTAAACATCAGGGAATTAGAAATTGAGATGACAGAAAGTCTCTCAACTCGATGTTGCACAGTGTAAAGCACTGAAAACGTAACTAATCAGAACAAATTTGATATTTAATTCCTTCTTTTATGTAATTCCAAGCAAAATCGAGCTATATAGAGTGGGATTTTGAGATTTTATGGCAGGCAAATCCCACACAGCTTAAATATATGATCAATATTATAATTTCTCATGGGTTTGATCACAGAACAGTCCATCATTATTATACTTTGACCTCCACTCACCTTTGACCTTTGGCACCTCATGACAGACAACCACAGTGCACCCCCGGATGTGACAGGCCTGTCGGAGCGCTCGGTGCATGCGGAGCGTCCACAGGTGGCATCAGTGCGAGGGCTTCCACGTGGATACACACACACCAGCGTCATGGAGACCGCCGATGGTGAGTCCCCTAAAGCTTCAGCCTGCTGTCACCATGACAGCAGAGCATCTTCCTGTCTCACACGTCTCTTTCCTGTAAGAAAGAGGGAATTTCATGTCATCTCTCCACAGAACTATCAACACTTATGCATCCAGAGGTTCAAACGGACTGATTTGTGTTTAGTAACTGAGACAGCCTCACAGCTGATTTGATGTTGCAAAAATACTTAGCATACATACATTTGAAGTCAAAAGTTTCCATACACCTTGCAGAATCTGCAAAATGTTATTATTTTACCAGAATAAGAGGGGTCATACAAAATGCATGCTATTTTTTATTGAGTACTGATCTGAATAAGATATTTCACATAAAAGACATTAACATGTAGTCCACAAGAGAAAATAATAGTTACATTTATAAAAATGACCCTGTTCAAAAGTTTACATACCGTGTTGTTACCTGAATGATCCACAGCTGTTTTTTATTTCATTCTGTAACATGCATTTTGTATGATTCCTCTTATTTTGGTAAATTATTTAACATTTTGCAGATTCTGCAAGGTGTATGCAAACTTTTGACTTCAACTGTAAAAAACTTTTTTTTTACAGCTCTTATCTATTGAAACAAATGGGTATTTTTTGCCTGTTTTTGTATGTACCTGCTTGTTCAAGCCAGACAGTATCATGTCATCAGCATGCCCTTTTTCGCAGGAATAGTTCACTAAAAAAAGAAAATTCTGTCATCATCTACTCACCCGCATGTCACTTTAAAATACAGTCTCATTTACACTTCCACACATTCAAACCTAGTATGTGTTGATAGTACACTTGAGAACCAAATACGTTTTTTTGCTGTTCCCTCTCCACCAATTTCTTTTTTATCTGTAGTGTCGTGAACTTTGCCTCAAGCTGATTAGCAAAAGTTATCAGCGTCTCTTGCATGTATTGTGAACACACCAGGTTTGAACACGTGGAAGTGCGATTGTGAACTGAGACTTAGAATTAAAGGTTTGATTTAGAGAAAGACTTAACTTTGTGTTTTTTTTCCTCACATTAAGCTATCATTTGGCTTTATAAGGCTTTAAAAATATGCTGCTTAAGATGTATAAACTAAACTTTTTTGTCCTTTGGAAAGTATGTTCTTTTATGTACAACTGGGGGGGAAAACATATACTTCTATTTGAGTGACATTAGGGAATGTAGATGATGACTGTTTTCATTTTTAGGTGTACTGTCCCTTTAAGACATAGAGGTGAACATCAACTACACATCACATTAGGTTCAAGATTAATCTGCTTTCTTTGCTGTGGTGTATTAGTTCTTGGAAGGATGGATATTTGGTTATGGTTAAACACACACACATACAAAAAAAAAGACGCAACACAAATGATTTGATTTTTTTTTTTTTCAGATAGAAAGATAATGTCTGTCATGCTCAATTTGAGTCACCTCAGCTCTGTAGAAGCAGCATGCTGTCATGAACATGCGTGTTTATTCACATTTTCTCTTCTTCAGGCACTGACAGGGGAGATGGGGAGGCCACGGATGGTATTTATACATGCTTATTTCACTCTGCCCCTCCTCCTGGTGTCTCTGTGCATCTGTGTCTCAGCTGTGACCTCTGTGTTAAACACCGTCTGCTTAACTTGTCCACTTTGTAATTTTTTGTAATTCCGTTTATAAGAAAAGTATTTCTTCTTAATGTGTCTTTTTGTCTTTTCAATGTCGTTTAATTGTTCTTTCAAGGTCTTTTCACAGCATTTCTAATAGGTTTTAAGCACTTAAGTACATTTAAGTTACATTTTTTTCATTATCTTATATTATCTGCAAGTACAGTATTTAAATATATATATATATATATATATATATATATATATAATTTGGACTAAAAGTGAACATTTAACATCTACAATTAAGTGCACTTCTTTTTCACAAGGGAAAGTTTATATTTAAGTAAATAAGTGATAATTAGACAAATTGTACTTGCTTTTAACATTTGTCAGGGTTTCAGATCGAATGTTACTTTTTTATATGACGTACTGTACAAAAGAGACTTTTAGTAAAACATTTAGTAAAATTTTAATTATTATGGCTATTGCAATATCATGGTACTTTGATATATACTGTATATCATTGCAGGCCTACAAATTGATAAACTTACAGTACACTGGTACTTACGTTGGTTCTTTAAAGAATACCATAGTGCTACAATGCTACAATGATAGATATTAAACAAAAAATTGTATTTTAATGGCACTACGTCCAAAAGTACTACATTTTGGCACTTTTTGCAAGTGAATACAAGCATGGTTGAAAAGTGTTGCACATTAGTCACTCATCATGGTAGTGTTAGTGCGTGATTATTATGTTTATTAAGGTTAATATAGCGTATGGACATTTTATGAGGCAGGATAGCAGTAGTGTTGTTGTTATCCTTACATGAGAGGATTTATTCTTTAAATAGCAAGAAGGTTGTGTGTTTGGGGAGCTGTTACAGTAATTGGCTTCATCGGGTCCCGCAGTGAATTCTGGGTACTTGAGCACGGTTTCTGAGTGCGTGTGAGATGCAGACAGAGACGAGGGGCAGACAGACAGCGGCTGAGGCTCAGGTGTCTCATGACAATGGAATGTCAGAGAGCATCTCAGTCATGCATATATACATGACACAGCCATCTCTCTGTGGAATTCACAGCCAGACATTTAATAGAGAAATGAAAGAATAGATTCGTCATGTGAAGATGATCGTTGTGTCTTCATGTTTGGTTCTGTTCTCTCCTAACTATCGTGTGAAAGCGTACGTTTACCTTACTAGAAACATTTGACGGGTGATTCTATTTTAATTGTTATAAACCAGCTGAGAATTGTTTCTCAAAACTTTTAACATTTTGTGTTAAATTTAACAAAATATATTCAGAACTTGTTTTTTAGCATTACACATGAGTGATTTTGAGGTGTTTCTGTGACAAGTGGTGACTTGGGGTGTAAATATTTAGGACAGCAATTAATTTGAATGCATTTCCTTACTAAATGCGATGCATCGTGTTATTGAAATTTGATTTGATTATTTTGGTACAATTCATAAAAATGCAGGATATTTATAAAGGAGCAATTTAAACTGCAGTGGAAACCATGCAACTGCCTTTTTATACAGGCACAGTTAATATATTTTGGACAAAAAAATTTCCTCATGATACATGGACAATTGTAATTATTAAATAGATGCATCAGTTTTACACCCCTAATGGTAACACAGTAACACCAAGAAATCATTATATATATATATATATATATATATAGTAAGTTAGTTGGTTAGTGAGTTGCCTAAATTTTTATTGGTTTGATGATTTTAATTATTATTATTATTATTTTATTATTTTATTTTATGCATTCACAATTGCTCAGACACGGTTTGTAACACTTTACAGAATAACCCTCATTGTTATATGAGACTGTATATGCTCATGTTATACTGTGGGATTGTTTAACATGTATTAACTTATGCATTGCATCTTTTGTCCCAATGTTTTATGTGAATGGAGTTTAATCTATTTAAACAGTTGTAATCCTAAAGCCCTCTGTAAAGCATATAGAGAATGATCAGACGACTTTCAGACCCTCTTTCAGATGAAAGCTCATGAATGGTTGATGAGATGGGTAGATGGGTAGCGGCTTGTTGCTAGGCAGCATGAGTCCAGCTGCTTAAATCAGAGTCAAGGAGTCTTTGATGCTCTGGGTCAGGTGTCTCTACTGAGCACGCTCAGTACCATCTCAACCAACCCCATGGGTATACAACCTTACATTGACTGACAGGCCGTTGTGTGAAACTGTCCCCACCATCCTTTCACAGTGACCTTTCCCTGCATTTTTATCTCATGTTCTCCATCTCTCTCTCTCTGTCCCATCTTCTCCTGACACTATCTCTGTCTAAAGGCGTTCCAGTCAACAGTCGAGTGTCCTCTAAGATTCAGCAGCTCCTAAACACTCTGAAAAGGCCAAAGAGACCCCCTTTACGAGAGTTCTTTGTTGATGACTTTGAGGAACTTTTGGATGGTAGGTTCATATGACTACAAATACCTCTTTCAGCCATGAAACTGCTTGCATTCACTTTATTTACTAAATGCTGATTAGTCTCTGTTCAAGTAATGAGCTTGCTTGCATTTAAATAGTCTGGTTCAGTGTTTGTAAGTTGGTCCTGCATTGCGTTCCTCTGAACCCCTCTACCTCCCCCAGCTCCACCTGTCTACGGTACATTCCACTTCACTTTTAGACACAAACTAAAACGTTCCTAAGCACTTTCTCTTGGGGGAATTTCCACCGCCATTTTGATATGTGTTCCACTTCGTCAAGTGGCTGAGGGAAGTTCATATGAACATACCCTCACAATATTCACATGCATGCAATACACATGCATTTTAACCAATTAAAAAATCAGTGAATCTTTCAGACACATTCTTCTTACTTTAATAGTTCGTTTGAGGCAGTTTCTATGGCCTTATTTTAATGACAAATGTCCAGAGTGCATTATTGTATTATGAGGGCAGATCAAAATCCACAAGCACAAATCTCTTCTCTCGCAGGTGGATTCTCTTCACTCTCACACAAAACGGAGGCGCTTGCTTTCACTTACATGTGCACACTCAGAAACACAAATAAGACAATGGATGTAAAGCAGTATTTGCATAGCATAAGAGTAGTAAATGTATCACGTCTCGCACGTGTCCCGCATTGTCCCGCAAAATCACATCTACTGTCCCGCAACAGATATATTGTTAGGTGGTATCTTACGCCAAAGCCCTCCATTGTCATATATATTTGTCATATATATTTACTTTCATCTGACAAAAGGGTTCAGTGAAAATATGAATTGGTATTTACATGTAGATTGAATAGGTGGCTCTGAAATCTTTACTCGTAACCTTTTGCTATTTAGTCAAAAACTGCTTTTAAGAACAAGCTACTGACCCAGGAGACAGAAAAATAACACAAAACAACATATTTGAATAAGGAGCCATGTTAGGGTTATGGATTATGTCTACCTGATTGAATGCATTTGGAAACTACACTTTAAGGGGTTGAATGCATTTGGAAATGGTGTTCTTATTTAGCAGCAACAGGTTAAGTAAGACTTCCGTGATTCTCCTCAATTACATATATAAATCTGCATTTTAGATGATTTCTTAAGGATCATGTGATACTGAAAACTGGAGTAATGGCTACTGAAAATTCAACATTGCATCACAAGAATAAATTACATTTCAAAATATATTTAAAGAAAACAGTCCTTTTAAATCATAAAAATATTTTCACAATATTACTGTTTTTACTGTATTTTTAATTAGTTGCAGCCTTGGTCAGCAGAACACTTCTTTCAAAAACATTTTAAAAAATCTCGCCGACGCCAAACTTTGAATGGTAGTGCATAAAAAACAACACTCTTGTTCAAGGTTCCTAATTTGTCACATACATATTACATACGTACTGAGAAAGTGGAACTGTTTACTGAGAGTGTGAAGTGACCTGCTCCTGTTTCCGTGGTAACAGTGACTTCTCTGATTGGTGGATCTCATGCCAGGATTTTATTCAGCAATTAATTGTTGGAAGGTTTAAACATTATTGCAAATTGTCATTACTGCTAATATGTTAATTTCTCAAAAAAAAGAGTGGGATGTTTTATTGTATACATTTATTTATATTATATATAGAATTTAACCATATAAACATAACATAGTATGCCATACTTTATTCAGCCTGTATACACAGTCTAGAGTGATTCCACAAATTTGCGAGTTATTAAAATTAATAAAATGTCTCAGAAACCCTCTGAATCAATCTCCTCTTCCTTTTTTCTGTCTCTTTGTTTAGTCAGGCCTTTCTTACGTCTTAAAAGTATACTCTTTTATATTCTTTTAGCAGCAGCATCTTTAGTTTATATTCTGTCTCTCTCTCTCTCTGCTTTTCTTTCCTCTTTCTGTTCCAGACACACAAAATCAATCAAATCTATTTAAAGCCGTGTCACATCTCATCCTCAGGATGCATAAGTCACCCTGAGATGGTTAGTGACATTTAAAATCACTCTCACATAAACTCTGCTCCAAAACCTAGCGAGCTGCTTACAGTATAAGGCAGCATCCGTCATGAAACCATATAAATGACTGATTGAACACTCTGTGTAGGAAGGAGACTCAACTTGGTAGTGATTTCAATAAGCCAAAAAGCACACAATGGAATAATAAATTTCATGTAGGTCAGCATAATTGATTTTTAATTACACTGACTAAATGTCTCGGTATTGCTAAGTATACGTTTATGTATAATCTGCATTCATCTACCTTTGTATTAACTTTACATTGGTGAATATAAGCTTAGTTGTATACAATACTATAATATATTATTTAAGAAAAAAAATCACCGCAGCAGATCTGTAGTTTTGTCTCTGAAATCATTTCTTGTCCTCTACAGTCCAGCATCCAGATCCAAACCAGCCCAAGCCTGAGGGGGGTGAGATGAGACCCTTGAATGGGGAGCCACTGGGGGTGGTCACTAACTGGCCTCCATCATTACTGGCCTCTTTACAGCGCTGGGGCACCACACAACCCAAGAGCCCCTGCCTGACCGCACTGGACAATGCCGGCAAACCCGTCTACACACTAACATATGGTACGGATGTAAAACGTCCTCTTGAATTAAATGCAACAATTTGCATAAAAGCATTTTTTTTTTTGAAGAATTTAAACAAGATTCGAACTAGACTACTTTGTAATGCATTTGTAAATTTATTCATGTTCAAAATCTTGCTAATATACCCTTTGTATTGAATGTGCACTTGTAGTGTCCTTAAAATCTGAAAGATATATTTTTTGAAAACTGTGCTTGCAGATACTATTCATGAAATAAAAGGCTGATTAAAGTGCGCTTTAAGAGAGTTCACTTTGTAAAAATATTAAATTAAAAGTTTTACTTTAAAATGCATTGTCATTATGTTTTATTAATCTTATGTTATTCTTTAAATACGTACACTTTTTCTGAAGCGTTGACTAATATACTACAGCGCATTTACTTTACAGTAAGCTAATTTTGGTAAGGTTATGTTTCAGATGTACTAAATTGCATCTTCGTATCGCAAATGTATAATTACAATGGGGCTGTCAGTTTAACATGCTAACTTAATTAGTTAGTAAATAATAACTCAGTTAACACACTGGCCCAATCCCTAGACCTGTACATCATCTTATATATCATATAGTTGACTGTTGGCAAATATGATGCAGGGCAACAATTTCTCAAATGCAGTTATGCCCCAAAGATATTCAAGATATCGGTGCATATATATTGCATATATATTACATGACATCACGCAGGCAGCAAGAGCAATTTGACACGAGTGCTGATTTTGTCCCAAACTATCACAAGCTTAAATGTGACTTCATACAACAGTTCAGTAAATAAGAAGTTGATATTGTGTTATATTTTAAACACTATTAATCTTAATTTTGCAGAGAACATATTAACTTTTGAAGCCATAGCAGAATTGTTGTGCGTCTCAAAGCAAAACAGCGGTGTTTAGTTTCTGAATGAATGCACGTTTTAAACGAATCATGTGAACCAATGATTCTAAGGCCCATTCATAAAGAAAGCGATTTATTTTTTTATTTAGGTTATTAATAGATTTTATTTATTTATTTTAAAATTTGAATTGACTGATAGGCCTGAATTACAAATATGATCAAATACATAACATACTGTACAAGTTTTAATAAAAATTTATATTTTAGTTCATAAATGCTTGTCAGTACACTTTAATCATATTTAAAACAAATATTTATAAAATTAAATATAAAGATGCACATTAGCCCTACTTACGTGGGTCAAAAAATAAATTAAATGTAAAATTTAAATTAAAGTAAATTTAAACTATAAAACATTCTCATTTAAATTCAGATAACCTGCAATTAAGTGTTGTTAAGTGATTCATTTAGTTAGTATATAAGTATATTCTTTTAAAGTATATTATTTTCATGACAAATTCTCTTTTTAGGAGTATGCTGATGTGTACTTATTTTTCATTGGATTAATCATATACATATGTATATTAATAATTAACTCACCTGAAATGGCATATAAACTCTGATAAGTGATCAGACAGTGCAGGTTTGAATGTTGAATGTAAATATGTTTCCATAGGGAAGTTGTGGACGCGGAGTCAGAAACTTGCCTATACGCTGCTGAATAAACTGAGCACCAGGAATGAACCACTACTGCGGCCTGGAGACAGAGTGAGTATCTTTATCGTGCATATTCACTCTCATTTTTACACTTGGCATTAACCATCATAGCTCAACCAATTGCAAGTGAACACTGCTAATTAGAGGCATAATGCGTTTTGTGAGCCAATCAATCAAATCATTAAAGAGGTATGTTAAAGGACTGTCTACTCATCAAACTGCACCAAAATGCATGTTAATACCAGGAATAACTGGCCCAAAATAAAATAAGTAAAACAGTAGCAGTAAACAACATTAAAATGAGAGGTTTAATTCCGTGTTTATCTCCACAGGTTGCACTTGTGTTCCCCAACAATGATCCTGTGATGTTTATGGTGGCGTTTTATGGATGCCTCCTGGCGGAGCTGGTGCCTGTGCCCATAGAGGTGCCACTCACTCGAAAGGTATTAATCAGCATTAAACCAGCACACAGACAACACTATAAACAGATTTCAATCACAATAGAGCCCCCTGCAGGAGAAGACACAACATGACACCCTGATGTCCTCACCTCACATCATTATCCTTGAAAAACATCTTTTAATTTACAGAACGCAAAACACTAAACAGTCCGAGCACTGCTAGTCAAAAGATGTTTTCTGTTTTCTTAAAGGTGTCAGTATACATTGGTATCATGAGTATGTGAGCATGCATGAATAACCAGTCACTCGTGTTCGGTTTGATTAATAGAGCTGATGTTCCTGATGGAGACGGCTAATCCTTTAAAACGAAGGACACAATAACACACCGATGCCTTAGTGCTGTTGTTGAGACTGTGTTATTGCAGACCATCTGATGAAAGACATAGAGGGGGTGAGTGGACTGCAGATCGGTGTTATATTGATGACTGTCTGTGTTTTTCAGGATGCAGGTAGTCAGCAGGTGGGGTTTCTGTTGGGCAGCTGTGGGGTCACTCTGGCCTTGACCACTGATGCCTGTCAGAAGGGTCTGCCTAAAGCACAGACTGGAGAAGTTGTCACTTTTAAGGGTGGGTGATTCTCGTAAGACAGTTACTTCATCTTTATTTAATGGTGCTGTTTTTTGCCTCAGGTATGATGTGTGTGTGTATATTTTTACAGGCTGGCCACGACTGCTGTGGTTTGTTACTGATGGAAAGCATGTTGTAAAACCTCCTAAAGACTGGCATCCTCCAATAAGAGACGCTAGCAATGAGATAGCATACATAGAGGTCAGAACCACACTTAATTAAAAGAGCATGTTTATTTTTAGATAATGACCAGTGGATGGATATATGGATGGATATATCTGTCTTTCTCTGACCATTCATCTATCTATCTGTCTATCTATCTATCTGTCCATCTGTCCATCTGTCCATCTGTCCGTCTGTCCATCCATCCGTCCATCCATCTATCTGCCTATCTGTCTGTTTGTCTGTCTGTCATCCATACATCCATCCACCTATCCGTCTGTCTGTCTGTCTATCATCCATCCATCCATTCACTTATCCATATGTATGTCTGATTGTCCTCCGTCCATCCATCCATCCATCCATCCATCCATCCATCCATCCATCCATCTGTCTGTGTGTCTGTCCCTCCGTCCATACATCCACCCATCAATTCATCTGTCCACCTATCCATCCCTATCCTATCCATCTACCTGTCTGTCTGTTTGTCTGTCTGTCTATCTGTCTGTGACAGGCATCCACCTGTCAGTCTGACTCTGTCTCTACCATCCATCCATCCATCCATCTCTACCTATCCATCTGTCTGTGTGTCTATCATTCATCCATCCATCCATCCATCCATTCATCTATCCACTTCTCCCCATCTGTCTGTCCATCCATCCATCCATCCATCCATCCATCCATCTACCCTATTTGTTTGTCTCATCCGTCATCCATCTACCTATCTGCCTATCTGTGTCTGTCATTCTTCCATCCATCATCCATCCACCTATCCATCTGTCTGTCTATCATTTATTGATCCATCCATCCATCCATACATTCTTCTACCTATCCGTCTGCCTGTCTGTCTATCATGCATCCATCCATCTACCTATCTGTCTGTCATTCATACATCCATCCACCTATCTGTCTGTCTATCTATAATCCATCCATCCATCCATCCATCCATCTACCTATTCACCTATCTGTCTCTTTGTCTGTTTGTCTGTCTGTCTGTCAGTCTGTCTATCTATCTGTCTGTCTAGACAGGTATCCACCTGTCTGTCAGTCTGACTCTCTCCACCATCCATCCATCCATCCATCCATCCCTCCACTTATGCATCTGTCTGTCTGTCTCTGTTTCCGCCCTTCCATTCAACCATCCATCCACCTACTGTATCTGTCTGTCTGTCTATCCATCTTTTAATGTATCTATCCATCTCTCTAACTGTATGCCTCTCTTTTTGTACACAGTATAAGACCAGTAAGGAGGGCAGCACTATGGGCATCACGGTGTCTCACTCTGCTATGTTGGCTCACTGTCATGCGCTCACACAGGCCTGTGGCTACACAGAGGGTGAGTGTGTGCGACTTACACGCAAACACACAGGCTCTTCTGAGACCGGTCTAGAGTGTCCTACTTCCACTCTCTAAATAACTGCTCACAAACCCTTAACACTCCAGACACAGCAGCTACTGCAGTAAAGACACTGTTACCCTCTTCGTCTGCCTCTATAGACTGCTTTAAAAGTGGATTTGTTTACAAATTAGTTAAGATCTGAGACAATGAAAGACTGTGTAAAGTTGTTAATATGATTTATGATGTTTTACCTGCTGCTGTCACATAGACCACAACAGTTCTTGTAAACGCTTTTTGCATTATGTACAAAATGTTTACTGTGATTTTATCCACTTGTATAGGTGAAATTATAACAAATGTTTTGGACTTCAAACGAGATGCTGGTCTGTGGCACGGGGTCCTCGCGGTGAGTCCAACACATGTGTGATTGACATCTGGTGTGATACATTCACATACATTCATACACATGGATATGGAGTTAGATCCCCTCGCACTCATCCAGCTGTCTTTTGCTTTCTTAACCTGTGTCCTTGGCAACTGCTGTCATGGTGATGTATGCTCAGAGTGTGATGAACCGAATGCACGTGATCAGCATCCCATACTCCCTGATGAAGGTCAACCCTCTCTCCTGGATCCAGAAAGTCCACACCTATAAAGGTGAGTGTGCTGCCTAAAGCCAGACTGCCTGTGTGTATCATGATCTTTTCACACAGAGCTATGGCCATCTACATGTGGATGAACCAAATGAACTGATGTGGAATGTAGTTGCTGTTTTGATGTAAACATTTATTTAAAATTGCTAACAGGTCATTGCAATTAACTGCATTTTTCTTCAGATTAAAGGCTCTTTATAGGCTCAATTCCAAGATTCCAGACTTATTTTCTTGATTCTTAAGAAAAAGGAGGTTAATGTGTGTTGAAGTGAAAATGTGATAAATAAAGATTTCGTACCTGGTTTGAAATGAATAAACTTTGCCATCATTTGCTGTTTCTATCTTCTATTCATTATATTAATTCAGTGATCAAGAAATGTACGACAAATGTATCTCATTTTTCACAAAAATATTAAGCAGAACACCTGTTTTTAACATTGATATTAAAAGGAAATATTTCTAGAGATGCAAAATCAGCATGTTACAATGATTTCGAAAGATTATCTGTATTTTGAAGATCCATTTATAATGTTTAAAAAGACCTAAAGGTGTAATGATGTAACTACAGAAAGAAGAGTTTGTGATCTTTTTAATGTAAAAACCTATAATAATAAGCTACTTTTTCAAAAGAGGAAAATATGTAACAAGACAGATTTTTTAGCAGATTTTAAGGTTAATAGTTGCTCGCTATATAGACAGTAAACCCCTATTTCACATCATAGCTGTTATTATATTGTTCAGTGTAGCAGATAAAATGCTGTCCATGACCAGAATTATACATTTAGACCCTGTCATCATTGCCAGTGTGGTATCAGGACACTGATTATTACTGCATGTTTACATGCCCTATGTTTTTTAAACAGCACGTGTAGCAGTGGTTAAATCCAGGGACATGCACTGGTCACTTTTAGCCCAGCGGGATCAGAGAGACATTAGTCTCAGTTCTCTCCGCATGCTCATCGTTGCTGATGGAGCAAACCCATGTGAGTATACACTTAGAACAATCTGAGAACAATCATAATTCCAAATCGAACAGAACACATCCTGAACTGACACCGGAACTTTGTATATATTTTGTATACTGAAATGCAGGGTCTATTTCGTCCTGCGATGCCTTCCTCAACGTCTTTCAGGCCCGTGGGCTGCGGCCAGAGGTGATCTGCCCATGTGCAAGTTCCTCTGAGGCTATGACTGTCGCCATCCGCAGGTATGCTGATGACATTACAGCAACAAACTACAAAACCACTTCTGTTCTAATGCATGCATTCTGCCCAGTATACACAGAAGACTGTTTACTATTTCATTTCTCCTTAATATGTAATGCATTTCAATTATCATCTCAGAAATTAAAATGGCAATTTGCAGTTGAATTTGCATATGGTAGTATCCTATTCCATACAAAGACCATGTTGAATGACTGCATTTGTGTGTGTTCAGGCCTCCAGAGATGGGCGTTCCTCCTCCGGGTAAGGCAGTGCTGTCCATGAGCGGTCTGAGTTATGGAGTGATTCGAGTAGACACAGAGGAGAAGCTCTCTGTGCTCACTGTCCAGGATGTTGGACAAGTCATGCCTGGAGGTAAAACCTGCTTTATTCTCACTGATGGATGGAAAGTTTCGATTGGATGCATAGTGAGATGGATGTACTGTAGATACATTCTTTACTTTTTGGCACTTTATGTTTAAAATTCTATTGTTCTGAATTTTTAATTCCTCTTGAGGACTAATGTACTGCCTGTGCATCTGTGTGTGTGTGTGCAGCACTGGTGTGTGTGATCCGGGTTGAAGGCACGCCTTACCTGTGTCGAACGGATGAGGTTGGAGAAATCTGTGTGAGTTCCAGCAGTACAGGAATCTCCTATTATGGTCTGCCAGGCATGACCAAGAATGTCTTTGAGGTAAGTGTGGAGAAACAAAAGGTCCAACGATTTTTTAAACATTTAGTGTTGGCCTTAAAATTTTCAATCAACATTCGATTTTTGGTTTTATTTTGATTAAATGTCCATAACTTTTGTCGGCGCAGTCTGAAGATGATTATGACTTGATTTTGGTAAAAATCAGACAAACGGTCATGGAGAAGTTTAAAAAAATATGTTTTCAACATAAATCAAAATGGCGGACAGGAAGTTCGGACAATTATGGCAAAACTGAAGTGTATGTTATTGGCATGTCCCAAGCAATATTTTGAGATCAGTTTCATTACAATAGGCTAATGCACTCAAAGGTTATTAGCATTTTTTGAAATTTCATGATTAATGGTTAATGAATGGCTTATCACTCTTGACCAGTAGGTGGTTTTGTTATTTTTGTCCAAAGCAAAAATAGCCATTTTTCATATCTCTTGACCACTAGGTGGCGCTGCTCCGAAACTGTGTAGGTAACAGGTCATGGCTGTTATAACACACAAGTTTGGTCTCAATACAACAAATGCAGTACAACAAACGCTCTTCTTAAAATTCGTTCACACATTATTAAAGAACGTTTTGACTAATCAAGTTGAATTCCATTTCTTGAATTCCTTTTCGCCAGCGTGGTTTGATCCAATTTTGGTGAAAATCAGACAAACCATCTAGGAGGAGTTAAAAAAATAGGTTTTATGCACTATTAAAAATAGCGAAAAAAACTAAACTTTACAGTTTTATTAATTTTGGTGTTCATTTGACTCTGCATGAGCCAAAGATTCAGAGGAGAGAAGAATTTTCCTTGACCCCTACGGTTCAAAAGTTATTTGCATAAACATGAGTGAAACTTTGGACAAGTGGTGGCGCTAGGGAGTTTGAGTTAGAGATTCCAAACTTGCTGTGGCTAATGTTGAGACTATCCTCTATCTGTGTGCCAAATTTCATAACTTGCCTGCAAGAGGTTCTGTGGGCTGCCACAGACTCAAGTGGAAGAAACGGAAGAAGAAGAATAAGAAGAAATCTAATGGATATAAGAGATGCCTTCGTAACTTCAGTGCTTGGCCCCTAATAATAAAAACGGCAGCGGATACAATAGGTGCCTTTGGTGCTTGGCCCCTAATAAGGACTTGACAACATTGTAAACTCGACTAAAATGTATTTGTCATTTTGCTTACTTTCAGACCATTCCAATCACGTCATCAGGAGCTCCCATCAGTGACAGACCCTTCACACGCACATCTCTCCTGGGTTTCATCGGGCCGGTGGGTTCAGATGTCTTAAAACCATTACTTTTGAAGCAAAACAACTTTTAAGTGTCTTATAAATCAACTCATCTTTTTTGTATTGGGTTTGTTTCTTGAATTACAGGATAATCTGGTGTTTGTGGTGGGAAAAATGGATGGACTGATGGTGGTGAGTGGACGAAGACATAACGCAGATGATGTAGTGGCCACAGCACTGGCCGTGGAGCCCATGAAGTTTGTGTACAGAGGAAGGTAATTCAGCTGGCTGTTATTGTGATCTGATATTTAGATTTTGCAATGTTTACTCTTGACTTGAGATGAGTATGCATCTCTGCTCAGACTGAAGGTTGCATCTCTGTTCTCTATCAGGATTGCAGTTTTCTCTGTATCGGTGCTACATGATGAACGCATTGTTGTAGTGGCGGAGCAGAGACCAGACGCCTCAGAAGAGGACAGCTTCCAGTGGATGAGTCGTGTGCTGCAGGTGAACACACATACACAGACACACACACAAAGTATTTATTATTAATACACATTATTACACATTTTACTTGCATTGCATCTTGTAGTGCTCATGTAGTCTCATGCAATCTTGTAGGCTCATGTAGTGCTGTTCAGAATCTATCCATGCACGATATAAAACACTTTAATATAAATACATAAATACTTTACTGATGACTGTTTCTAAAGTAAGAATGAATAGGTGTGTCTGAAGCTTTTACTTGGAATGTGCACAAAAACAGCACTCTCACACACCCATACATATTCTCTTGACCTCTTTTCTGTTAGGCTATCGACAGCATCCATCAGGTGGGAGTGTATTGTCTTGCTCTGGTGCCAGCAAACACACTACCCAAAGCTCCTCTGGGTGGCATCCACATCTCAGAGACCAAACAGCGCTTCCTAGAGGGAGCCCTGCACCCTTGCAACGTCCTCATGTGCCCACATACCTGTGTCACCAACCTTCCCAAACCTAGACAGAAGCAGCCAGGTACAGGTGAGTCCTGTGTGTTTGGAGTGGTTGTTTTTTTTTTGCATATTTTGCACATCATATGAGCTGTTGTCTCTGTTGGTTCAGAGGTGGGTCCTGCTTCCATGATAGTTGGAAACCTAGTGGCGGGAAAGAGAATTGCACAAGCCTGTGGGAGAGATGTTTCACAGCTGGAAGACAATGATCAGGTAAAGCACACTTTAGCATACTTTGAGTGCTTATTACAGAAATAATATGTTTTAAAAGAATATACTTAAGTGCAAAACTCATGATAGTGTGCCCTCTTGGTGGATTTTTGCATTTTAATTTCATTAATATTTGCATGTACAATATAACAGTACTTCTAAGATTTGAAGTACACTACAAGTGCACATTCCATACAATTAAGCACACTTTTTCATAAGGGCCGGTACACTGCTTCATCCTGAAGTATATTGATGATTAAATTTATCATCTCTTCTCTTGTAGTTTCTGTACATGCAGGATGTTCTGCAGTGGAGGGCTCAGGCCACTCCAGATCACCCTCTGTTTCTGTTGCTCAATGCCAAGGTACAAAACTCATCATCCCTCAGCCCTGGAAACACAGTATTCAGAGTCAGATTGTGTATATTCACTATCATCTTACTGTATGTGTGTTTAATTTTTTCAGGGTACTGTGGCCAACACAGCCTCTTGTGTACAGCTGCACAAGCGGGCAGAGCGTGTAGCAGTAGCGTTGATGGAAAGAGGCCGACTTAACACTGGAGACCATGTAGCACTCGTTTATCCTCCTGGTGAGAGAGAAAGAGACATATATTACTATGGTCTAATAAAGGGGTTCGGCCCTCAGGTTTTGTGAGACTTAATTCCTGTTTGTCTTCCCACTTTGCAGGTATTGATCTGATCGCCACTTTCTATGGCTGTCTGTACGCCGGCTGTGTTCCGGTCACTGTCAGGCCTCCACACCCACAGAACTTAACCACAACCCTGCCAACTGTTAAAATGATTGTTGAGGTAACTTCAATCTCTGAATGAGGCACATGCTGTTTACTATAGCCATGATTCCCTAGGAGTAAACAGGAACGCTAGCTCCCCCTTGTGACCAATCTTTATTATTGTATTTTATAGAATTTTGTGGGCAACACTTTTTAGCAATATTGTTAATTTTGTTAATATTCATTAGGAATCATTGAGGTTTTTTCCTCTTTATTTATTTATTTATTGATATATTTCAAGATAAATTAACGCCAAATGATGTATCTTCTGAAGCTTCTGAAGGCAATAAAAGATATTTAGTCAAAATTTTCATTCTGTTCAAAAGTTTTCACCCCTGGCTCTTAATGCATCTGTTTTTCCTTCTGGAGCATCAGTGAGTGTTTGAACCTTCTGTAATAGTTGCATATGAGTCCCACAGTTGTCCTCAGTGTGAAAAGATGGATTGTCAAAATGGTTAAAATACACAAAAATGCTGAAAAACCAAAGAATTTGTGGGACCTATATAATTTTTCTGAAGTTTAACTGTTCAGGACAAACAAGAGGCTCATGAACAACTATCACTAAACAAAACAAAAAAACAAAACAAAAAAAAACAGCTGTGGATCATTCAGGTAACAACACAGTATTAAGAGTCAAACATATGTAAACTTTTGAACAAGGTCATTTTTATAAATTCAACTATTTTCTCTTCTGGACTATATGTAAATGTCTTTTATGTGAAATATCTTATTCAGGTCAGTACTAAATAAAAAATAACACATTTTGTATGATCCCTCTTATGTTGGTAAAATAATTGACATTTTGCAGATTCTTTTGACCTTAACTGTATGTAGATTATACTGTGTGTGTATATATGTGTGTATTAATTATTATATATTAATAAGTATTATTTTAGCCTTAAGCCGGTGTCTGATTAATCCCTATCTTGTATTCTCTGCTGTAACTTTTCTATCTTGTTGCATGTGTTTGACAGGTCAGTAAGTCTGTATGTATTCTGACAACTCAAGCAATAATGAAACTACTGAAATCCAAAGAGGCAGCAGCTGCTGTGGATGTTAAGACATGGCCATTAATACTGGACACAGGTAAAGGCATCATTTATGCTTTTATACTATCGTATCATTGCAGTCCTTTATAAAAGAAATGATAAATGAAGTTTATTCATTCAATCCAGATGATCTCCCAAGAAAGAGAATTCCTCAGATCTACAAACCTCCCACCCCAGAGATGCTCGCCTACCTGGACTTCAGTGTTTCCACCACAGGAATCCTTGCTGGGGTCAAGGTGCTGTCTAACCTATCATTCAAATGCCAATAACTCATTCATTTTAAAATCTGGCATTGACATTTTTAACGCTGTGCGTTTCTCGCAGATGTCCCATGCTGCCACCAGTGCCTTGTGTCGCTCTATTAAGCTGCAATGTGAGCTGTACCCCTCTCGTCAGATCGCCATCTGTCTGGACCCCTACTGTGGCCTGGGCTTTGCCCTCTGGTGTCTCTGCAGGTGAGAGACAGTTCACACCATGAATGTGGATGTATTTGGCTATAGTTGAGAGGATAGTGACATATTTATTTACGTAATGCAAAGTAATGTAAATCATGTTTGTGTTTGCAGTGTGTACTCAGGCCATCAGTCTATTTTGGTTCCTCCTCTGGAGCTGGAGACCAATCCTTCTCTGTGGCTTTCTGCTGTCAGTCAGTATAAAGTACGAGTGACGTTCTGTTCGTATTCAGTGATGGAGATGTGTACCAAAGGCCTGGGCTCCCAGACTGAAGCTCTGCGGGTTAGTTTATCCTTCATCTTAGTCTACGTAATGTTGCATATTACAGTGTGGCATTTAATTGTATTTTAAATAGCATTTTTGTCCAAAAGTTTGGTGTCAGAAAGTACGTTTGAGGTCAGGGGTTTGTTTCATTGAGTTTAACCCCCATCTGTACACCTGCAGTTACGGAATGTGAATCTGTCATGTGTACGGACCTGTATGGTAGTGGCTGAAGAACGTCCTCGCATCACGCTTACGCAGTCCTTCTCAAAGATCTTCAAAGACTTGGGGCTCTCCTCACGGGCTGTCAGCACCACCTTTGGCTGCAGGGTCAATGTCGCCATTTGTCTTCAGGTGAGTGATGAATTCATGTTTTCCTTTTTTTTTTTTTTTTTAGGTGGAAACCCTAATGTGTGCTTTTAAAAGACCTGTTCACATTAAGTGTGAAATTTCACCATGACTTTTTATGACACGATAAGACAATGCACCCCAAATCTCTTCACACCAAAAGCTAAATGTATCTGTTACATTTTAGCAATGGTTTGTATTTTACATTACAACACATAAATTATCACTTTTGTTCAGGTGTGTAACACTTTCTCTATGGCTATCGAAATTTAATATCTCGCTTGGTGTGAAAAGTTTTTGTCGCTTTGCCGCATCGCTCTTTGTGTGAATAGGCCTTTATCTGTTGTTATTGTTTTAAAGTCATTTTCTGTACCCTTATGTTCTATTCACTGGCCTGGATGACTGTCTGTAACTGTATGTATGTGTATCTGTTTGTGTATTAAATGTACGCCTGTGTTTGTCTGCTGCTCCATGCCCTCTCGTCAGCCCAACAGGCTGGGCAAGTTGGCTGAGCAGGTACTGTGACCCAGATGGGGACCACAGGGGTGCTAGCAGGGGGCTTCCAGGATGCTTGTAAAGGCTCTGCTTTTCATATGTCTCTGTTTGTGTGTGTATATATATGTATGAAATGCTCATATGCATGATATGAAGAATGCTTTGCTTTCAGTGTTTTTATTATATTATATTATATTATATTATATTCAGGGTTCCCACTGGTTCTTGAAATCCTTGAAAGTTTGTGAATCTGAAAGAAAAACAAATTGAAGGCCCTGGAAAGTTTTTGAAAATAAACATGCATAGATACTTAAAACGTCCTTAAAAGTGCTTGAATTTATATTGTGCAAGAAGTTTTCTGGAAAAAATTCCATATTATTCCCTTCGGTCCGCTAATCTAATGTGTTATTTCGCTAATACTTCATGGCCTATCCATACGAGCTTGCTTGATTTGTGTTAGTTACACGCATTTACACCTTACGCCTTTGAAGTTAACCAAGGTGTGGGAACCCTGTATATTATTTTATTATATTATATTATATTATATTATTTGTGCCAGCACTATAATATTATATTTAAATACTAATGTTACTATTCTAACGTTAGTATTTACTTAGTTGTAATAAAATTAATAAAAAGTTTGGGGTAGTATGATTTTTTAATGTCTTTGAAATAAGTCTCTTATGCTCAGCAAAACTGTTTGAATAGACTAAAACAGTAACATTGTAAAATATTATTAAATATTAAACTGTTTTCTGTTTTCAATTTTTAAATGTAATTTATTCCTGTGACGCAAAGCTAAATTTTCAGCATCATTAGTCCAGTTTTCAGTGTCACATGATCCTTCATAAATCTAATATTCTAATTCTAATATGCTGATTTGCTCAAGAAACATTTAATATTTTTTATAAATTTTTAAAACTGTTGTGCTTCTTAATATTTTCGAAGAAGCCATTATATTTTTTTCATGATTCTTTGAAAGTTCAGAAATATTTTTGGAATTGTTGCTATTTTTTATAAAGTTATATTATCAACTATATATATATATATATTACTTCCAAAAAATACATAAATAAATTCAAAACAATACAAAATCTTTTTGACCCCAAGCTTTTGAACAGTAGTGTATACATATATTATTTATCAAATATTAGCACACAACTCGCATTCAGAGAATCTCATATATCAAAGTTGAAATCTAATTTTCCAAGTCAGACCGCAACGCAGGGACTGTGACAGATTCTCATGGCACAATGTTTCTTTTGTTTAAAAATAGCATTATTGTATTTAATATTATTCCTAGTAACAGTGTCTCATTTATTCTGACAGATTTTATGCATATGCCTGCTCTGCTATTTACAGCTTTCGTGCTTGGCCCTGCACTTACTGTATATCTACACTAGGCTGTGCCAAAGCAATGCTTGTAGCTGTGCATATAGAGTAGACTCGCTTATATATACAAGCTGTGTTTGCAGTACAGAGGTTACATTCATGAGCAGGTCATTGTAACTGCTGTAATGTCTCATTCCATCCTATAATGCTTTACAGTAAGACACAACAAGAATAAGGTGTTTTACAAGATCTAAAGGAAAAAAACTATGTTTTCACAGTGACTAATGTACATGAAAGGAAGAAAAATATTTAAAGGCATGGTTCTCCAAACAAAATGAAAATCCTGTCATCACCCCTTTGTTGTTAAAAACCTGTGTGACTTGTTTTTCTTCTGTGGAAGAATGTTATTAACCAAACAGTTTCAGTTCTCATTCTATATTTGTCAATACAATGGGGGTCATTGGGAACCAAAACTGTTCATAAAAAACAGTCATACACGTTTGGAACAACATCAGGCTGAACTATCCCTTTGAAGAAATCTATGACAAAATTGTTATGAAGGTAAAGTGTGTCATTTCTAAATTTTGGTGAAAATATATTGACTGTTTTCAATCAGGTTGCCCAAAGCATTCACTATTTGTCATTTGTTGTACAAACAGAAACTCACACACTTGTTTGAGCCAATGTTTCTGTGTCAGACTGGCCAAACAAACAAAAGAGCTTGCCTTGATAGCACTACATAACTAGTTTAACATGCAAATGGCTTGTGTCTTCATATTAAGAAAAGTATAGCAAACAAAGACACACTTTGCCTTTAAGAATCCATGTTCATTTTGATAATCTCTCTGAGAAGGTCCTATGTGTCATCACATATAATGTCACTGCCGGTACATGGCAACACAGCACATGTTTTAGTGCCTGAAGGTGGATCAGCAGTAGGAACACACAATCTGTGGTAGCAGATATATTACATGCCTCCAGTGATCCTGATGTTTTTTATTTCTAGGGCACCGCTGGGCCGGATCCCACCACAGTGTATCTAGACATGAGGGCCCTGCGGCATGACAGGTACTATAGCAAACACTTCTGATTTTCTTGATGCTTTTATTCCAGTGTCAATTCATGTTGACTTATGAACTAATTTGTAAATAACTGTGGCTTAGTTATATATGATTTGTTTTTTTCACATCTCTCAGGGTTCGATTAGTCGAGAGAGGCTCACCGCACAGTCTGCCACTGATGGAATCTGGGAAGGTGAGATATACATACAGATTTTAGAAATAATAAAAGTTTATAACAAAAGTGGAATAATTAATATTTTTTGATGATTTTGAAAGAAAAAGTGTCTTATTCTTACCAAGGCTGCATTTATTTGATGGAACATACTGTAAAATGGTAATAGTGTGAAATATTATTATTATTATTATTTTTTTTTTTATTATTATTATTATTATTATTATTTTAAATGTTTAATTTTTAAATGTTCTTAGTGTCACTTTTGAGAAAAAAAAATGTTTTCAACATTGATAATAATCAGAAATGTTTCTTGAGCAGCAAATCAGAGTATCAGAATGATTTCTAGAGGATCACATGACACTGAAGACTGGAGTAATAATGCTGAAAATTCAGCTTTGCATTACAGGAATACATCACGTCAATATATTTTAAAATAGAAAATAGTTCCTTTAAATTGTAATAATGTTTAACAATATTACTCTTTACTGTTTTTACAGTATTTTTGATTTAGAAAAATGCAAACTTTCATAAGCATAAGAGACTTCTGTCAAAACCTTAATTAATCCAAATCCATTTATTTATTTTATATTAATTTTAAATGTGTTATGTTTCAGATTCTTCCTGGGGTAAAGGTTATAATTGCCAATACAGAGACCAAAGGACCTCTAGGAGATTCTCATCTGGGAGAAGTGAGTTTCAAATGTGAAAGAAAACCACATATGACCTCCAAAATGTCTAGTGTTACCTCTTATATTATCTCTGCATTATATATTACCATGTGTAGTGAGTTGATGGGACTGTATTTAAAAACAGATCTGGGTGAGCAGCCCCCATAATGCCACAGGATACTATACGGTTTATGGGGAAGAGGCGTTGCATGCCGATCACTTCAGCACTAGACTGAGTTTCGGTGACACACAGACCGTTTGGGCTCGAACTGGATATCTCGGCTTCCTGCGGCGGACAGAACTTACGGATGCCAGTGGAGGTGCAGTATAAGATGACACACTGACACACTAGTGTCCCATTTTAGGATATTTCTGAGATGATTTTTCAATTAAAATCACATTCAATAAAAAGCTGTTTCAATAAACACCCTGACAAGCTAATAACTGAATTTTGTATTTAGTTGTAGTATTTGTCTATATATATATTTTTTTTTGCTGTGTATTCTTATCAAACATAATGAAAAAAAAAAAAAAATCTGTTGTGCCATCCAATGAATCAATTATGTGTTTGCATATTATTCTAGAGCGGCATGATGCCTTGTACGTGGTTGGTTCTCTAGATGAGACTCTGGAGCTGCGGGGAATGCGCTACCATCCCATTGATATTGAAACATCTGTTATCAGGTCACACAAGAGCATTGCAGAGTGGTAAGATTTTAATGGATAAAGATTTTATTTAAATCTTTGCTCAACTGTAATACAGTGGCATGCAAAAGTTTTGGAACCCCTTGCAGAATCTGTAAAAATCTAAATAATTTTAACAAAATAAGACAGATTATACAAAATGCATGTTATTTTTTATTTTGTACTGCCCTGACTAAGATGTTTTACATAAAAGATTTTTATATATAGTCTGCAAGACAAAAAATAGCTGAAATTATTAAAATAACCCCCTTCAAAAGGTTGGGAACCCTTGTTTCTTAATACTGTGTGTGGTTACCTGGATGGTCTACGACTGTTTTTTTTTTTGTTTTGTTTAGTGATAGTGGTTCATGAGTCCCTTGTTTGTTCTGAACAGTTAAACTGAGCACCGCTCTTCAAAAAAATCCTCCAGGTCCTGCAAATTCTTCAGTTTTCCAGCATCTTTTGCATATTTGAAACCTTTCCAGCAGGGACCGTATGATTTTGAGATCCATCTTTTCACACTGAGGACAACTGAGGGACTCAAACACAATTATTAAAAAATATTTATGCACACAGTGCATTAAGAGCGAGGTGGGGGGAAAACTATTTTAATTTGAAGATCAAGGTAAATTGTACTTAATTTGTCTTCCGGGAAACATGCATGTATTTTCTGTTGCTTCCGAAGGGCAGAACTAAATGGAAAAAATTATAGTTCAACAAAATAAGAAAAATTTGGACATCTTCATCCTGTTCAAAAGTTTTCACCCCCTGGCTCGTAATGCATCATGTTTCCTGCTGGAGCATCAGTGAATGTTTGAACCTTTTTTAAACCTTTGACAGTGCTAAATAATAATACAAAAATAAAAAAAAACATGTATTTTGTATGATCTCTCTTATTTTGTTAAAATTATTCACATTTTCACAGATTCAGCAAGGGATTGTCACTGTATAAACTTTCTTTTTAACTATTTATTTAACAGCTGAGCATTTTATCATTTTCATTGTTTAGTACATCCATGACACTAGCTTAAAAGTACCATGCCTAATCAGTATCTTTGAAAATATTTGAACATTGTTTAGATAAGTTACTTTTCCTGAGAAGCTAAATTGACAAAAACATTAAAGGTTTGGAGTTAAAAAAGGCATGCTGTCAGTTACCTTATTTCCTGATACATTTTTTCACTGGGCTGGTCTACTCATTATCATACTCAACTATAATGTAGTCAGCTAACATTAAAAAGAGGAACTGCTGTAAACAGGACAACAGCATTTTTGTGATAATCACCTGCATGCCACAAATGCTTTTGACTAAGTTTCATTTAACTGGAAGCACTACTTTAAGACTTCCTGAAAACTGTTTTCAATATGAATATCTTGATATAAAAGATTTAATTTTGTTCCATTTTGTATTCGATTTACTTTTTTCAGCATTCATATTTTGCAGTGTAGATATTCTGCATTTAGTACTTAGCGCCTTTCATCTTCTTACTCTCTATCTCTCCCTCTCTTCAGTGCTGTGTTCACATGGACGAATCTATTGGTGGTGGTCGTGGAGCTTGAGGGATCAGAACAGGAAGCCCTGGATCTTGTTGCTTTGGTGACTAACGTGGTTCTGGAAGAGCATTATCTCATAGTGGGGGTCGTTGTGGTGGTGGACCCTGGTGTCATTCCTATCAACTCAAGAGGGGAGAAGCAGCGAATGCACTTGCGGGACGGCTTCCTAGCCGACCAGCTGGACCCTATATATGTGGCCTACAACATGTGAGAATGTGTAACATGGAGGAGGAACCAGATGCCAGAAAAATCTGCATATGCAAATATACAAAGGAAGCGTTAGGGGGAAGTTTGGACAGGCTTGCCTCTTCCTCCATTAACATGAAGAGTCCTTGATGGAGCTATGCAGTTTATTTTTATATCAAACTGTCAGAATGCCTTGCAAATAAAACTCTGATTCAGTGGTCAGGGCAAATGACTTGATTTCATCTCCTGTTTTATTGTGTGACACAATTATGAGTTTTTATTCAAGCACACTTGTCCTGCACATGCGACACGTGCGTGTTGAATGTTCCCTGTGTGTGAGAAGGGCCGGCCCAAAAGGGCAGAGGAGTGCCTGATGTCAAAAGCAGGATCCAGATTCCAGGACTATGTCTTTGTAATTTCAAGGGCAAGTGAAAATGTAATGCACTTCATTTCAATGCATTAGTATTGCCAATGTTGTAGCTGTAAAAAATGCACAAACCAATTTTTGCTTGGTTTGTTCTCTTTTTACATGCAAATCATTGATAAATGTTTTATCTGGAGACCAAATGGAAATAAGGAAATGGATATCTGAGTCTTTGTTTGCAAGAAAGCAGTACTGAAGGTGTGCTGTGGATATGCTGCTCCATAAATTTACAAGCTTATGCATTCCCAGCGTGCATTTCAACATGGGCCTTAATTTTTTTTTTTTCCATATGCCTGTGGACTGTTTGTTTTTTGTATTTTCCCCCATTCTTTATTACAATGTTTCATTCATGTGTGAGCTTTTAGACTGTGCAGGACAGGAATCAGGGTAAAAACAGTGAATAGATGAGGAGTCTTATTCAGGTAACCAAGTCCCAATCTGAAAAATATTTCTGCTCAAATTTACATTATGTACAACATTTCAAGTTTGAGTTATTTTTTACAGTATCACCATTCACGACTAGATTAACTTATATTCCTGCAGATGAATGTATGTAGGTGACATTTTTGGTCTCCTACATATAACTGATTGAAAAGAAAGTAGCCTTTTCCATTAATTCATTAAAACATACCAAACAGATGGGATCATTATTTCAGGAAAAAAAAATGACCACTGCAGGTGAGGGCTTTTCTTCTTCTTTTCATTACTGTGTTAAAGTGTGATATTTGCTTGTATTTTTCAGACGCACTGTACACCGCATTGGCCAGCACTGTAAAAACCACTTCTAACAATGCTTGCTTTCTTTTATTGTGTTCATTAAGTAAAGGACAGGCAGTATGCCTGCTGTAATTATGTACAGAATTTGTGTAATAAGTTATTACTGGGACACCAGAAAACTACAGATACTTTTGGCATGGTTTTTGCAGTGACATGGAGATAACCAGATGCTGCTCAAATCGAGGTTTCATTTCTTGATCAAACAGTAAGGGGAACAACATGAGACACTATTCATGTAATATTTTTCTATTGCAATAGGCTCAAGGTGGTTTTGCTGCAAGGATTGTAAAGCACATACAGCATCTGTATTGCAGGATGATTGTGTGACTGTTAGTGTTCAGTTTTTGCAGTTTTGTCATTTAGTGAATATTTGGTTGAAACAGCTTTTGACTTCTGTTAATATTTCATAATAAAAACCATGCTTTTAAATGACTGACAATGACATTTTTTTTTTTATTTTAATGTGATTTTAATGCATATTTTGAAGGCAATTTTATCTAAAAACTTCCATTGCTTTTAGGATAAATATCTTATTTCATTCAGTCCCAGGAATTGAATACATGGGTTTGGGACTGCTAATGCCATGCTCTACTGTTTCCTACAAGAATGTCCAGTATGGAATAATATAAATGTTGCATATAGTAAGCAAAAGAATAACCCGTTTCACAGTTATTATTACATGATTACAAAGATTTAAGAATTTCTAGTATGCATGTTAGCAGTACTAAACAGATACCAAAAAAAAAAAAAAGATTCTAATGATCACCCCTATAAAACATTAGTCAAAATATTTCAAGAGATGTACTCCTCTATTTTTTCTAAAAGATTAGTTGCAATATCCAATGCCCTTCTTGCATTATTAACATCAAATTGCTTGTTTGGAATGTGAGGAAATTGGTGATAGCTCGGATATTGAGTTTTTTTGCCATCAACACCAAGTTCAGTCAGTTGCCTCACAGTGTTTGGTAAAGAAGCCAACTGTGAGCTGAAATGGGACACCTGTTGAGAAAGGCTAGCTATTGAGCAGTTGTTGGGATACTGTCCACTTCCTCTGTACATTGCTGCAATCAGGGCTTTTTCCACCGCCTGATGCACTTTAAATAGACACCACTCTGAACTTTCTCCTCCAGTGTCATTGTGAGCTGATTTGATGTCACACTGAGCCTGTTCATACCAGCGTTTTGCCTCCTCTCTGTTTGGCCTTGGAGTTTCTCTGTGGTATGACCAAAAGTTATAGTGCCTTCTAGAATAGTTCTGATAGAACCTCTCACGTCCCCTCCTGTGACTTTGTGCCTCTGTGTTCCATATGTCATAGAAATCTCGAAAGTCTCCTGTCCTGTTTGAGGATGTGCTATGTGCAGCTATAGTTGTAGTCCCTCGTTGTAGTACCTCAATTCTCTTTTGCAGGTATCTGAACCCCTCTGTAGCAAGTGCTTCGTTGTCTGGGTTCTTGTCTGGATGCCAGCGGAGGAAGAGACGTTTAAGGGCTTTTTGTTTGTCTTCACTTGACATCTTCCAGATTTCATTTAAGTTTTGGTCAATTTCTCTTTTGATCTCTTCCAAAGACTCAGGAAAGACTGTTTTGGGTGGAGGCCCAGATGTCAAAAGACGTTCTATATCTGTGCAAGTGGACCCTTTTGACACAGTTGCCTTCTTTTCCCTTTTAAATTGGTAAAGGTCAAGAGAGCTTACTTCAATGAAGTCATCGCTGCCAACTTGAATTTTAAATTTGGCAGGAAGGTGTCTTGTTTGTTCCAATATATCATCCACTCGCTCAATAACAATGCCGTAGAAATATTCACCAGATTCATCCTTGCTGAAGCCAACATACTCTCCACTTTCAAAATTGTTGAGGAAATTCATGTCGAGGCAGTCATGCCATTCTTCAGGTATACAGTATCCAGGTTTTGGTAAGGAACCATGTCCTTCCTTCTTGTGGCCACTGTTATGAATGCCATATTTTGCTAAGGCTTTCTCAACATGCTCCATATTGTCACAATTCAGAAGTTGTCCTAGAACTAGAAGGCTTGAGGTGGTAAGACAGTTCTTCAGAAGAGCATTGATTTCTTTAGTAAGACACATGGTAATTTCACTTACTACTTTGGGGGCCATGTCATCATTGTGTTTCAAGTAGAAACTGCATCCACCTTGCTGTTTTTTCACATAAACATCTGTTTCAGTCTTACTACCCTCAAGTGGCTTAAGGTTTAAAAGAAGCTCAGTTTGAAGAGTTTTACAACAGATAATTTGAATCTTTGAGAAGATTTCTTCACACTTTTCTGCAGCTTCAGAATATGAAACGCTGCCTTTGCTCTCTTCTCTGATGAGACAGATTAGTCCATGAAGAAATGCAGCAGAAGACAAGTGCTTGTCAAACCAGCCACTAAATTCACACTCCCCTTCATAGTCGCAATACTGTACACTTGTTCCCTCCAGGTTTTCAGAAATGACATCCGAAAGAAATTTTGGGCGAACTTGATGGGGAAGGAACTGCAACAATATTTGATGTTCATAGTGATCATTTCCAAGATGACAGCAGTTTAATTTTTTCAGCAGTTTTAGCTTGGTTTCCAAAGGACCCTCAAGCCTTGCATCCTGGAAGACAGTGTCATTAAAAAACAAGGTGCTGGATTCATATAGTTTTCCATCTGTTGATGGAAGATAAAGTTCGTTATTTTGGAAATCAGGGGTTTTGTTCTGTTCTTTTTTCAACAGGCAAAACAGCTGTTGTACAGCACGTTTCACAGTTTTCTGCTGATTTGCCTGAAGACTGTCTTTGTCTGAACTATCAGAATAGATTTCTTGAAGAACAGTGCTATATTGATTGATGGTAGGTCTCTCCTTGACACCAATTTTTTTAAAGAAGTCCTCAAATTTCATATACTTTGAGGGAATGTTGTACAAGTATGGCCTAAACTCAAGAGCATCAGACAGTGCAAGTACTGCTTGGTGAGCTTTCACAAGTGTTGTGCCATTTTCCACAAGGATAATGGGGAGGTCAGAGAACAGAGAGGCATCAAAATGTATTGACTGTAGGTAGGCGTACAATTTGCTAAATATGGTTTTTCTTGTCTCCAACAATCTGTCTGAGTGGCACTGAGTGATACAGATGTTTTCCAGATTAGCAGCTATTTTTGCAGGGGGTGGAGTCTCCAAGGCTCCAGCATCTTTCATTTTATTTATGATATGTGGTGAACAGAGTTCTGAGGGTAGGATTGGCATAGATGTCCATATGAGAAAATGGTAATTGTTGTCTCTGTCAATCAATGATCCACTGATTGCAACAACCTCCCTCTCTTGAGCAAAGGCTTTGTGATAATCACAAAGTGGTTGATGAATTTGCACTGGGAAGATGAATTTAATGTTAGCTATTTTGTTCAGTAATTTAGAGTTTTTGTCATTACTCTTTGATAAAACAGTCCTAAACAGGAGTTGTGATCTTTCTTTAAGAACATTTAAAGGAGTGCTGCCTCTAGTTTCAGATTCAATTTGTTTTGCAAACTGAATGATTTCCTCATCAGACACTTTATGTTTCAATCCAAGTTCTTTTAAGAGCAAATAAGCTTTAGTAGGCTTATCTCGGAAAATCTCCCAAAATGTTTCAGGCACAAATCTGTCTTTTGGAAGCATCACCCTGTAAAGGTGTACATTGTCATCATAGAAGTATGAAGCCACCTGAAGAGAGCCACTGATGTCTCGAATAAATCTGACCTCTTTCAATGCAGAGACAATCCTTTGATCCACTGGTCCAAGTTTCACTAACAACTGCATGAAATCAAGAAGTTTGGCCTCATCCATCATGTGCACAGAAGGAAGAATAAACTGTACACAGAACTCCAAATCATTCAGAATCTGAATTTGTAGACATTCTGCCAATTCTAAGTTTACCCATGTGTACTTGAGGAAGATACTGTCACATCCATTGACATCGTACAAATTCGGAAAGTCATTCTGATGCTTAGAATTCAGAATGAATACCCTGCTGTGTAAATCAATCCTTTCCCGTTTTCCAGATATTAACTCAAACAGGGGCAAGGACTTGAACATCAACACATACTGACTCTTGTTACTGGAATCTCTGATCCCACGCTGTAAGAAGCCCTGAAGATCTATACATTCATCTTTAGACAGCTCCTCAAACTGTGAATGTGGTACATGATAAACCTGCCCTAAAACAGCAATACTGTCTCCTGTTTGCAGGAGTTCTGGATTCATACACTTGTGACGGATTTCAAGACTGAGATCAGTGAAAAAGACAAGGTCTATTTTCATGAACCCCAGTTTTATGAGAATGGATGCTATTTTTTCACTTTCATACTGAATCACTTTTGATATGTTCTTCACTGTTTGCAAGAAACATGTGTTATTTTGATGGGGGCAGATGACTGGTAAGATAGGACTGTCATCAAAGTGCTTTTGTATCTCACTGAAGACATTCAGCTGTTCATTTTTGCATCTTTTCTCTTGATCATCAAAGAAGGTCCATAATGTTTTCAGCCATTGGATTGTCTCCTTCTCTGCTTTGTAGAGCTGACACCTTTGATCAGGTAATGACTGCCTAAGTAGTTGTGCAATTTCTGGTTTCAGATACGTTGCTGCTATGTCAATTGTTAAGCCTTTAATGAACTTTCCCTCACATAGAATTTGGACATGATTTTTGTTGACAGCAATATCAGCAAACATCTCCTGATGTCCTTTGAAAAGACTGCTAAATCTTGATATCAGCTTTGGGGATTTAGAGTCAAAGACTCTTAATATCTGATCTTCTGTGAGGAGAAGAGGCAAACCACTAAGGACATTGATATTTTTCTCATTGACATTTGTCAAGCAGAAGTTCAAAAGTTTCGAGCATCTTATTTTGTTTTTGATCAAGGTCTGGTTGATAGGCAAAGGCAAACTACCAGTGGTCTGGGAAGGATCATTCAATGATCTTTGCTTCAAGAAATTCATCACTGTTGAAGGACTGATTTCTGTCACATTCACACCAGCTGCTTTAAAATTCTCTTTTATTTCATGCATTTTCCAAGAGTATGGCACTAATTTCATCCCGGTGTCATCTAAAATTTCGAAAATTCCATCGTGGCCCTCAGATGTAAAATATGGGCAATTTTCTGAATGTGGTTTAGATGTACTGCACCAGGTAACTGTGTATTTTTGTATTTTTGTATCTTGTAAAATATGTGATGACCCAACAGGAACAGCGTGTACTGTGGGTATGACAGGATGGTTACGTTGGTTGATTGATCTATAGACCTCATGAATCATCTCATGCCAGACTTTGTCTACTTTCTGTGAAATGCATGGAAAGTAATTAAGGCAAGATTCCTCTAGCTCTGACTTGAGTAATACAAGAGCTGTAGGTGTATCTTTCTTCATGACTGAACAAAGACGTAACAGGAGGTCAGCATAGAGTGGTGAAATTATGTTTACTTTCAGTGACTGGTTCCACTCAGTCTTCAGACTTTCACCATCCTCTTTCCACAAGTCCCTTCTAGAGGAATCCACTTCAAAATTTGCATTCACATGGACTGGTAAACCAGTTTGTCCAGGTAAGGGCAAAGAACAAAATGTCCTGCCAGTAAATGGGTGGTTAAATGAGCTGCTCCAACATGCAGCCAGAGCAGCTTGAGGAACTTTGAAATTATCTTTTTGCTCAAAGTTTGGTTTTGAAAAGCCAAAGCACTCTGCAATGACCCACTTACTTTGTTTCTGTCCAGATGAGATTTGCATGCCATAAATGGTTTTGCAGGGTTCTGCTGTTCCTGACATGAGGGAGTCTCGAACATGTTTGAGAAAGTTTTCCTTGCTTACCATGCTCTTCTCTGTGTATTTCTTCTCAATAAGGAAAGAACATTTTGCATGTTTTCCATCTTCACTGATCTCTGAAAACTGTATTTTTGTGATGTGTTTCAAGAAGAGAATTAGGCCTTCAGGATCTTCTGTCAAGGCAGAGTAAAGGTCCTTCATGTCACGATCTGTGACTGTTTGTTTAGATATTTCAGATTTTTCTGCCATTTTATCTGTCCTAAGAGGGAGTCGGAACATGGTTCCAGAATTGAGTGCAAACATTTTTGGAAGAAAGGTATCATAAACATCCTCAAAGGACTTTTTAAATTCATCTTCCATTGAAAACATGCAGCCTGGGGACTGTTTTGTTACACCTTCCACATATTTTAAATTTGGATCAGAAATGCAGAGCCATTTGTCCCCAGTCAGGATAGATGGACAATCTGTCAGATGATACACTGAATTGAAGCCAAGTCCATATTTCCCAGTTCTCCCTAAAGTGCCATGTTTTCCTCCTTCTCCCAACTGCTGAATACCTTTCAGATCAGTATCAGAAAATGTTCTGTTGTTGTACACACAAAGTGCCGGACCTTGAACTAGTTCCCATTTTTTTCCAAATATCTTTTTTGTCTTATGTTTTCTTTTGTCCCAAACAAAGTGAATTTCTGTTGCCTCTGCATCATCAGCATTTTGAATGAGCTCTTTCAGAATATCCTTTTTTGATGGATATGCATCAATTATGTTTTTTATTCTGACAGTTAGTTTCTCGGTTTGTCCAAACTCTTTGGCTTGAAGGGAAAACCCACTTACAAAATGTTCTTTCAGAGTATGATGTCTTGTTGTCATTACACCAAAATGACGGGCCACAGACCGAGGTATCAACTCGTGGGAGAGCTTCACACCAGCTGAGACAGGCATCCATGGACTGTCATTAAATCTCAGCTCTTTTGGTGATGTCAGCACACTTCTCTCATCTGGTACGAGACAGTTTGTAGGCTTTTCTTCTTTGATATTGTACAGCCCATTCACGAGTATTGCAACACACTTATGGAGGTCTGACATGGAAAGAGGGCGAGATCCATATAAAGCCTTCATTTCATCAAGTGCAGCAACAAATTGTTCTTTTGTGAATTGTTTTTGGATGTCAAGGTAGTCCCAGAGCCTCTCAAATTTGGAGATAATGACTGGAAGCACATAAAGATATGGTTTCTGTTCAAATTCTTCACTTCTGGCCACTGCCTTCACATAAACAAAGTGATCCTCAATGAAAATGAATGGAAAAGATTTTGCATGGCCAATAATTGGATTGGGATCTTTCTGTTTCAACAAGTATTTGTTGAGATATTCATAGCAAGACTGAGCAATGTTGAAGACAGCAGTCTTTTCAAATGCATTGCAGTGTTGGTGTGCTTTTAACAGCTGCTGAAGCACTGTCTCAACTGGTGGATTTGTCTGTACTCTCAATTTCTGGAGAACTGAATCATAACTGTGTATTTGAAGGTTTGAATGATCAACTGTGAATTCTGTCATGCTTACTAAATTGTGACAACTTTCAGTGTACACTTCAGAGGGATTTTTAAGAATAGTGGTGTTCTTGTTTTGCTGAACTGAAGGAGCTAACGCAGGAAGGAATGGTATTTGAGACAGTGTGAGCCAGTGCAGAGAATTCACATCTTCTGAGGAGTCTTTCATTGACTCCATGAGACACTGAAGACGTTTACAACATTTAGATTTATTCTTTTGCCAAACACTGGGTATCTTCCCCGCTCTTTCTATGATGTCCTCTAAAGGGAGACGGTCACTCAGCATTCCCAAATCGGAAAGTTGTTGAATCCTTTTTGGTGAGAGGAAATCATTTGCAGTTCCTTCAATAAAGCGTCCTTCCTCAAGTTCATACAAACAAGCCACTTTGCCAGAAGGATTCACAAGTCGCTTGATAAATTGAAGCTTCTGACATTTCTGTGTTGGAACGCAAGGGAAACTTTTCAGCAGGTCATCAACAGCAGGATCATGTAAGTCAATGGCATTCAGAACAAGCAAATTTCTGTTATGTGTGTCCACAGCATTTAAGTTCGTAAACACAATGCTGTAAAACTCAGGCCAGTCAATCGTTTTCTGTTTGATCATTTCCTTGAAGCCACAATAATTAAAACTGTCTCTTACCCATGTTGGGAGAGAAACAACACAGGAATATGAAGCTCCCAAGCTCAAGAACACCTTCATGGCAATTTGTCCAACTGATTGGTTCTTCTCAATTTTTGGATTCAGAAATCTCACCTTGTCCATAGAACACCAATTATGTCCATTGCTGAAAAGATCCAGAGATTCACCATTGCTATTCTGTGCAACTGCTGAGTAGAAAGACTCAACCAGGGGTAAGAATGCTTTGCTTGCTTTATCCCTGTTAGGCCAGAATGCATAGAAGGGATAGTTCTCTATATGTCCATTTTGGGCCATTTTCTTCAGCTCAAGCAGTGTAGTGATGTAAGCAGAGGTTACAGCATCTTTAAGTAAAGCTTTGTTCCAATCAGACTTTACTCCTTTTTCCCATAGGCCTTTTCTATTTGATGTGACTGCAAAGGTCCCATTGACATGAACTGGAAGACCTGTCTCAATTGAGAGAGGAAGAAAACAAAAAGCCTGGCCAATAAGGCTTACATCAGGGGACCATGCATTAGGTTTTGCCTGTTTATGCAAAGGTACAGCAACGCCTCCAGTTGGATATGAAAACACATACTCTTGATCAGTTCTTTTCTTAAACATTTGCAAAGAATCTTGTGTTCCAAAACACGAGTACAAAAGCCAGTATTGTGTGATGGATCTCTCTGAGTGCTCTTGAACTATTTTAACAATGTGTGCTCTGTTGACATCAACAATGTTGTTGTATGCAATATCGTCATTTCTGAAAGTGCCCTTGATCTCTTGGAGAGGTTTGTCAGTCGAGACAGCAAATTAAGTCATGACTTCTCTAGATATTTTGAGAGGAGTCTGAATCTGATCATCCTGTGGAGGAGTCGATGCATTTTCAGGGACAATTTGAAGGGACAAAAATGTAACTCTCTTCAGAAATAGTAGGTGAGTTTCTGAGTTGTCAGTCAAATTATTTTTAAAACTCTGAATGCGTTTTTCATCATATACCTTTGAACTGATCTCTGACTTGTTTGCCTCCTCCAGAGTGCGAAATGGTAATTTTATCAAAGTTCCATTGTAAGCTTTCTTGCTGTTTCGGGCTGACAGATCACAATCAAAAATTCCTTTATAAGATTTAAACTGTCCAGGAAACCTTTTGTACAGCCGTTCCTGGAATGGGTCAAGTTTAATTCCTGGGTTTCCTTTGCTGATTATATGCTTTTCCAAATGGGTGACATTTGGATCAAGTATGAGAAGGCTGTTCCCACTCAAAATTGAGGGAATATCACTCACATGGTAAACAGTATTAAATCCAAGCCCAAACTTTCCAATCATCTTAACTTTGCTCTCCTTTGATGCTGACCCCACTTTGACAATGTTTTTCCAGTCTTCTTGTGAAAAGAGCTCGTTGTTGAAGATCCAAAGGCATGGTCCATTGCACAGGGCCATTCCATCATCAAAGAGGGTTTCAGGGGAGTCTCTGTGTTTTCGGAAGTCAATAAGGAATTTACACATGGTTGCCCCAGCATCTTCAGCATTTTGTAGGAGTTCTTTGAAAATGTCACTTTCTTCATCATACTCTTTAAGAATGTTCTTAATTCTTTGAGTAATCGGTTCAGATTGCCCACATTGTTCTATACCAAAGGACGCTTGCTCTGCTTGTATGAACTGTGGTTTTAAGATGCGAGTACTTAAGAATGGGACTTTCAACCATCTTGCAGTGAGGGATAGAACTTCCTCATGAATGACATAGAATTCCTCATTGTCTTGTTTCAGGTCATCTAGTCCTTCAGCACTGATGTCACAGAAGACTGTTTTAGACAAAGATTGCAGAGTAAAGTTTTGGTTTTGTGCCATTACAGGCACAGGTGTAGTGTCCTTTAAAAGCTTCTCATTCTTTCGCATCCAGTCAAGAATGGCAATTGACACTTTAAGTTCTGTCGATTCTCCATGAGGAGGACACCTGCTGTCAATTCTTTGTTTTATGTCATGGAGTATGTCTTCAATTTCCTTATCAGACAGTGTTTTCTTCACACCAAATTGTGTTAGCAGGTTTTCATATTGCAAAAATTCTTCAGGCACTTTCTTGATGTAAGGGCTTAGATCTAATTCAGGTGGATAGGTTAAAACTATATCTCCCGGAAAGACAAACTCACTTTTATTCCAGATCCAGGGAATGCATTTTGTGTCCATTAAATCTCTGAAATTTCTCATGTTGTCCTGCATGAATTTATAGATACTGTGCAGCATAGTTTTAAACTGAAAATCTGAATTTGGGTTGACCATTGATCTCAGTGCATTGAGGTTCTCTAAGACTTTTTCAGCAGGAGGGGGGTCATAAAGTCCAAGATGGTTGCAGACATGTCTTGTTAGCCCAGAGGAAAGTGGCATTACATATCCAACAATTGAAGAATACATTGAATCTCTTACTTCAGGAGGCTTATAGAAACTGCGCTTTACATTTCTACAAATGCTTCCATTCAAGTATTTTGGCTTTTCACAAGGCACCCATTGCCTTTTCATAACCTCTGCTATCTGTGTCTTGGTGAATTTTGAAAGGAAATCATTCTGATTCAGTACTCGAACAAGAGTATTCGCTTTTTTGAATGCCTTATCTGGTGAGTGAACACAAAGCATTTCAATATTATTTATGACTTGGAGTATATTTGCTGTTGATATTTGTTTTTGCTCTGTCTTTAAGCCAAGGCGTTGCAAACTCTGAAGCATTTCCTGGGTCTTTGTGTAAATAGGTGGGGGAAAGAAATCTGTTTTGAAAAGGTCCTGGAATGTCTTGTTTCTTGGATCAAAAACATCAGAGGCTTGTTTGCGTTCTCCCTGAGCTGTCTCAATAAAATTAAGACTTTTTGTTTTTGTGAGCAGCTGCTCACTTTGTGAGAATAGAATCCTACCATTATTCAGTATCCAGGTCATTATTGTCTGTTCCTCACCATTTTTGCAAGAGCATGTCTTAATGCAGTCAACCAAATGAACAGCCACCTTAGCTGCATCCAAAAGTTTAATTTTCAGAAGAGTCAAAAGTCTGCGATCAGCTTCATTTGCACACTGTACAATGGTGTCAGGCATTGGCAGATCATTTGGAATGGCTGGATTGGTGGATGACAAAACTGCTTGCTTTGTTTTAACTGCAACATATTTCCCAGACATCATCCTGAAGATTGGCAACATGGAAAGTAGGTCCTGTTCAGCAACTGAGAGAGAATCCAAGGAAGAGAGGTAAACTTTTAACTCCTCTATTTCATTTGATGAAGCAGAGGCAATGCCTTTAGTGACCTGGTCTCTGTTTGAGTTCACAAAGACTTGTAAAACATTTCTTGGTGAAGCTGGAAGAACATAACTCTCAATGCAGTGATGTCTAAGACACTCATCTCTGTTTATCACTGTACATCCCACCATCCTTAACACTTTCTGAACATTATTTGACAAGTTGGACCCTATGCTGCTCTGAAAGATCAAAGTTGTGTTACTCTGTAACCTTGCTAACAATATAGAATTGCCTGAACTCTGCAGTGGCTCCAGTGGTATTAAAGGCATGTCAATAAAGCTGCTTAAGTCATTCCATTCAGTGCTAAGAAACTTCCAGAATTCAGCCAGCCAGCTCTTTGGTGGATGATGATCTTCGGCTGTTTTCCATGTCACATGACCTTGGGTAAGTTTCCAGTCCATAGGTAAGTGTTTCTTCATGAGTGTAACAACATGTTGTGCATCCAAACTGATTATGTTGTACATGCCTGAAACACACACACACACACACATGTTGGGTTTACATGTTTTATGGGGACATTCCATAGGCGTAATGGTTTTTATACTGTACAAACCGTATTTTCTATCGCCCTACACCTACCCTACACCTAAACCTAGCCCTCACAGGAGACTGTGCACACTTTTACTTTCTCAAAAAAACTCATTGTGCATGATTTAGAAGCCTGTTTCCTCATGGGGACCTCACAAATGTCCCCACAAGGTCAAAATTTACTGGTATTACTATCCTTGTGGGGACATTTGGTCCCCATAACGTGATGAACATCAGGTGCACACACACACACACACACATGTTTGTTTTTGTGAATTGTGGGGACTTTCCATAGACTTCTATAATTTTTATACTGACTAAATGATATTGTCTATCCCCTAACCCAACCCTAACCCTAAACCTACCCCTTACAGGAAACATGTTTGCATCGTTACATTTTCAGATAAACACCATTTACTATTTTTAATAATTTTTTAACATTGTGGGGACCACATGTGGGGAAACAAGTACACACACACACATACATACACACACTACATTAATTTCATATTATTATAAGCATTCCTAATAAAATACATGAAACAATTTTCTTACTCCTTGTTGCTAGTTTCCTTAGTTGCGTAGTGCAAAAATGGCTCAGATCATTGGGTAAAAACCTCTCTTTACAAAATGGCAGCAATGTTCTAAACAAAGAAAAAAAAAAGATTATTACTACTTTGACAACACAATATAAACACACTAACGTATACAAGTAGGAAAGAGACTACGTCAAACCTTACCTTGGAAACTTCTCATTGTCAATCAAAACAATGTTCTGCACTTTATTGCCAAATGATGTGAAGGTTCCATCACTGAGAGGCAGAAGCTTAAGTCCTTGTAGCTCTGTGTACTTTTCATCACTGAGAGCAAATTCAAGAAGAGTGTATTTGTCATCTTTACTGAGATTTTCAGCCTCACTTCTGTGAAGGACATCTCTAACATACGATGGAGTCACCCATGTCAATGTATCACATTCAGGGATGATTTCTTGGACATCTTTCAAAACATGCTCTGGGACTGTGACCAGTTTCTCTCCTTCAGCAATCAGTAGTCTTGAGACTGCAGACATTGTGTCACTATGTATATTGTTTACTGGAAAAACTGCGTCTGAGGCAGACACCCAGATTTGCTCATCTTCAGCAAGGTGAAAGATCTTGTATTCAAATAGACCTTTTAGAGTATCTGTTGCAACTCCATGCCATCTCTTTTTATGTACAGTCTTCGACAGGTCAGGCCAAAGATTGTACACAGTGCGGGAAGGCAGGGTTGAGTTTTCTGATAACTGAATGGCATCTAGAATCATCATGAGATATACATGGGGAAGAATCTCTTTTGTGAGCAGCTCATTCCACATTGCAGACTCATCATTCTTCTGATCCTCTTCTTGCCACTTGATGAACCTCCGATTGTCTGTCAGGCCAAAGCAAGCATTGATGTAAATGGGAAGCCCAGTTTTGTTTGGTTCATTATTTGGAAGTGGCAGAAAGCAGCTTAGTCGCCCACTGTAAAGTGATCTGTCTTCATTGAATCGAAATGCTGCGTCAACTTGGGGGTAGAAGCTCAGCTTATTAGCTAGAGAGTCAATGTCTGGTTTATATCCCTGTTTCAGAAGGCAAGTTGTCACAAGCCACTGGGACTTTGTTACTTTCATTTGCTGGGAAATCTGTGATACTGTTTTAAAACATGTTTTTCTGTCAAACGATTCCTGCTTGATATGACAAATGTCAGTAATAAAGTGATTTGTCACGGAAACTTTCAGCCTATTGTTGCAGAGGCCATTGGTGTCAATATGCAGCAGAGTAATGGATGACACATTTCTCAGGAAAAGAAGACTGATGTCTGCATCAGCAATGAAACTGTCAAATAGCTGGGTAACTTTTGTGGAGTCATATAAGTTATCTGAGATCTCAGAAGCCTCATTACGCAGAGGGAAACGGAAGAGCGTTCCTTTGAAGTATTGCTCCTCGCTGATGACCTTCTCCCAGGAACAACCATTGATTTTGCTGATATTTTGAAAGGGCTGAAACTGATCTCTCAAGTTCAAAAGGCTCTCTCTGTCCTCTTCATCATTCAAAGACCATCGATAACCTTCTTCATCTTCTCCAAACATCTTCTTTTGTGGGTCAAAGATGGCTAAGTGTTCAGAACTGAAGACACATGGCAAGTCTGTAAAAATCAAAAATAATTTTTAATACGATCAGCATAGCTAATGTTGTGTTAAATCCTGTGTTACAAGCAATTTTGCAGGATTTTTAATCAGTAGGCACTAGAATACACAAACATGTATGCCAATCTGGTAATGTAGTATATCTTACCTGTAATATGATAAACAGAGTTGAAACCAATCCCAAATCTCCCAACTTTTGTTGGGTCATCCTGCTTGACGCTTCTGCCAACTCTCTGAATACCCTCCCAGTCTTCTTCTGTAAAGGCTGCATCATTGAAGGCATAGAGAGCAGGTCCTGCCAGACAAAATTTACAATTGGCTGATCATACAATGATCATATAATAACCAAACCAAAAAAACTTTAAAATGCAGTCTTTTGTATAGCACAGTAAAGGTTTTTTAGATAAACAATTGCAGATAAAAATAAATCATGTCTTCCATACTGTATTTTTTTAGAACTCAACAGTGATTTTGTTGTAGTTTTGGATATCTGAGATATAGTTTGTGATACAACAATGATGACTGCTTTTCAAAAGAAGTGAAGCACAGATCTCAGTTACTAATGGCAAAGTGTATCTAAAAGTTTGATTTAGTATAAGAAGTACTCTAACTTGTAGAACTCAAAACTCCATTGCATTTACAAAACAGAAGACAAGCTGCAAAACTCCTGAAATCTTCATAGTTGTGACATATGAACAAAAAAGGATGGGTACGCAAACAAATGCAAATACCTACAATGTAAATTCAAAATTTGAGTCTAGTGTGACCACCAGTTGAATCTGCTCCTAGAGGTTACAAAAAATACCTTGATGCTTTCCAAGCTCTTCGGTCCACAGACTGTGAGTCCCATAATGCCTCTCATCATGAATAAACACCACAGTTGAAGCTCCTGCATCATCTGCATTCTGTATCAGTTCCTGATATTTTATAGAGTAATTATTATTGACTGATGAGATATAAGATGCATACCATTTGATGCACAATTATTAATGCAGTATGAAAAGGTATTTCTTTTTTTCATTTCAATTCTTTTTTTATTTTTTACCTACCTTCAATATTTGTCCCCCATCTGGGTACCTTCTCAAAATTTCCTTCAAGTAATCAATGAACGGTGGAGACGTAGCACCAAATTTATTTCTACATTGAACAATTTAAACTTTATCACAAACTACACAAAATATACAAATCAAATTCAGTGTTCAGTGTGTAATAGATAAAGTACAAAGTGTTACATTTTAGTATGCTTGGGATTATTTGTAAAACATATTTGCCTTATTACTGACTTTTTTTCCCATAAACTCCTAAATACTAACAATTTACTTTTAATCAGATATTAAATCATCTTAAACATAAAATATGCAGTAAGTAAAGCCACTTACTTCTTTTTCTTTTTTTGCCTTGATGCAGAACTCATTGTCCTTCTTTTACAATCTCCTGTGTGGTGAAAAAAGCTGTTTAAAAAACAATTAACTTCCAAAATTTCTAAAAGAAACATTCTTTTGAACAGTTGTTCTTATTCCATTGTCATTTCATTTATATATGTAGTAGTTTGCACTGCTTTAGGTCTTCTGTGGCTTATAGCTACAAAACAGTTCACGAATTTACATACACTTTGCAGAATCAGCAAAATATGCATCCTTTTTAAAATGTAAGAGTGAATATAAAAATTGCATTTTATTTTATATATTTCATACTACCCAGAATAAGCAATTATGTTATTTCAAAAAACAGATGTTTTGAGGGTCAATATCACTGTATACACTGTCCTGTACATAAACAACTCATTTGCCATGATAACTTAATTTAAAAATGACTATGGAAGGATCTGTTATATTAGGTTTTTATATTCATAGCAAAAGCATTACTTGGCTCTTTAGATACATTTTCTAGATTTCTTTAAGTTTTGTGTAGGAGGATGTGTGTTATTTTGTCCCATGTCCCATGCACCGCTCATTAAATTTGAATGAGAGTAGAATATAGTTAAATCAGAAAATTTAAAAACTTTGTTCTCCTATTAATATTTTGTTAAACAAGAGATTACTCAATTTGAGTGTATTGACCATTTGGTAATAAATGGGAATTTCAACGGCTGAGGTGAGTAAGTTAATGACTTCTAATGTTTGACTTCTTTGTATGAGTTTTAATTACTTGCTTTTTTTCTAAGCTTTACATTTTCACCCTGTCAGCATAAAATATGCCATAAGCGATTTTCAAAATATACATTTAAATATACCAAATTCTCTTCAACAACCAGACTAACTACTTAGCTAGTCATAGTTTTTTGTAAGCTAATATCCTAATTAAAGCTTAAAATGTCCACCCTGTCATTGTTCCAAAATGTAAATAATAATCTGTAAACCAGTGTGTTCAACAGCTAGGTGTGGGGGCAATAACATGCAAACAAAAAACTGCATCGAAATATCACAGTTTTCTCCAAATAAGACAAAAATACATGTGCAAATTGTATGAGTTCACTTTCTAGGGAACTCAACGCCGCATCCTGGTGAACACTATGGGGAATGCAGCCACATGACCCGGTGCCTGAAGCATGTGTAAAACAACTCCAATTCTATTGGTCTACGCAGCCCGTGACAGCATAGGTATATGCTTTTGGGTATTTATACCCAAAAGTATAAAAGGGCACCTGCTGAACACGTCACCAACTTTTGTTGTCTTCAGAGCCGTCTGTCTGTTCTCGTGTGTGAAACATCATTCTGGTGAGTCGAGCAGCGCTTTGAGGAATATGTGTCTCCGTGTTGGGATTCTAACACTCGAGGTCTTTGTCTCAGCGATTGTTCCTCTTTGGTGTTTGTTCCTCTTTGCGATAAATCAATTTGATACGCTCCGCTTGTGTTTGTTCCTATTCCCGAGGGATGTGGGGCAAAGCATTTGCGTCTCGGTCCGTTGCCGCGATTGCTTTGATCTGCGGAGTAGTGTAAACAACAGGCATAACCATAGCAAAAGTTATGTGTTTTAAACGAAAAAGCACTAGTGTAAACGCAGCCTCAGATAAGCGCTAAATCTTTATTTGGAATCTGCTATTTGAGAATAGCTGTGTTCCAGCTCTGAGACTGCTCCCCCTTGTGGGGTCTTTAAGTAGTGGTCTCCTTGAGCCCTTGCCTAGACTGTGCTGTCTCCCCTGTTCAGGTTTTTAAGTAGATGGCCCACTTCTTGGCCTCGGCAAAATTTCAACCTTATCGGATGGAAATGCTGCTTGAGGATAGCTGTGTCCAGCCACCAACTGTTTTGACTATTGCTTGCATCAGGCTTGATCTGGACTACTGGTTTTTATGTGTTCGCTTGTTAGCAAATCATTACTATAGTCTGGATCCTCCTTTTGTGAGCCTCTGGTCAATATATCAGTGACTCACTAGCCTACTGTGGGACTGACATTGATTGGGGACCTCCTTAGTATTGCCATTTGAGGGTGGTTATATTTCAGCCTTTGTTATGGTGGGATGGGCTTACTTAAATGCAGCTATCTCAGGCTAGCTGTGTGTTAACTAGGGTTTTTAAGTAGCGATCTCCTTTAGCCCTTACCTAGACAGTGCTGTCTCCCCTGCTAGGACTGTAAGTAGATAGCTTTCTCTTTGTGGTCTGGGTAATCTCAGTCGGTCCCCTTCTGGTAGCCTTAGGTACATGGCTATCAGAGGATATCTATGTGCTAGCTCAGGGACTGCTCCCCTTCTTAGGGTTTTTTTAAGGAGCAGTCTCTTTGAGCCCTTACCTAGACAGCGATATGTCCCCTGCTAGGGTCTTAAGTAGATAGCCCACACTTTGTGGTCTGGGCAGCTTCACTGGAAGGTTTACCTGGTTTTGGTCCTGTTGGGTAGCCCCTTCCTAGGTTTATAGTTATCTGAGGATAGCTATATGACTGCTCCTCTTCTTAAGGTTTTTAAGTAGCGGTCTCCCTGAGCCCTTGCCTAGGCAGTGCTATCTCCCCTACGGGGTTTTAAGCAGATAGCCATCTCCTTGGTCTGGGCAGCTCTTAGGAAGGTCCTTTTTCATAAGACCCTTTGGATATAGCTATTTGCAGATAGCTGTGTCCTAGCTGGGATTGTTGGTAACAATTTTTAGAACTCCACTGGGCATCCAGCCTCTCATTGGTCTTATGTATTCTGGCTACTATTGCTCACATAGCATAGCTATCTGAGGATGGCTGTGTCCTTAGGTTGTTTAAGGTTTCCCCTTTTGTAAATCAAGCTCCCTCTTTCTACTAAGTTGTGTGAGCGGCCTGAGGCGTCAGTGGCTTGACCCCTTTTTGAGGAGAGGTTTGGTATATGTCTTTCACCTCCTTGGTGATCTCCCACCAGGTGGACAGGCATGCACCTCGGCATGGCGTAATTGAATATCATTCCCCACAGAGTCCACCAGGATGCGGCGTTGAGTTCCCTAGAAGGGGAGCATCTCGGGTTATCCATGTAACCGTGATTCCCCGAGAAGGTACGAGACGCTGCGTCTCCTTCCCATGCCTTTGGCCTGCCTGTTTGCATCTCCTCAGACAACTGAGTTGGTGACGTATTCAGCAGGTGCCCTTTTATACTTTTGGGTACCCGCCTATGACATCATGGGCTACATGGACCAATAGAATTGGAGTTGTTTTAAACATGCTTCAGGCACTGGGTCATGCGGCTACATTCCCCATAGTGTCCGCCAGACACTTGTTTTGTCAGAGTGTCTGAGACGTTTCTTTAAAAACACATGGTTTACATAAAATCTTTTATGTATTTATAATTTGAAAGCAAATAAATAACCCTGTTTAGAAAAGGGACATTATACCTTTCAGTAAATATCATTTGCATCTTAATATTGCAATGAAAATATGTTTAACAGTAGTATATATGTCCATGACAGGGTGGACATATCTTATGGTTTGTGCTTTGAATAATGACCCATAATTATCTAAAAAAAAAAAACAAAAAAAACAAAAAAACATGTGGGAGCTCAGCTAATATGTTTCTATAGTACTTGAGTGTCTACTATTTATGACGTGACATAAAGCGAATGGGAAATTAAGAATAAAAATAAATTTTTAAGTATTGTGAAGGTTGACAGGCACTCTATGGTGATAAAGAGCCATATAGTCCAAAAGACTAAATATTGATTGAGGTTTTACAAATGAACCAGTTCAAAAGTTTACACATACACTTGATTGCTAATACTCCATCTCACTGTTTTATGCTTTATAATAGTTGATCATGAATCCCTTGTTTTCCCTGTACAGTTTAACTTCCCACTGTTTTCTGGCATCTTCTGAATACTTGTGTAACCCCTCCGGTTCTACTTGCTACATTTACTCTGAGCAGGATTCAAACTGGTGTTTCTGGCATGGGAGGATGGCTCACTTAATCAGTGTACATTCAGCAATGTGTCACACATACTCTCTTTTTGGTAACGCTTTAGATTACAACCCGCAAAGAACTACGTAAGTAAACTGAATTTACGGTGTATGTTTCTGTAATTATAGTGTACCTATAAAGAACGTACATGTAGGTATAAGGGAACAATATGTTATATTTGGGTAATAAGGGGATAACAAACCAGATATTCAACCTGCAAAGAACTACATAAGTATACTGAATTTACGGTGTACGTTTCTGTAATTATAGTGTACCTATTAAAGAACGTACATGTAGGTATACGGGAACAATATGTTACGTTTTGGTAATAGAGAGTAACAACCAGATATACAACCTGCAAAGAACTGCGTAAAGTTACGGTGAATGTTTCGTATTTATATTGTACTTACCTGTAAGTATAAAGGAAAAATAGGTTACGTTTGGGTAATAACGGGGTAGCAAACAGATATCCTACAAATAATTTCTAATGGATTAATTAAAAAAAAACTTAACAGGTACCTGTTCTATTAAATCGTACGTTTGGTGTATCTATACGTAAGCTTTTTAAAATTACTGGGAAAATATACTCTTGTTCCATGTAGTTACAGGGTAATTGTGCCATCTGGGGGTTGTAAATTAAAGTGGCGATTGTTCCCCTCTTGTTCAACCAAGTTACAGGGTAGGTTCAATACATATAACAACGCGACGTAAAATGTGGTTCTACAAAATGTACATTTATTTACATTTTTACAGACACTAAATGTACAATACTGACATATTTACATCATCTAAACATTTAACGTTTACTTAATATGAAATTATAACATTTCATTCTGTTCTGTGTGATTTCTGTTGCCAGCTCGTTTCCAAGAATAGGTCTACATAATGTTATCATGACTACACGTTAAACCCTTAAAATAAATAATATTTCTGCAGCCGTTTAATCATTCATGTAATATTAACTTCGTTTGCCGTGGTGGAACACAAAGGCGTTTTCTCTAACATGCTGTGACTAACAATAGAACCATAAAATACACCGAACACGCATCATAATTACAAATTAAACAATTTTATTTGTGTGCTGTAACCCAGATCTTCAGAATCCATACGATTTGCGAGGACCAGAACCAAATTTAAGGCTTTGTCCGGCGATCTTCATCTACATCTCTAGCAGCGAGTCCAGCAGCAACAGCCATAAACCCGTGCTAAAGTGCATTTTGCGACAGGAAAATCGGACGTTCATTGGCTCTCGCCTGCATTCGTCACAGATTACGACATGCCGTGTTTCTGGTGAGATGTGTTGGAATGACGCGCGGGCGCCTTCGAGGAGTGGATCAAGACAAGAATCTGGATAATATTTTCAGCGATTAACAATTTAAATTCTGCTCTCATCCTACAGCACCTCAAACCTACTGTATTCCGCCAGAGAGGACTGCGGGTGCAAACGCATGGTTATTTGGATTACTTTTTTGTATGGCTGTTGACATTTTTGCAATAAATAAATGATTGTGATTGCACTTTCCTGTTTTTTATATTTTTATTACTGTTCAGTCATAGTTAACGTTAGGTTTAGAGGTAGAATGGGGATTAGCGACTATAAAAAAAATATTTTTAGATATATTTTCAGATTGTGTGTTTATGTATTGTACCTACCCTATAACTTCGTTGAACAAGGGGGGAACAATCGCCACTTTAATTTACAGCCCGCAGAGGGCACAATTACCCTGTAACTACATGGAACAAGAGTATATTTTCCCAGTAATTTTAAAAAGCTTACGTATAGATACACCAAACGTACGATTTAATAGAACAGGTACCTGTTAAGTTTTTTTTTAAATTAATCCATTAGAAATTATTTGTAGGATATCTGTTTGCTACCCCGTTATTACCCAAACGTAACCTATTTTTCCTTTATACTTACAGGTAGGTACAATATAAATACGAAACATTCACCGTAACTTTATTTTACTTACGCAGTTCTTTGCAGGTTGTATATCTGGTTGTTACTCTCTATTACCAAAACGTAACATATTGTTCCCGTATACCTACATGTACGTTCTTTAATAGGTACACTATAATTACAGAAACGTACACCGTAAATTCAGTATACTTATGTAGTTCTTTGCAGGTTGAATATCTGGTTTGTTATCCCCTTATTACCCAAATATAACATATTGTTCCCTTATACCTACATGTACGTTCTTTATAGGTACACTATAATTACAGAAACATACACCGTAAATTCAGTTTACTTACGTAGTTCTTTGCGGGTTGTAATCTAAAGCGTTACCCTCTTTTTTTAAATCATCTCTTACAGCCCTCAATCCTCAGAGTCACTATACTTCACTATACAGGGGCTATACTTCAAAAATGTCAAATAGCTCAAGTTATAAAATAACTTATAGCTGCTTTTCAAGGACACATACCCAACATACAGTCTCGTCACTGTTTAATGTTTCTTTCTTTGTCTTGTGCTTGAGTACATGGCTTTGTCTTTGTGTTGGCCATGTGCTCCTCTTGTCTTGTCTCCTTGTTTCCTGCTACCATGCCCCCTTGTTTAATTCACATCAGGCTGATTGTGTTCACCTGATCTTCTGTGCTCTTTTCCCTCATGTCTTTGCTGGTTTGTTTGTAGTGTGTTCCTGTTCACTTGCTTGTGCGTGCATTAAATATTCTTGTTCTAGTTGTGAATTTGATGTTGTAGTTCTAGTGTACCCTTTCTTGTTGTTTTCTTTCTCTAGTTATTGCTCTTATGCATCTGCCTTTTTCGGTTTATTTTTATTTTCATCTCTAGTATGCAATTCATCCAGTTCCCAGTTTGATGCACAAACACTGATATGTTCTAGTTTATATGTTCTATTCCTAAGCTCAATAGAACCGTGTGTGATTGGTTATAATGCGCAACACTGTAAAAACTCCTAAAAAGAATTACGGTGCAACATAAGCAGATCTTAATGTAATGCCACAATTGACACTTTCTATTCATTTTTACTTTGTTAGCAACATACGTAATAGATTTAATATGTTTGTGCAGGGGGATTTTTATCCAATTTAGTGGCATTTTTTGCCCCAAGTCCCCGTGGCCAGGGAAAAGCTGAGACTTCCCCAGCCTTACACACGTTCACATGGTCAAATCCTTCTCGAGCAAGTCCTGTCCAGTGCTGCCAACATATACGAACCCTGAAGGAGTGTATTTGGCACAGAAATACTCTTTTTAAACTCAGTTTTTGAAACTTTGGTCATGTTTAATATGAGAATCCAAGTCTTTCACAGTGTAAATAAGTAAGAATTCATGAAATATCCCCTTTAATTTACAATCTGCATGCACAATGAATTATAGGAAATATATTATTTACATCTCTCGACAGAAAGTTTCTTGCAGGTTTTAATAAAGTGTTATTTAACAGTTTGTGTCCAGTTCATGCCCCATGCAGGCTTGCATAGTATTGTTAAATCACTTATTAGATTCATCAGTAATCCTTGGCAAACTTCGACAATTGGTTGAACTGGCTCATTCAGTTATTTTTGAGTCAGATATGCTACTGTACTTCATCTGCGCGTCTTCCTTCACCAACTCAAAACTATAGTTAATTTAATTTGTTCCCCGTCTTTGTTGTACAATCTGCAATTAAAAAAAAAAAATAAATAAATAAAAAAATAAAAAAACTGCTCAACTGGTTACTTCCCTGAGAACCAGTTCAAAAGAACTATACATCCAAGAATCAGATTCTTGCAATTATTCCCTGCAAGTTTTGTTCTTTTGTTGTAACTATTATTATTATTATTATTATTATTATTTTATTATTATTATTATTATTAATAAAATGTCAAGTCCATAGGCAGAGGGTGAATCAACTCCAGGGTAAGGCTAAAACCAGCCCAATCTATTAACTACAAGCATCATAAACTCATCTTTTTAGGAAAGAACCAGACATGGGTGTCATGTGGGCTAATAAAATATTTTTAATAGGACTGAATTTGTATTTAACGTGATTATCTCTGTAAGTTTACAACACTAAATAAATCTTTGTTAGTGCAAAATACTATTCTTATTTCACTTTACTTGTTTTTTTTTTTTTTCAAGGCAATCGGTTTGCATGCTTTTTAAAGTAAGGTTTACTAATTAGAATTTACAGTGCACATTTTGCAGAACTGCAAGCCAAAATTCTAAACTTGCATGTAAGGAACTCATAATAGCATAAATGGAAGTATAAATTTAAAATTTAACATTAAAATAGAGCATGCTTTAGTTGTTTAATGCCTTGCATCAGCTAAAAGTTTGGTAAAGCCATTAAAACAATGAATCGAAAAGAACTCTGAATATGTTATATTACCATAATATTATATTACAAAATATTAGTATTATTAAAAATTGCATTCTCATGAGGTTATCTCCTACCTTTAATGGTCCTTATGTGGTCATGATGGTGATGCTTCCACTCGCACCCACAGAATGAAAGCAAAGCGATGAGAATGACTTTTAAACCCTCTCAGTGAACACAGATGGTTTCTGTTCTCCGGAAAGAGCCTGTTTTGCGAAAAATGAAACTTACCCTCTGTCACGGTAGGGTGGAGTTAATTAGAACCAGGTGATAATGATTAGAACTCAGGTGAGTGAGAGCGGGTGTGGCTTGCTTCAGGTGACACGGCTGGAGTAGGTGACTGTGGTGAATGCCTGACATTACCCCCTCCTCCAGGGGCGGCTCCCAACGCCCTAACACGACGCCAAGGGTGGCCACGACTGCGAGGGGCCGGGCGGTTGGGATGGTTCTGGTGGAACTCTTGGAGCAGAGCAGGGTCAAGGATGTCCTCTCTGGCGATCCAAGGGCGTTCCTCAGGTCCGTACCCCTCCCAGTCGATAAGATATTCTAGCCGACCCCCTTGGCGTCGTGAATCCAAGATTTCGTGGACCGTGTAGATTGAAGGTTGTTCCAGGACTTTGTTCAGCTCCAGCTCCGGTGGTTTCTGTGGCAGAAGGAAAACATGGTTTGAGGAGTGATACGTGGAAAGTGGGGTGAATGTGGTACCTGGGTGGGAGCTGGAGCTGGTGTGTCCCTTCATTTATCTGTCTCAGGATCTTGAACAGACCAATATAGCGGGGACTCAGCTTGAGGCAGGGCAGTCGCAGGTCACGGGTGGAGAGCCAGACCTGATCTCTGGGTTGGTATTGCAAATCCTCCCTCCTACGAGCATCCGCAAACCTCTTGTGATGGTTGACGGTTCTGCGGTATGGGGAGTGGAACCAGTTTTCCTGTAGGCAGATGACGGGGAGTGTTAGACATGGCACAGACTGAACAACTCTGGACATACCTGATAGTGTCCCGGTGCATACTGGGCCACCAGTACTGAGCTTGAAGAAGCGAGAGGGTCCGCCTGCTGTCTGGGGGTCCAGAGCCCGGAGATTCGTGAACTGTGTCCAGAAGGTACTGATGTTGGGAGCGTAGGACGTAGGTTTTACCTTCTGGACATTTTACCTTCTGGACTCCTGGAGGGTGGCGTGACGGATGTTATTTTCTAAGTCCCAGATGATGGGACTCAGGATGATGTTGGAGGGTAGAATGTTCTCTGGTTCCAGGGGTGTGTCGGTGGAGTACAGACAGGAGAGAACATCAGCTTTGACATTTTTCGTTCCTGGTTGGTATGTGATCTTGAAGAATAGAGCCCATCGGGTCTGTCTGTCTCCAATTCTCGTAGGTATTGGAGATTCTTGTGGTCGGTTTTGTTGGGGAACTGATGAGAGGCTCCCTCTAGCCAATGACACTACTCCTCCAGAGTCAACTTGATGGCCAGTAGTTCCCGATTTCCTACATCGTAGTTTTGCTCCGCCAGAGTCAGCTTACGAGAGTAGTAGGCACAGGGATGGAGGAGAGGAGGCTCACCAGCCGCTTGGGACAACACCGCTCCGATTCCAGTGGTGGAGGCATCAACCTCCACCACGAAAGGGTGCTCGGGGTTTGGATGGTGTAATAGGGGAGTGGTACAGAAGATGGTCTTTAGCTGGTGGAAAGCTTTGTGGGCGGCGGGGTTCCAGGCGAGATGGATCCTGGATGGCTTGAATCCTCCCCTGGTCCATCTGTACTCCTTTGGCACTTAGTACATATCCGAGGAACTGTACTGAGGGATTGTGGAACTCACACTTCTCTAGCTTGAGGTAAAGCTGGTGTTTCCGGAGCTTGTGCAGGACCTGCTGGATGTGCTGGCGATGTTTGGCCTCGTTCCAGGAGTAGATAAGAATATTGTCAATGTAGACAACGAAGAGATGGAGATACTCCCGGAACACCTCATTCATGAAGGTCTGGAAGACAGCTGGACTGATGGAGAGACCGTAAGGCATGACCCGATATTCGTAGTGGCCGGTGGGGGTAATGAACGCTGTCTTCCACTCATCTCCTTCACGGATGCGAATGAGGTTATATGCACTCCGCAGGTCCAATTTAGAGAAGATTTTAACCCCTCGAAGTTCCTTGAGTGCTGCGGGGATCAGGGGAAGTGGGTAAGGCTGTTGTTGGATCTGTGAGTTAAGTTGGCGGTAGTCGATACACGGCCGAAGACCTCCATCCTTCTTGCCCACGAAGAAGAAACTCAAAGCGGCTGCTGAGGTAGATGGTCATATGAATCCTTAATGAAGGGGTTCAGCAATGTATTCCTCCATCACCTGGCACTCTGGGATGGACAGCGGGTAAATTTTTCCTTTGGGGAGTTGAGCTCCAGGCAGAAGTTCGATGGCACAGTCCCATGGCCGATGGGGGGGAAGACGGGTGGCTGCCTGCTTACTGAATACATCCTGGAACGCCACATATTCCTCTGGGATCTCAGGGGAATGCTCAGGCTCGGGACTTTCGATGTGGGTGGATGCTGAGTGTTCAGAAGTGGTAAGTCTTGGAGACATTGGTCGTAACATTGGTCACTCCAACGAATGATGTCACAGGGGTCCCAGTGGAGTTCAGGATTGTGCTGACTTAGCCATGGGCGTCCCAGGATGATGCTGACGGTGGACTCCTCCAGTACCAGAAACTGTAATTCCTCCTTGTGAAATAAACCAACTTGTAGTATGATGGATGGTGATGAGTATTGTAATTTACTATGCTCCTGTGGTTTACCCTGTATAGTCTTGATAGAGAGTGTATGACTGTGACGTTGACGAGTGAGTTGGAGTGAATCTAAACATTCTTGCGATATGAAGTTGCCAGAGGAACCTGAATCAACCAAAGCAGAAACAGACACAGAAGCTTCAGGAGTGTGGAGAGTCACTGGAAGTTGCGTAAGGGAGGTTATTTCAACTCTAGATTGAATGGTGCTCACCATGGGGCGTGGAGGTCTGGTAGGGCAGTTGCGAATGAAATGGTCCGGATGTCCACAATACAAGCACAGTCCTGATGACATTCTACGATTCCTTTCAATGCGTGAGAGACGAGTAGTGTCAACTTGCATGGGTTCTGGTACTGGAGAACAGACAGCCATGGTTGCGGACTGAGGAGTGGTTACAGGTGGCTGGCAAGCAGCTAGTCGTTGGGAAACCCTGGTGGTACGTTGTAGAAATGATTCAAGTCCGATGGAGTCTTCATACAAAGCCCTCGCAGAGCAAATCTCCGGATTTAATCCCTGTCGGTATGCGCTGATGAGTGCCATCTCATTCCAACCACTAGCCGCCACCAGCGTGCGGAATTGAATGGTGTAATCCGTCACCGAAGAAGTGCCTTTGTCGGAGATGGAAGAGTTGATCGGAGGTTGAAAGTGTACCTGTAGCCGTGCTGAAAACTTCAGAGAAATGACCGGAAAATCATTCAAACGAATGGATTATTTCATTATTATTGTTCCAGATTGCTTTTGCCCATTGTAGGGCCTTACCGGAGAGGAGTGAGATGAGGAATGCCACTTTGGCGTCTTCGGTGGTGAACTGTGATGGTTGCATCTGGATATATAGACTTACTTGGAGTAAAAAAAGGCTACACTCAGCCGCTTCTCTGGAGAATGTTGTCGGCAAGGCCATGGGACTTCCTGAGACAGACGGCGGCGTTGGGGTAGGTCATAGAGCTGCCTTGAAGGCATTCACTAATTCCATAATGGGGTCGGGTGAAACAGGTGAACCGGTGCTCATTTCGATGTTAGTCTGGTCTTCTTTCACGGTAACGTAGTGAGCAGACCAGCGACTGTAGTAGAGTGCAAACAAACAGGATTTTATTGAACATTTGGAGCAAATGCAGAAAATGGTCAAATGGAGCAATTAGCAAGCTTATCTAAATGTTCGTGTCTATGGAAGCGGATTAAGAGAGTTCGTTGGGTGAATAGTTCGGGTTATCCAGGTGAGCAGCCAGTCCAGTGATCCAGAGGCATGAGGAGATGTCTGGAGCTAAAGAAAGAAAAAAATGTTTTCACTCAGAGTAACTAAGAATTTAAGTAAACCAGACACTCAAAGTAATTATTGCAAACCAAAAACAGGAACACAGGAACAGGAAGAGGGAAAAAAAATGTTACGTGTGTCTTTAGGGCACTTTGTATTTTTAATCTGTGTCAGTCATTCTCAAGTTCAGCTCCGTTTAAAGCAGCAGATCATTAAGAATAAAATGGTGCAGTAGCATCGGTTACCCTGATGATATCTCCTGGACAGAAGTTGTGCTTGACACTGGTTGCTTTTGTCATTCCTGCAAGAGTGGAAGAAACTTGTATCTTGTATCCACATTGTCCAAAAGAGATCAGTGATGTGTTGCATTTGTCACCTTTTTATTGTCTTCTGGCATACAGGTCCTGCTTTCCGAAAATCCTGGTGGTAATAGAGGCTGGGCTTTAAGCTGGAGCAGGTGATTGGGGGTTCAACATTGTTGGGATCATCTGAAACTGTTCTTAAGGGACGTCTATTCATGATGGATTCTACAAGGCCTTCATTATCCCAGAGTACCTGGTTTGTAACAGACAAGAAACAGGCCTCCACACCCACAGAACTTAACCACAACCCTGCCAACCATTGAAATGATTGTTGAGCTAACTGCAGTCTCTGATTGCAGCACATGCTGTTTACCACAGCCATGCTTTCATAGCCAGTAAACAAACACTGGCTCCCCCTTGTGTCCAATCTTTATTATTGTATTTTATATCACTTTATGGGTAAGGCTTTAGCAATAATGCAGTGTTAATATTCATTAGGTATCATGAATTAATAAGGAGTTGTCGTTGTTTTTGTATATTTATTAATTAATTATTTTAAGTATTTATTATTATTATTATTATTATTATTATTTTAATTAAAGTCAAATTAACTTGAGAAGCCAAATGACTTAAGATACTAAGTCCTGCTTTCTAAAATACTAAATAAATAAATAAAAATAAGTTTAAGCTTTTATATATTAAGCTTATATATGTATTTGTAAAACAATAAGAAAATACTAAGATTAATAAATGCTGTAAAAAATGGTGCTTGCTGTTAGTTCAGTTATTTAAACTTTTATTATTTAATTTAATTTAATTTTATTTATTATCAAGTGTCATTATGAACAAATGATGCTTTCTTAGAACTTCACTTTTTGTTAAGCCATTTTTTCAGTTTATTTAACCAACTGGTCCAACTTTTATAGATTAAACGACAACCTTTTTGTGACTGTGATATTCATATACTTTTTGGAACCACTGTGATAATATATACATATTAAAATCTGGGATTGACATTTTTAACGCTGTGTTTTTCACAGGTGTCCCATGCTGCCACCAGTGCCTTGTGTTGCTCTGTTAAGCTGCAGTGTGAGCTGTACCCCTCTCACCAGATTGCCATCTGTTTGGGCCCCTACTGTGGCCTGGCCTTTGCCCTCTGTTGTCTCTGCAGGTGAGAAACAGTTCACAAATTCTATTCTTTTGACCTTTCTATTCATCAAAGAATCCTAAAAAAAAAAAAGGTTTCCACAAAAATATTAAGCAGTTCAATGTTGATAATAATAAGTTCAAAATATATGAAAATAGCAACCAGTTATTTAAAACTGTAATATTTCACAATATTAACATATTTACTATATTTTGGTCAAATAAATGCATCCTACTGGTGCATCCCTTTAACCCTTTAACTGTCACCGTCTGCTCTGTGGGACGCCTAAATTTACTTCACCATATTACAAATAAATTCTAATCTAATCATGACAAACTATACATTGTTGAGAAGGTCTAAGACTCCTAAAAATAGTTATTTTTACCACTCTCTCTTTTGTGTTACAAATAGGAACAAGGAAAAGTAATAGATTAATTTATGAAAAAAAGTGCACCTCAAAAATCTGCATCATAACAGGAGTTCTGACCTTTGCAACAAAAATACTTTCTTCGTTGCCTTTTTCCCTATCATGCAATAGAAATCTTCAGAAATTATATATCAACTGAAAACTTAAAATCTCAAAATTCATCCTTTGAAAACCACTTTAAAATCAGACATTGCATTACCATGGAAATTGTTCATCAAAATCATATTACAAAATGTTTTCGTTCATGAATTATAAAAATGTAACTTTGGATTTTTATGTCTAAGTTCAAGATAGGGAGTGACAGTTAAAGGTTAATAAATGCATCCATTTGGTCAAATAATGCATTTCCTGTCTCTGTGTATCAACATATTTTAGGATCTCCTGTTTAAATTGCCATAGTTCAGGGTTAAGGGCATAATCTCTTCATACTAAAAGCTAAATATTTTGTTACATTTTAGCAGTTGGTTGTATTGTACATTACAAAGCATAAATCAGTGGTTTTGTTCAGGTATGTTTTTTCTCTAAGGCTATCAAAATATAAAAAATATTTCTAATGCAGTTTTGTGTTGCTTTGCCGCATCGCTCTTTGTGTGAATAGGCCTTTATCTGTTGTTATTGTTTCAAAATCATTTTCTGTACCCTTACATTCTGCTCACTGGCCGCGAAGCCTGTCTGTAACTTAATATAACTGTATTATAAGTATTAATAAAATGAAAAAGTATAATTTTTGGCCGTAACACACACACATGGCCACGCACACACAAACACACACACACACACACACACATAGTTGTTCCCTGTATAAATTGACAGTTAAAAATTCTGTCATCGCCCTCATGTTGTTCCAAACCTGTATGACATTTTTTCTTCTATGGAGCATATTAGAAGATGTTTTAAATAATGTTGGTAACTGAACAGTTTTGGTTCCCATTGACTTCCAGTAAATTGTTTGTCCATACAGTGGGGGTCATTGGGAACCAAAACTGTTTGATTACCAATATTCATTAAAAAGAGTGATGACAGAATTTTTAAAGAAAATTTATGACAAACTCATTGCTATTTCCGCCTGTTATGAACGTGAAGTGTGTCATTTCTAATTGTTGGTGGAAAAACAGAAATTCACATGATTGTTTGAGCCTTTATGTCGTGATCCTGGCTCTGTCGGGGTTTTTCCTGCCTGTGGGTCTGTTTGTGTGTTTGTTGTCATCTCGCCACGTGCGCTGTGACTACGTCACTCTCCCCGCCCCGTGTCTCCCTCCAGCTGTTTCTCGTTTCCCATTTTCACATTCACACCTGTTTTCGTTCTCTGCTAATTTCTTCCTCTCTATTTAAACTCTCATCCCCTCTGTCCTGTGTCAGTCCGTTTTGATCTCTTGCCAAGTTTAGTCTAGTCCTGTTTATTCTCTGCTATTTTCCATTCACTTTTACCTTTTCTCTACGCCTTTTTCTACACAAGTTCATCAGACAACAGTGGTAAGTTGAAATCATTCTACAACTACGGTGAGTAATGGCTTCTTCTCCTTTCCTGGTAACCTGCATCACCTGTCATATGTATAGTTTATCAATCTCTGTCGGCAGCGAGGGATTCACATGTGATAAATGCAGGGAAATAGTTAGGCTGACAGAGAAGATTTCAGAACTAGAGACACGCATCCAAACTTTAATCGAGGATAGTAAGAATGTGAGGGCATTAGATACGGCTTTGGATGCGACTAGCTTAGGGAGTCCCGTACATTGTTCGGTTCCGGTAACTTCGCCTTTGCAGCAGGGCAACTGGGTGACTGTGAGACGGCATAGTCGCGGGTCAAAACACCGCTCTTCCGTTCCGATCAGAGCATCAAACAGGTTCTCCCAACTCAGTGACGCACCCACTGAGAAACCTGATCAAAGTGCTCTAGTTATTGGCGATTCTATTGTACGGAACGTGAAAATAGAGACACCAGCCACCATAGTCCAATGTTTACCGGGAGCCAGAGCGCCTGACATCTTGGCAAATTTAAAAGTGCTGGCTAATGCTAAACGTAAATTCAGTAAGATCGTTATTCACGTCGGCACAAATGATGTTCGACTTCGCCAGTCGGAGATCACTAAAAATAATGTTAAAGAGGTGTGTGAACTTGCAAGTACGATGTCAGACACTGTAATTTGCTCTGGCCCCCTCCCTGCGTATCGTGGTGACGAGATACATAGCAGACTGTCGTCACTAAATGGCTGGATGTCTAAGTGGTGCCCGCAGAATAACATAGGTTTCATAGACAATTGGACAAGTTTTTGGGGCAGACCTGACCTGTTGAAAAGAGATGGTCTTCATCCCTCCAGGGGTGGTGCTGCTCTTCTCTCTAGTAATATGGCATATAGTCTTAGAGTTTGCACTTGACTAACTGGGGCCCAGGTCAGGAAGCAGACAGACTGGCTAATCCGACCGTCTGCTAGCTGCCTCACGTCACCGAAATCAGTTAATTCTCAGCACATAGAGACCCTTACACCTATATATCATGCCATAGAGACTGTGTCTGTTCCCCGAGCTAGACAATACAAAAGACGTCCAAACCAATTTAAGAGTAACAATCTAATCAACGTTCAACAAATTAAAAATTTACATAATACAGAGAAACAAATGATAAAACTTGGCCTTTTGAATATCAGGTCCCTCTCCACAAAAGCGCTTTTTGTAAATGATATGATCATTGATCATAACCTAGATGTGCTATGTTTGACAGAAACCTGGCTAAAATCAGATGATTACATTATCTTAAACGAGTCTACCCCTCATGATTACTGTTATAAACATGAGCCACGTCTAAAAGGTAAAGGGGGAGGTGTTTCTACAATTTATAGCAATATTTTTAGTGTTTCACAGAGAGCGGATTTCAAGTATAACTCGTTTGAAGTAATGGTGCTCCATATAACATTATCCAGAGAAACAAGTGTTAATGATAAATCCCCCATGACGTTTGTACTTGCTACTGTATACAGGCCACCAGGGCACCATACAGATTTTCTTAAAGAATTTGCTGATTTTATATCTGAGCTGGTGTTGGCTACAGATAAGGTCTTAATAGTAGGTGACTTTAACATCCATGTTGATATTGAAAATGATGCACTGGCAGCTGCATTTACAGATATTTTAAATTCTATTGGAGTTAGACAACACGTGTCAGGTCCCACTCATTGTTGAAATCATACTCTAGACTTAATACTGTCACATGGAATTGATGTCAATGCCGTTGAGATTCTGCAGCAAAGTGATGATATCTCTGATCATTATCTAGTCTCGTGTATACTCCAGATAAATAAAACCGTAAATTCAACTCCTCATTACAAGTATGGTAGAACCATCACTTCTACTACAAAAGATTGCTTTCTAAGTAATCTTCCTGACTTATCTGAATTCCTCAGCATGTCCAGTAGCTCAGAAAAACTTGATGATGTAACAGAAACTATTGACTCTCTCTTTTCCAGGACTCTAGATACGGTCGCTCCTCTGCGCCTAAGGAAGATTAAGGAAAATAGTCCGACCCCCTGGTATAACGAGCACACTCGCGCCCTAAAGAGAGCAGCCCGGAAAATGGAGCGCAGCTGGAGGAAAACAAAATTAGAGATTTTTCGTACTGCTTGGCGTGAATGTACCCTATCGTATAGAAAAGCGTTAAAATAGGCAAGATCTGATTACTTTTCAACTCTTTTAGAAGAAAACAAACATAACCCTAGGTATTTATTCAATACAGTGGCTAAGTTAACAAAAAATAAAGAACCAACAGGCACTGACTATGCCCATCAGCATAGCAGTAATGACTTCATGAACTACTTTACTTCTAAGATCGATACAATTAGAGACAAAATTGTCACTATGCAGCCGTCAATTACAGTGTCGCATCAGATAGTGCGCTATAGATCTCCTGGGGAACAATTCAACTCATTCTCTACTATAGGTCAGGAAGAATTGTATAAACTTGTTAAATCATCTAAATTAACAACTTGTATGCTAGACCCTATTCCATCTAGGCTACTAAAAGACTTGCTTCCAGATCTCATAGATCCTCTGCTAAATATTAATTCATCACTGTCATTAGGATATGTCCCCAAAACCTTCAAACTGGCTGCTATTAAGCCTCTAATTAAAAAACCACAACTTGACCCCAACGAATTAACTAATTACAGACCTATCTCGAATCTCCCATTTCTATCAAAGATATTAGAAAACGTTGTATCCTCACAATTATCTTCCTTCCTACAGAAATATGATATCTGTGAGGATTTTCAGTCAGGTTTTAGACCGTACCATAGTACTGAGACTGCTCTTATTAGAGTTACAAATGATCTACTCTTGTCATCCGATCGTGGTTGTATCTCTCTGTTAGTGCTATTGGATCTTAGTGCTGCGTTTGATACTGTTGATCACAACATTCTCTTGAATAGACTTGAGAATTATGTTGGCATTAGTGGTAGTGCATTGGCATGGTTCAAATCGTATCTATCTGACCGCCATCAATTCGTGGCAGTAAATGAAGAGGTATCATATCGATCACAAGTGCAGTATGGAGTACCGCAAGGCTCAGTACTAGGGCCTTTACTCTTTACGCTTTACATGTTACCCTTGGGTGATATCATCAGGAAATATGGTGTTAGCTTTCACTGCTATGCTGATGATACCCAGCTCTATATTTCTTCGCGGCCAGGCGAAACGTACCAATTTGAAAAACTAATGGATTGTGTAGTTGAGTTAAAAAAATTGGATGACAAGTAATTTCTTACTGCTAAATTCTGAAAAAACAGAGGTGTTAATTATTGGGCCTAAAACCTCAGCGTGTAATAACCCACAACACTGTCTAATACTTGATGGCTGTTCTGTCAATTCTTCGTCATCAGTTAGGAACTTAGGTGTGCTATTTGATGGTAATCTTTCCTTTGAAAACCACATCTCTAGCATTTGCAAAACTGCATTTTTCCATCTCAAAAATATATCTAAACTACGACCTATGCTCTCAATGTCAAATGCTGAAACATTAATTCATGCATTTATGACCTCACGGTTAGATTACTGTAATGCTTTATTGGGTGGTTGTTCTGCTCGCTTAATAAACAAACTCCAGCTGGTCCAAAATGCAGCAGCTAGAGTTCTTACTAGAACCAAAAAGTATGATCATATTAGCCCGGTTCTGTCTACACTGCACTGGCTCCCTATTAAACATCGTATAGATTTTAAAATCTTGCTAATTACTTACAAAGCCCTGAATGGTTTAGCTCCTCAGTACCTGAGCGAGCTCTTATCACATTATAGTCCCTCACGTCCGCTGCGTTCTCAAAACTCTGGCAACTTGATAATACCGAGAATATCAAAATCAACCGCGGGCGGGAGATCATTTTCTTATCTAGCGCCCAAACTCTGGAACAATCTACCCTACAATGTTCGGGACGCAGACACACTCTGTCAGTTTAAATCTAGATTAAAGACCCATCTCTTTAACCTTGCTTACACATAGCAAATCAACATATTCCTATAATTCAAATCCGTTAAAGGATTGTTAGGCTGCACTAATTAGGTCAACCGGAACCGGGAACACTTCCCATAACACCCGATGTACTCAGTGCATCGTCAGAAGAATGGCATCTACGCTAATATTAGTCTGTTTCTCTCTTATTCCGAGGTCACATTAACCACCAGATCCAGTCCGTATCCAGATCAGATGGTCACTGCAGTCCTCCGGATCCAGTCCGAACCCAGCCCAGATGGTGGATCAGCACCTAGAGACGACCTCTACAGCCCTGAATGTCAGCGGAGTCCACATCAACTAGATGAGCCCCAGAGACGGATCCACAGTGAAAACCACATCACCTAGACCGCTGTTGGCACAAGACCACGGGAACTTTTGGCCAGAGGAGAACTGGCCCCCCGACTGAGCCTGGTTTCTCCCAAGATTTTTTCTCCATTTGTCACTGATGGAGTTTTGGTTCCTTGCCGCTGTCGCCTCTGGCTTGCTTAGTTGGGGACAATTTTTCTTAACACAATATTGCATTTTATTTTATTATTTTTGATTAACTACCTTTACCTAAAATGTGAGTGTTTACTGTTGCCTTTGGCATTGTTGATGTACTGTTTCCTATTTAATACTGTACAGCCGCCTTGTCACAATTCTGTATTGTTAAAGGCGGTATATAAATAAAGGTGACTTGACTTGACTTGACTTCTTGCCTTTGGCTTTTGTTATTTTTTTGCTCTTTGCCCATAGCGTTCCGCTTTGTCAGCTTGATGGTGTTGCTGCTCTGCATACCGTGCCATCCTCAGTGTGCTTCCTCGTGTCGGGTTGAGATCGCTTACCAGGAATTCTCCGTTTGTTACCGCTGTGATTGTTCTACGTCGGGTTGAGATCGCTCCCCGAGGATTTTCCGTTCATTACTGCTGTGGTTTTTTTTTCCCTCCAACACTGGGTCGAGATCGCTCCCCAGGGATTCTCTGTTTGCACGTCATCCTCCGTGAGTTTTGCCTAACGGGTGGAGTTCCTCCCCGTGCGCTTTTGGACTGAGTTTTTGTTTTGTTTTTGCTTTCCCCAGATTACCTCCAGGGTGGAGCGCTGGGAGGGCTATTTTCCTTGAATATTGTGTTTTTTGCGTTTTTCTCAATAAACCTGTTTTGCCCCGCATTTGAGTCTTTCCGTGTCAGTCATGACACTTTAACACTTAACACGTTACACACTTTGCTATTAAGAATCCATGTTTATTCTGATAATCTCTCGGAGAAGGTCCTATGTGTCATGTGGAGCTTGAGAGATCAGAACAGGAATCCCTGGGTCTTGTTGCTCTGGTTATCTCATAGTGGGGTTTGTTGTGGTGGTGCACCCTGGAGTTATTCCTATCAATTCCAGAGGTGACAATATGTGAGGATGTGTAACATGGAAGTGGAACCAGATGCTAGAAAAATATGCATATGCAAATTTGCAAAGGAAGCATTGGGGGAAGTTCTTGCCTCTAAAGTGTGATATTTACTTGTATTTTTCAGACGCACTGAACACTGCATTGGCCAGCACTGTAAAAACCATTTCTAACAGTGCTTGCTTGCTTTTATTGTGTTCATTATTTAAAGGACAACCAGAAGTGGTTCTGCTGCAAGGATTGTAAAGCACATACATTATCTTGTATTTGGTTGAAACAGCCTTTGACTTAATAAAAACATGCTTTTAAATGATGGACACTGAATTTTTTTTTTTTTTTTTAAATGCACATTTTGCAGACAAAACTTACATTGCATTTAGGATGAACATTTTATTTCATTCAGTCCCTGGGAATTGAACTCATGACCTTGGGATTGCTAATATCACACTCTACTGTTTGCTACAAGAATATCCAGTATGGAATAATATAAATGCTGCATTTAATAGTAAGCAAAAAGATAACTAGACAATTAATAAAACATGATTAAAAAGATTTAAAAATTTCCAGTTTGCATCTTAGCAGTACTAAACAGATACCAAAAGTAAAACAAATAAATAAAATAAAAAAGATTCTAATGGTCGTCTCTATGGAACATTAGTCAGTAGTTTCAAGGTATTTCAAGAGACGTATTCTTCTATTTTTTTTTTTCTAAAAGATTAGTTGCAATATCCAATGCCCTTCTGGCATTCTCAACACCAAATCGCTTGTTTGGAATGTGAGGAAATTGGTGATAGTTCGGATATTGAGTTTTTTTGCCGTCAACACCAAGTTCAGTCAGTTGCTTCACAGTGTTTGGTAAAGAAGCCAACTGTGAGCTGAAATGGGACGCCTGTAGAGCAAGGCTAGTTACTGAGCAGTTGTTGGGATGGTGTCCACTTCTCCTGTATGTTGCTGCAATCAGGGCTTTTTCCACAGCCTGATGCACTTTAAACAGACACCACTCTGAACTTTCTCCTCCAGTGTCATTGTGAGCTGATTTGATGTCACATTGAGCCTGTTCATACCAGCGTTTTGCCTCCTCTCTGTTTGGCCTTGGAGTTTCTCTGTGGTATGACCAAAAGTTATAGTGCCTTCTAGAATAGTTCTGATAGAACCTCTCACGTCCCCTCCTGTGACTTCGTGCCTCTGTGTTCCACATGTCATAGAAATCTCGAAAGTATCCTGTCCTATTTGAGGATGTGCTATGTGCAGCTATAGTTGTAGTCCCTCGTTGTAGTTCCTCAATTCTCTTTTGCAGGTATCTGAACCCCTCTGTAGCAAGTGCTTTGTTGTCTGGGTTCTTGTCTGGATGCCAGCGGAGGTAGAGACGTTTAAGGGCTTTTTGTTTGTCCTCACTTGACATCTTCCAGATTTCATTTAAGTTTTGGTCAATTTCTCTTTTGATCTCTTCCAAAGACTCAGGAAAGACTGTTTTGGGTGGAGGCCCAGATGTCAAAAGACGTTCAATATCTGTGCAAGTGGACTCTTTTGACACAGTTGCCTTCTTTTCCCTTTTAAATTGGTAAAGGTCAAGAGAGCTTACTTCAATGAAGTCATCGCTGCCAACTTGAATTTTAAATTTGGCAGGAAGCTGTCTTGTTTGTTCCAATATATCATCCACTCGCTCAATAACAATGCCGTAGAAATATTCACCGGATTCATCCTTGCTGAAGCCAACATACTCTCCACTTTCAAAATTGTTGAGGAAATTCATGTCAAGGCAGTCATGCCATTCTTCAGGTATACAGCATCCAGGTTTTGGTAAGGAACCATGTCCTTCCTTCTTGTGGCCACTGATATAAATGCCATATTTTGCTAAGGCTTTCTCAACATCCTCCATATTGTCACAATTCAGAAGTTGTCCTAGAACTAGAAGGCTTGAGGTGGTAAGACAGTTCTTTAGAAGAGCATTGATTTCTTTAGTAAGACACATGGTAATTTCACTTACTACTTTGGGAGCCATGTCATCATTGTGTTTCAAGTAGAAACTGCATCCACCTTGCTGTTTTTTCACATAAACATCTGTTTCAGTCTTACTACTCTCAAGTGGCTTAAGGTTTAAAAGAAGCTCAGTTTGAAGAGTTTTACAACAGATAATTTGAATCTTTGAGAAGATTTCTTCACACTTTTCTGCAGCTTCATAATATGAAACGCTGCCTTTGCTCTCTTCTCTGATGAGACAGATTAGTCCATGAAGAAATGCAGCAGAGGACAAGTGTTTGTAAAACCAGCCACTAAATTCACACTCCCCTTCATAGTCGCAATACTGTACACTTGTTTCCTCCAGGTTTTCGGAAATGACATCCGAAAGAAATTTTGGGCGAACTTGCTGGGGAAGGAACTGCAACAATATCTGATGTTCTTAGTGATCATTTCCAAGATGACAGCAGTTTAATTTTTCCAGCAGTTTTAGCTTGGTTTCCAAAGGACCCTCAAGTCTTGCGGCCTGGAAGACAGTGTCATTAAAAAACAAGGTGCTGGATTCATATAGTTTTCCATCTGTTGATGGAAGATAAAGTTCATTGTTTTGGAAATCAGGGGTTTTGTTCTGTTCTTTTTTCAACAGGCAAAACAGCTGTTGTACAGCACGTTTCACAGTTTTCTGCTGATTTGCCTGAAGACTGTCTTTGTCTGAACTATCAGAATAAATTTCTTGAAGAACAGTGCTATATTGATTGATGGTAGGTCTCTCCTTGACACCAATCTTTTTAAAGAAGTCCTCAAATTTCATATACTTTGAGGGAATGTTGTACAAGTATGGCCTAAACTCAAGAGCATCAGACAGTGCAAGTACTGCTTGGTGAGCTTTCACAAGTGTTGTGCCATTTTCCACAAGGATAATGGGGAGGTCAGAGAACAGAGAGGCATCAAAATGTATTGACTGTAGGTAGGCGTACGATTTGCTAAATATGGTTTTTCTTGTCTCCAACAATCTGTCTGAGTCATACAGATGTTTTCCAGATTAGCAGCTATTTTTGCAGGGGGTGGAGTCTCCAAGGCTCCAGCATCTTTCATTTTATTTATGATATGTGGTGAACAGAGTTCTGAGGGTAGGATTGGCATAGATGTCCATATGAGAAAATGGTAATTGTTGTCTCTGTCAATCAATGATCCACTGATTGCAACAACCTCCCTCTCTTGAGCAAAGGCTTTGTGATAATCATAAAGTGGTTGATGAATTTGCACTGGGAAGATGAATTTAATGGTAGCTATTTTGTTCAGTAATTTAGAGTTTTTGTCATTACTCTTTGATAAAACAGTCCTGAACAGGAGTTGTGATCTTTCTTTAAGAACATTTAAAGGAGTGCTGCCTCTAGTTTCAGATTCAATTTGTTTTGCAAACTGAATGATTTCCTCATCAGACACTTTATGTTTCAATCCAAGTTCTTTTAAGAGCAAATAAGCTTTAGTAGGCTTATCTCGGAGAATCTCCCAAAATGTTTCAGGCACAAATCTGTCTTTTGGAAGCATCACCCTGTAAAAGTGTACATTGTCATCATAGAAGTATGAAGCCACCTGAAGAGAGCCATTAATGTCTCGAATAAATCTGACCTCTTTCAATGCAGAGACAATCCTTTGATCCACTGGGCCAAGTTTCACTAACAACTGCATGAAATCAAGAAGTTTGGCCTCTTCCATCATGTGCACAGAAGGAAGAATAAACTGTACACAGAACTCCAAATCATTCAGAATCTGAATTTGTAGACATTCTGCCAATTCTAAGTTTACCCATGTGTACTTGAGGAAGATACTGTCACATCCATTGACACGGTACAAATTCGGAAAGTCATTCTGATGCTTAGAATTCAGAATGAATACCCTGCTGTGTAAATCAATCCTTACCCGTTTTCCAGATATTAACTCAAACAGGGGCAAGGACTTGAGCATCGACACATGCTGACTCTTGTTACTGGAATCTCTGATCCCACGCTGTAAGAAGCCCTGAAGATCTATACATTCATCTTTAGACAGCTCCTCATACTGTGAATGTGGTACATGATAAACCTTCCCTAAAACAGCACTGCTGTCTCCTGTTTGCAGGAGTTCTGGATTCATATACTTGTGACGGAATTCAAGACTGAGATCAGTGAAAAAGACAAGATCTATTTTCATGAACCCCAGTTTTATGAGAATGGATGCTATTTTTTCATTTTCATACTGAATCACTTTTGAAATGTTCTTCATTGTTTGTAAAAAACGTGTGTTATTTTGACTGGTGCAGATGACTGGTAAGATAGGACTGTCATCAAAGTGCTTTTTTATCTCACTGAAGACATTCAGCTTTTCATTTTGGTAGCTTTTATCTTGATCAACAAAGAAGGTCCATAATGTTTTCAGCCATTTCATTGTCTCTTTCTCTGCCTTGTAGAGCTGACACCTTTGATCAGGTAATGACTGCCTGAGCAGTAGTTGGAGTTCTGGCTTTAAATATGCTGCTGCAATGTCAATTGTTAAGCCCTTAATAAACTTTCCCTCATGCAGAATTTGGACATGATATCTGTTGACATCAGTATCGGCAAACATCTCCTGATGTCTTTGGAAAAGACTGCTAAATCTTGATATCAGCTTTGGCGATTTAGAGTCAATGACTCTTAATAACTGATCTTGCGTGAGGAGAAGAGGAAGCCCATTGAGGTCATGGACATTTTTTTCTCATTTACATTTTTCAAGCAGAAGCTTAAAAGTTTTAAGCATCTTGTTTTGTCTTTAATACAAGTTTGGTCGATGGGCAAAGGCAAACCACTAGTTGTCTGAGAAGGATCATTCAATGATCTTTGCTTCAAGAAGTTAATCACTGTTGAAGGACTGATTTCTGCCACATTCACACCAGCCAGTTTGAAATTGCCTTTTATTTCATGCATTTTTCCAGAGTTTGGCACTAATTTCATCCCGGCGTCATCTAAAACTTCAAAAATTTCATCATGGTCATTAGTTGTAAAATATGGACAGTCTTCTGAATGTGGTTTAGATGCACTGCACCAGGTAACTGTGTATTTTTGTATCTTGTAAAAGATGTGATGACTCAACAGGAACAGCATGTACTGTGGGTATGACAGGAAGGTCACGTTGGTTAATTGATCTATAGACCTCAAGAATCATCTTATGCCAGACTTTGTCTACCCCTGGGGAAATGCATGGAAAGTATTTAAGGCAAGAAGACTTAAGCTGTGTCTTGAGGTGTACAAGAGCTGTAGGTGTATCTTTCTTCATGACTGAACAAAGACATAACAGGAGGTCAGCATAGAGTGGTGAAATGATGTTTACTTTCAGTGACTGGTTCCACTCAGTCTTCAGACTTTCACCATCCTCTTTCCACAAGTCCCTTCTAGAGGAATCTACTTCAAAATTTGCATTTACATGAACTGGTAAACCAGTTTGTCCAGGTAAAGGCAAAGAACAAAATGCCCTGCCAGTAAATGGGTGATTAAATGTGCTGCTCCAACATGCAGCCAGAGCAGCTTGAGGAACTTTGAAATGATCCTGCTGGTTGTTTCTCTCATGGATTTGTTTTGAGAAGCCAAAGCACTCCGTAATGACCCAACTACTTTGTTTATTTCCATATGAGATCTGAATAATGTACATGGTTTTGCAGGGTTTTGCTGTTTCTGACACGAGGGATTCTTTAACATGTCTATTAAAGTTTTCTTTGTTTACCATGCTCTCCTCTGTGTATTTCTTTTCAATAAGAAAAGAACATTTTGTATGTTTTCCATCTTCACTGATCTCCAAAAACTGTATTTTTGTGATGTGTTTCAAGAAGAGAATTAGGCCTTCAGGATCTTCTGTCAAGGCAGAGTAAAGTTCCTTCATGTCACGATCTGTGACTGTATGTCGAGATATTTCCGATTTTTCTGCCATTTCCTCTGTTCTGAGAGGGAGCCTGAACATGGTTCCAGAATTGAGATCAAACATTTCTGGAAGGAAGGTATCATAAACATCCTCAAAATACTTTTTAAATTTGTCTTTTACAAAAAACCTGCAGCCTGGGGACTGCTTTGTTACACCTTCCACATATTTTAGATTTGGATCAGAAATGCAGAGCCATTTGTCACCAGTCAGGATAGATGGACAGTCTGTTAGATGATACACTGAATTGAAGCCAAGTCTGTATTTCCCAGTTCTCCCTAAAGTGCCATGCTTTCCTCCTCCTCCGAGCTGCTGAATACCCTGCAAATCAGCCTCAGAAAATGTTCTGTTGTTGTACACACAAAGTGCCGGACCTTGAATCAGTTCCCATTTCTTTCCAAATATCTTTTCTGTCTTATGTTTTCTTTTGTCCCAAACAAAGTGAATTTCCGTTGCCTCTGCATCATCAGCATTTTGAATGAGCTCTTTCAGAATATCCTTTTTAGATGGATATGCCTCAATTATATTTTTTATCCTGACAGTTAGTTTCTCAGTTTGTCCAAATTCTTTGGCAGGAAAGGAAAACCCACTGAAAAAATGTTCTTCCAGAGTATCATGTCTTGTTGTCTTCACACCAAAATGATAGGCCACAGGCCGAGGTATCAACTAATGGGAAATCTTGACACCATCTGAGACAGGGATCCATGGGCTGTCATTAAATCTCAGCTCTTCAGATGTCAACACACCGCACTCATCAGGTATAAGACGGTCTGTAATAATTTCATCTGTGATTTTATACATTCCATTCAGTATTGCAAGACACTTATGGAGGTCTAATGTGGAAAGAGGGTGAGATCCAGATAAAACCTTAATTTCCTCAATTGCAGCAACAAATTGCTCTTTTGTGAATTGTTTTTTGACACCAAGGCACTCTCAGAGCTTCTCAAATTTAGAGAAGATGACTGGAAGCACATAGAGATATGGTTTCTCCTCAAATTCTTGACTTCTGGCCACTGACCTCACATTTACAAAACAATCCTCAATGAAAATTAATGGATATGATTTTGCATGGCCAATAATGGGATTGGGATCTTTCTGCTCCAGCAAGTAATTGTTGAGAAATTCATAGCAAATCTGAGCAATGTTGAAGACAGCAGTCTTTTCAAATGCACTGCAGTGCTGGTGTGCTTTTAACAGCTGCTGAAGCACTGTCTCAACTGGTGGATTTGTCTGTACTCTCAATTTCTGGAAAACTGGATCATAACTGTTTATTTGAAGGTTTGAACGATCAACTGTGAATTCTGTCATGCTTACCAAATTGTGATAACGGGCACTGTAAACTTCAGAGGGTTTTTTAAGAACGGTTGTGTTCTTATTCTGCTGAACTAAAGGAGCTAAGGCAGGAAGGAATGGTATTTGAGACAGTGTGAGCCAGTGCAGAGAATTCACATCTTCTGAGGAGTCTTTCATTGACTCCATGAGACACTGAAGACATTTACAAAATTTAGATTTATCCTGTTGCCAAAAACTAGATATCTTCCCCGCTCTTTCTATGATGTCCTTTAAAGGGAGACATTCACTCAGCATTCCCTTTTCTGAAAGTCTTTGAATCCTTTTTGGTGAGAGGAAGTCATCTGCAGTTCCTTCAAGAATGCGTCCTTCCTCAAGTTCATACAAACAAGCCACTTTGCCAGAAGGATTCACAAGTCGTTTGATAAATTGAAGCTTCTGACATTTCTGTGTTGGAATGCAAGGGTAAATTTTCAGCAGATCATCAACAGCAGGATCATTCAAGTCGATGGCATTCAGAACAAGCACATTTCTGTTATGTGTGTCCACAGCACTCAAGTTCTTAAACACAATGCTGTAAAACTCAGGCCAGTCGATCATTTTCTGTTTAATCATTTCCGTGAAGCCACAATAATCAAAACTGTCTCTTACCCACGTTGGGAGAGAAACAACACAGGAATATGAAGGTCCCAAGCTCAAGAACACCTTCATGGCAATTTGTCCAACTGATTGGTTCTTCTCAATTTGTGGATTCAGAAATCTCACCTTCTCTACAGAACACCAATTATTTCCATTGCTAAATAGATCCAGAGATTCACCATTGCCATTCTGTGCAACTGTTGAGTAGAAAGACTCAACCAGGGGTAAAAATGCTTTGCTTGCTTTCTCTCTGTTAGGCCAGAATGCATAGAAGGGATAGTTCTCTATATGTCCATTTTGGGCCATTTCCTTCAGCACAAGCAGTGTAGTGATGTAAGCAGAGGTTACTTTAAGTAACCTCTGCTTACATCACTAAGCATCTTTAAGTAAAGCTTTGTTCCACTCAGACTTCACTCCTTTTTCCCATAGGCCTTTTCTATTTGATGTGACTGCAAAAGTCCCATTTATATGGACTGGAAGACCTGTCTCAATTGAGAGAGGAAGAAAACAAAAAGCCTGGCCAATAAGGCTTTCATCAGGGGACCATGCATTAGGTTTTGTCTCTTTATGCAAAGGTACAGCAACGCCTCCAGTTGGATATGAAAACACATGTTCTTGATCAGTTCTTTTCTGGAACATTTGCAACGAATCTTGTGTTCCAAAACATGAGTACAAAAGCCAGTACTGTGTGAGGGATTTCTCTGAGTGCTCTTGAACTATTTTAACAACGTGTGCTCTGTTGACATCAATAATGTTGCTGCATGCAATATCAGTATTGCTGAGAGTGCTCTTAATCTCTTGGAGAGGTTTGTCATTTGAGACAGCAAATGAAGTCATGGCTTCTCTGGATATTTTGAGAGGAGTCTGAATCTGTTCATCCTGTGGAGGAGTCGATGCATTTTTAGAGACAATTTGAAGGGACAAAGATTTAATTCTCTTCAGAAATAGTAGATGAGTTTCTGAGTTGTCAGTCAAATTATTTTTAAAACTCTGAATGCGTTCTTCATCATATACCTTTGAACTGATCTCTGACTTGTTTGCCTCCTCCAGAGTGCGAAATGGTAGTTTTATCAAGGTGCCGTTGTAAGATTTATTGCTGTTTCGGGCTGACAGATCACAGTCAAAAATTCCTTCATGAGATTTAAACTGTCCAGGAAACCTTTTGTACAGCCGTTCCTGGAATGGGTCAAGTTTAATTCCTGGGTTTCCTTTGCTGATTATGTGCTTTTCCAAATGGGTGACATTTGGATCAAGTATGAGAAGGCTGTTCCCACTCAAAATTGAGGGAATATCACTCACATGGTAAACAGAATTAAATCCAAGCCCAAACTTTCCAATCATCTCAACATTGTTTTGTTTTGATGCTGATCCCACTTTGACAATGTTTTTCCAGTCTTCTTGTGAAAAGAGCTCGTTGTTGAAGATCCAAAGGCATGGTCCATTGCACAGGGCCATTCCATCATCAAAGAGGGTTTCAGGGGAGTCTCTGTGTTTTCGGAAGTCAATGAGGAATTTACATGTGGTTGCCCCAGCATCTTCAGCATTTTGTAGTAGTTCTTTGAAAATGTCACTTTCTTCATCATACTCTTTAAGAATGTTCTTAATTCTTTGAGTAATTGGTTCAGATTGCCCACATTGTTCTATACCAAAGAGCTCTGCTTCTATGAACTGTGGTTTTAAGATGCGAGTACTTAAGAATGGGACTTTCAACCATCTTGCAGTGAGGGGTAAAACTTCCTCATGAATGACATAGAATCCCTTATTGTCCTGTTTCAGGTCTTCTAGTCCTTCAGCACTGATGTCACAGAAGACTGTTTTGGACAAGGATTGCAGAGTAAAGTTTTGGTTTTGTGCCATGACAGGCACAGGTGTACTGTCCTTTAAAAGCTTCTCATTCTTTCGCATCCAGTCAAGAATGGCAATTGACACTTTAAGTTCTGTCGAGTCTCCATGAGGAGGACACCTGCTGTCAATTCTGTGTTTTATGTCACAGAGTATGTCTTCAATCTCCTCATCAGACAGTGTTTTCTTCACACCAAATTGTGTTAGCAGGTTTTCATACTGCAAAAATTCTTCAGGCACTTTCTTGATGTAAGGGCTTAGATCCAATTCAGGTGGATAGGTTAAAACTATATCTCCTGTACAGACAAACTCACTTTTATTCCAGATCCATGGAATGCATTTTGTGTTCATTAAATCTCTAAAATTCCTCATGTTGTCTTGCATGAAATTATAGATACTGTGTAGCTCAGTTTTAAATTGAAAATCTGAATTTGGGTTGACCATTGATCTCAGTGCCTTGAGGTTCTCTAAGACTTTTTCAGCAGGAGGGGGGTCATAAAGTCCAAGATGCTTGCAGACATGACCTGTTAGCTCAGAGGTAAGGGGCATATCCAACAACTGAAGAATACTTTGAATCCCTAACCTCAGATGGCTTAAAGAAACCTGTCGAAATCTCTCTTTCATTCAAGAACTTTGGGATTTCACAGGGCACCCACTGCCTTTGCATGAGCTCTCCTATCTGCGTCTTGGTGAATTTTGAAAGAAAATCATTCTCATTCAGTACTTGAACAATAGCATTTGCTTTTTTGAATGCTTTATCTGGTGAGTGAACACAAAGCAATTTAATATGATTTATGACTTGGAGTATGTTTGCTGTTGATATTTTTTTTTGTTCTGTCTTTAAGCCAAGGCGTTGCAAACTCTGAAACATTTTCTGCGTTTTTGTGTAAATAGGTGGGGGAAAGAAATCTGCCTTGAAAAGGTCTTGGAATGTCCTCTTTCTTGGATCAAAAACATCAGAGGCTTGTTTGCGTTCTCCCTGAGCTGTCTCAATAAAATTGAGACTTTTTGTTTTTGTGAGCAGCTGCTCACTTTGTGAGAGTAGAATGCTACCATTATTCAGTATCCAGATCATTATTGTCTGTTCCTCACCATTTTTGAAAGAGCCTGTTTTAATGCAATCCACCAATTTTACAGCCACTTTAGCTGCATCCAAAAGTTCAATTTTCAGAAGAGTCAAAAGTCTGCGATCAGCTTCATTTGCACACTGTACAATGGTGTCAGGCATTGGGGGATCATTTGGAATGGCTGGATTGGTGGATGAAAAAACTGCTTTCTTTGATTTAACTGCAACATATTTCCCAGACATCATTCTGAAGATTGGCAACATGGAAAGTAGGTCCTGTTCAGCAATTGAAAGAGAATCCAAAGAAGAGAGGTAAACTTTCAACTCCTCTATTTCATGTGATGAAGCAGATGCAATGCCTTTGATGACCTGGTCTCTGTTTGAGTTTACAAAGACTTGTAAAACATTTCTTGGTGAAGCTGGAAGAACATAACTCTCAATGTCATGATGTCTAAGGCATTCATCTCTGTTTATGACTGTACATCCAACCATCCTTAGTACTTTCTGTACATTACTTGACAAGTTGGACACTGTGCTACTCTGAAAGATCATAGTTGAGTTACTTTGCAATCTTGCTAACAATATAGAATTGCCTGAACTCTGCAGTGGCTCCAGTGGTATTAAAGGCATGTCTATAAAGCTGCTTAAGTCATTCCATTCAGTGCTAAGAAACTTCCAGAATTCAGCCAGCCAGCTCTTTGGTGGATGACGATCTTCTGCTGTTTTCCATGTCACATGACCTTGGGTAACTTTCCAGTCCATGGGTAAGTGCTTCTTTGTGAGTGCAACAACATATTGTGCATCCAAATTGATTGTTGTATATGCCTGAAACACACACACACACACACACACACACACACACACTAACATTAATTTTGTATTACTTATAGCATTCCTGATAAAATATCTAAAGAAAAAATCTTACTCTTTGTTGCTAGCTTTCTTAGTTGTGTAGTGCAAAAATGGCTCAGATCACTGTGTAAAAATCTTTCTTTACAAAATGGCAGCAATGTTCTAAATAAAGAAAAACAAACAAACAAAAAAACAACAACAGATTATTAATATTTTGACAGCACAATATAAAACACTAAAGAATCTGGTTACGGCTGACCCCTAGACAGTCGTAACAGGGAAAGGGACTGTCAAACCTTACCTCGGAAACTTCTCATTGTCAGTCAAAACAATGTTCTGCACTTCATTGCCAAATGAAAGTGAAGTGAAGGTTCCATCACTGAGAGGCAGAAGCTTAAGTCCTTGTAGCTCTGTGTACTTTTCATCACTGAGGACAAATTCAAGAAGAGTGTATTTGTCATCTTTACTGAGATTTTCAGCCTCACTTCTGTGAAGGACATCTCTAACATACGATGGAGTCACCCATGTCAACGTATCACATTCAGGGAAGATTTCTTTAACATCTTTCAAAACATGCTCTGGGACTGTGACCAGGTTCTCTCCTTCAGCAATCAGTAGTCTTGACACTGCAGACATTGTGTCACTGTGTATATTGTTTACTGGAAAAACTGCATCTGAGGCAGACACCCAGATTTGCTCATCATCAGCAAGGTGAAAGATCTTGTATTCAAATAGACCTTTTAGAGAATCTGTTGCAACTCCATGCCATCTCTCTTTATGTACAGTCTTCGATAGGTCAGGCCAAAGATTGTACACAGTGCGGGAAGGCAGGGTTGAGTTTTCTGATAACTGAATGGCCTCTAGGATCATCATGAGATATACATGGGGAAGAATCTCTTTTGTGAGCAGCTCATTTCACATCGCAGACTCATCATTCTTCTGATCCTCCTCTTGCCACTTGATGAACCTCCGATTGTCTGTCAGGCCAAAGCAAGCGTTGATGTAAATGGGAAGCCCAGTTTTGTTTGGTTCATTATTTGGAAGTGGCAAAAAGCAACTTAGTCGCCCATTGCAAAGCGATCTGTCATCATCTAATCGAAATGCTGTGTCAACTTGAGGGTAGAAGCTCAGCTTATTAGCTAGAGAGTCAATCTCTGGTTTATATCCCTGTTTCAGAAGGCAAGTTGTCACAAGCCATTGGGACCTTGTTTCTTCCATTTGCTGGGAAATGTGTGATACTGTTTTAAAACATGTTTTTCTGTCACACAATTCCTGCCTGATATGAGAAAGGCCAGCGATAAAGTGATTTGACACTGAAACTTTTAACCTATTGTTGCAGAGGCCATTGGTGTCAATATGCAGCAAAGTAACTGATGACACATTTCTCAGGAAAAGAAGACTGATGTCTGCATCAGCAATGAAACTGTCAAATAGCTGGGTAACTTTTGTGGAGTCATATAAGTTATCTGAGATCTCAGAAGCCTCATTTCGTAGAGGGAAACGAAAGAGCGTTCCTTTGAAGTATTGCTCCTCGCTGATGACCTTCTCCCAGGAACAACTGTTGATTTTGCTGACGATATTTTGAAAGGGCTGAAACTGATCTCTCAAGTTCAAAAGGCTCTCTCTGTCCTCTTCATCATTCAAAGACCATCGATAGCCTTCTTCATCCTCTCCAAACATCATCTTTTGTGGGTCAAAGATGACTAAGTGTTCAGAACTGAAGACACATGGCAAGTCTGTAAAAACAATTTTTTTTAATACTGTCAGCATCGCTAATGTTGTGCTAAATCAGCTGTCAGAATCAGACACCCCAAGTATCCTGAGGGGCGGTTATTTGTTAAAAATTAGGTTGCATCCGATCAGAATATTGTAATCACTGAGTGTTGATAATACACTATAATTAGGGATGTACCAATTTTAAAATTCTGTCCAAAACAGCAAGTCAGTATAACATTATTTTTATGTCTATTATTTGGTCAAATAAATTAAAGAAAAAAAAAAAAAAACTAAAAAATATTGTTTTAAATGCTTCAAGCTAATTTAGAGATCACAACAACGCCATCTGGTAATATAGCATATTTCACCTGTAATATGATAAACAGAGTTGAAACCAATCCCAAATCTCCCAACTTTTGTTGGGTCATCCTGCTTGATGCTTCTGCCAACTCTCTGAATACCCTCCCAGTCTTCTTCTGTAAAGGCTGCGTCATTGAAGGCATAGAGAGCAGGTCCTGCCAGATCAAAGTTACAAATGGCTGATCATACAACAATGATCAAACAAAAAACTTAATCTTTTGCATAAAATAGCAAAGAATGTCAGTAAAAGATAAAACTAATCATGTCTCCCATATTTTACTGTGTGCACTTATTTACAACTTAATAATGAAGGATAAAACTGAATTTGACCTGGTTTTGGATATCTTAGATATAAAAAAGTTTGAGATACAACAGTGGCGAATGGTGTTTTGTCAAAAGAGAAACACAGATTTCAGTTGTTATTGGCAAAGTGTATCTGAAAGTTTGATTTAGTATAAAAGTTAACACTTTATAATAGGGAACAATATTCACTATTAACTAGTTGCTTATTAGCATACATATTATTAGCATTTTGGCTATTTATTAGTGTTTACAAAACATATATTAATGCATTATTCTGCACAACCAAATTTATTTTTAACCCATACTTAAAATTAACTACAACAACTACCTTACTTATTATCAATAAGCAGAATATTAGGAGTTTATTGAAAGAAAGCTCTAAATAGTGAATGTATGTAAAAATACTTTCAGAACTCAAAACCAAAGATAAGCTACAAAACATGTGAAATCCTCAAGGTTGTGGCAAGAAATATGTTTATGACAAAAATACCTTGATATTTTCCAAGCTCTTCACTCCACAGGCTGTGAGTCTCATAATGTCTCTCATCATGAATAAACACCACAGTTGAAGCTCCTGCATCATCTGCATTTTGTATTAGCTCCTGATATTTTATAAGATAATTAGTATTAATTGATACAATGACATACAAGAGGCATACCATTTTGACAATTATTCATGCAATATTTATGCAACATGCATTACAATATATATATATATATAAATATATATATATATATATATACTGTATATATATATTTTTTACCTACCTTTAATATTTGTCCCCCATCTGGGTACCTTCTCAATATTTCCTTCAAGTAATCAATGAATGGTGGAGATGTAGCACCAAATTTATTTCTACAAAGGAATTATGTAACGTTTATCACAAACTGTACAACGGTACAAAACATGCCAAATCAAATTTAAGATTCACTGTTTAATAGATAAAGTACAAAATTAGCTTAATTAGTTAAGTGTTAGTATGCTAGGGATTTGTTAAACATCCCAGATAGCACACATGTACGCAAGATGTCTTTTAAAGTTCACATCTGCTGTGTACATACATCTGATAAATGTCTTAAGAATGTCAGTTTTGCATACATTTTTAATCATAAACATCTAAAAGACATTTTCTAAATGTCTATTTGACATCTGATTAAAGTCCTTAAAGATGTATTGCCGTTGAGCAAACACTCTAAAATAGATGTCTTCCAGATGTAAGCACGCACTTCAAATAGATATCTCTGAGATGTATCAAACAAATATTAGTATGATTCTCGCTGTAGTATTGTTGCAGCTGACGCCATGTCGTTGAGACACTGCGTGTGTCGTTGACAAAACCACTGTGAGAGGGTCACTTATGAGCCTGCTGCTTGCTTCCAGGTTGGTTGAACATGTGAGATCTCCTCTCTACCCAGAGCTCTGTGCAGCTCTGTGTCTCTCTTAGAACCAACAACTTCACTCCCAGAGCTCCACGTGCAGTCAAGGATGCCCATGAGCTTAGCAGTGCACCCCTTACTGTGGAAGGGTCATCCATGAGCCTGCTGCTTCCGGACGGAGCGTGTGTGTGGAGTCATGCCAGGCTGTTAGGATATTGTTTCGCTTCCCTGTTAGACTGATCCTGTGATCAAGCTTGGTAGTGCTCCCCTGCTCCCCTCATGTCTCAGAGTGGAGTCCGCCGCTCCCTGGAGCTCCGTGAGGCAACCATAACAGATTGATTAGGCCTTTTCCTCTGGCCTCCCTGAGGACTACCTTCCCTCTTAGATTGGGCTGTGGCCAGACATAGCTGCCAACTCAGGGGATCTGAAGAGGAAGATCCTACAGGAAGTCTCTATCTTGAGTATAATGGAAGGTGTTTATTGCCGGTTCCTTGCAATTTCCCTTACACTTGTCACTTTCAGAGACTCTGCCTCTGGCGGACAGGTAGACTGGCTGGGTCATCTAAGGGGCTGCTTCTATAGTTATGCTGTAAAGTAGGTTCTTAGTGCTTGCCTTGGTATTTGGCATGCACTCCCCTCAGCATACAGCATGGTTATTAGTATACTTACCAGATTAAAGTTGACATTCAGAGCTGTTGTCTGTTTCGGGTTGTTCCCGGTCAAGAGCTCCCAAGGAAATAGGTCTTTACAAATTGGTAAGGTGCTGTACTGGATTTTAATTTCTTCCTTCCTCTTTTTGAGATGTATAAATCCTTTGTTTTGAAATGCATACCACACATGAACATACTCCCTTGTGTTATTTCATCCTGCCATATCATTCTCACCCATGATTTCCTCAATTCTTTATGTTTAGGAAAATCGTGAAATTTTAGGTAATGGTGTCATTGTTGAGAATAAGAGCAGCTAGGTACGCAAAAGGATTTAGCCATTAGTTTTGATTGTGTTGTGATGGTCCCGGAAGTAGTGATACACTGCTTCACTAACCGAAAATAGGGAGCCTCATTTACAAAATGTGGGTATGCTCAGATTTGATCTTATATGTACACATAAATCCACATCAGTGCTCCTAAAAACTGGATTTGACATGGAAAAGTACTTAGTGTCACGTCAAGTACACATTTTTCTTGTCGGAGTACTGCAGGTTTTTGAAAATCTAAGTTGTTCTTGTTCGCTGTTCTAAATTAAAGGATTTGGATAATGATGACAGTCTTTTATATGTTAATGAAATTAATTAGGAGTCGTTTACAAGACAGAGAGATGAAACCACACAGCTGCATGCAAGTTCAAGATCATTTGCGATTCATAGATTTCACATCTGAAAGAGACGCGTATGTACGTTTTCTGTATGTTCGTTCATTCTATGACTCACACGTACGCATATTTGAGAGATGATCGAAAAAACTAATTTAGGTTGGTTTCTCTGAGGTGATTTGCGCTTGAGCTTCAGAAATACTTTGAAAATGTAGCTTTTGTACCACGATACTTGATCAAAAAAATAGCTTTGCTACAGAAAAGCTATTTGATTTAAAAAAACAGCAACACTACCACCACACTACTGAGAAATGTAGTTAAACTACTAGTGTCACTACTTGTAGCGACACAACTGCCCATCACTGGAAATATTGGAGAACAAGATGTTGTGTTTCCATATGCATATAAAGATTTTAAAATAAAAATGTTGCCATAATCAAAGTTTTTATAATGTAGGCTAAGTGTCAAATTTAAAACAAGTATTATCTAATAAATCAAGTATATCGAACTTGGCCTTGAGTGTATCAGGGCCTATACACATGACAGAATATTGTTTTGGCTTTGTTTGCACTTCTAATAATCGCTGTGCCATCTTCTGTCCTGGAGAGCTGAATTACAGTCTTGCTCTACAACGCCACACTGGTCAAACCGCATTATTGCAGGCCCTTACATGAGATCATATGAGCTCAAAAAAACCAAACATTTAAAAACAAAAAATATTTGTCAATTTTTTTTTTTTTTTTGATAATGTTGAATAATTAATTCATCCATACTCATGATACAATCACATAGCTCAGTATGGGCTTAAACATTAAAAAATGTAAATGTAATCAATAAAATAACTTACTTCTTTTTCTTCTTTTGCTTTGATGCTGAACTCATTGTCGTTCTTTTACAATCTCCTGTGTGGTGAAAAAAATGATTAACTTTCAAAATTCTTAAAGGAGGGATTCTTTTGAACAATTGTTCTTATTCTGTAGTCATTGTTATAATATTTTTACATACAAATGTTGTAGTTTGCATTTCTTTCTTCGGACTGACGTACAATCTGCAAAACATTAAATTTATTTTTTCATTATTATTATTGTTTATGTCATACTTTTTGAATAAGCTATTTCGCACAACAGATGTTTACACATAGTCCAGAATACAAAATAATGACTGTATTTACCCAAACGAAGCAGGTCAAGTGTAAATTTTCTAAATAGTGACATAAAATTCCTTCCCTTATTCACGTTGTTCACTCAATCGTGGTAAAATTAATCGTAGTTCATCATTTGCATGTGTTTCTAAGTCCTGCCGATTTGAACATTCAAGTGTTTTAAACCACTGATTCCCTTGCGCTGGAATGGATACCTACACACAAAATTATCTCAAAATACCCGTCATGCCAAGCATTTAAGTGAACGTAAACTGTGGAGAAAGAAATCACATGTGTGTCATTGAATCATTATATTAATTGTATCTGTGACTGCCTTTTGGAGCCAGTCTCTAGCGGTTTTGATTCATATATCATATATATATACATATATATATATATATATATATATATATATATACTGTATATATGTCCTATATGTCCTATATGTCACGATAGCTAGAGATAAAGCCATCGTGTGTCACGATAGCTAGAGATAAAGCGACAATAAGCCAGTGGAGTGAACTTGTAAATTCACCTTTGTGAATGATGCAGAGGAATATTGACCATTAAGAAAACATTTTAAGAGTTTAGATGCAAAACCAGCTAAAAGTCATCTCGGTCAAAAATGAGATAATGATACTGAGTGAATGCTCCTGACACATAGTATACATCCATCAAATACTTTTACTTCAAATTCGATACATTCCAGCCTTGGCCCAATCAGAAGTACCAGTACTTACATAGAAACCTATACAAAGTAGCCAGAAAGAAATGCTAATTTTAAAGAAATACGTCAGATGGATTTAGAGGCTTTTTTACTCACATGTGACTTGCGTAATCACTGTTTGGTACACTTTGCAGTGTTGCCTTGTGAAAGTGAACTGAACCAAGAAGAAAATGCAAAATTGTAAAAAAATAAGTCCCTGTTTCTCAAACAAAGCAATCAATCTATTTATCCTATCTAGCCTATAAATACCTACTGCTGTCTGTTTTCTTACTGTTAATCAAACAACAAAACTTTACATAGATTACAAACAACAATGAACAAAGATTAATCTATATTTAATTCATAGTATTGAACACTATGCTGTTACGAATCTGGTCGGTGTTCTGCGGACCGCTCACCACCAGATGTCACTCTCACCTTATCCACACACTCTGACTGTTGCACCACACCCCGGACTACATCTCCCGTCATGCATCACGCTGATTGAGTCAACACATGTGACCAATCAGCGGCACTATAAAAGCCCCGGTCTTTCCCCATGCAAGTCACGGATTGTTGTTGTTGTAGTATTTCTATTGTTAGCGTTTCCTAGTTTCCTTGTTTCCTAGTTCCTAGTTCCCTCGCCTGGCTCCCCCGTTTTTCGACTGTTCGCCGCCTGCCTATTGGACTCTAGCTCTTGTTTATTGGTTTATTCTCCTAGCCCAGCCCCTTACGGATTACGTTCGCCATGGATCGACCCTCGCCTGTTTCACGGACTTCTATTGTGCATCGCCTTCGTTATACCTGCCTGCCATTGTTGTTTGACCCTGTCTGTTCGACCATGTATCTGTCTCATCCCCTGAATAAAAGCTCGCAGATGGATCCGCTCGCCTCTCGCCTCTCACTCCACGTTACATATGCAGCTTTATTTTACATGTTAAATTTTTGTACCTAAATATTACAGTTAGACCTTATTTTACTTGTAACTTTGTTCTATTTTATTTATCCAGGCTATGCTTGTAATTTGTTCTTATTGGTCACTTGTTTTTAAAAATGTGTGACCTTTATTAGTTGTTACTAGTCTTTCCTGTTGTATAGAAGAAGTGTTCTTTAAAAATAAAGAACCTTTTCTTTTTTTTTTGCTCATCCAAAAAATGATCCAATCTATGACTCAGAATCTGGACTATGATCTGAACCGTGAATTTTGGGATCCACTGCACCTACTCTAAATTTTCTGTAGTGAACTTCAGCTGAAATGTTGTGAACCCTGCAAGGAAACAATGCAACTCACTCTGTAACTATGACAATGATAACATAGTAGTGGATGTAGTGCATTCATACCGCACACATGTATGCTTGATAATACTTTATTCACATGCAAACTTTTTTAACAAGTCATGAAGTTCTTAAATGTAAAACCTTCTCAGACAGCAAATACAGATTTTAGAGAAAGGCCACAGGCCAAAAAGAAAGAGGTGCAAACTCTGTCCAAAAGATATGTTTATAAAGGTGCAAATCGCATGTGAAATATTCTATTTATTCTACTTAATGTGATCAACTTTGCCTCAAGAACATATTTTTTCAGCCTTTGCAACCAGTGTCATAAAATTCTAGGTTAATAATTGTCAAAATATCCTCCACCTCTGTGGACCTAATCAGTGGAGCTTGACTTAGTTATGTCTAGGGATAGGGTTATGGCTTGCATGTGGCTTGACCTTCAAGCTTCAACCATTATGTCCAGAAAGGGGGAGCTGGACGTCAGCTTTTAAGTGACGTTTCGTTCTTTAATGAATGACATGAAATTGCTTGAAAATTATAATTTTCATCCCTGATTAAGATGCTTACAGTCTTGTCAAATCATACAAAATATATTTTTAAACATACACTTGATTGTCTTAAAACAATTATTGCTTGCTTATATTTATTATATTTATTTATATTTAGATATTTATTTTCTTATTTGAAGGACTTTTTTTTAAAGATATGTTTCCTAGAAGACAAAATAAAATAACTTGTGGACTAATATGTAAACATACTCTATATTACGTAAAAATGGCTTATCAGGTTAGAGTAAAGTGACAAAATAACCAAATAAATAAATACATAAATAAATAAATAGAGGCTACACATTTTGCAGAACTGTAAGTCAAACTTTTAAACTTGCTTGAAAGGGATTACATTTATTATAATTTATTATAATTTTATTATAATTTATATGTTATAATTTAACAATTATATCAATGACCATGTAATAAGAACAGTAGATTCAGTAAATAAACTCAGCATAAATGTAAATGTTCAGAAGGAGCCTGCTGTAGTGGTTTGCATATGCCTTGCATCGGCCAGAAATTTGGTAAAGCCATTTAAACTATGAACTATAAAATGGGGGAAAAAAAGAAGAAGAAGAAAAAAGGAAATACAAGTATAAATTGTTATTTGTTTTTGTTAAAATAGTATATTATATTAATGACATTTTAAAAACTCATACACTGTATGTATATAATAAAAATAATAATAATAATAATAATAATAATAATATTAATAATTGCTACATTTTAAATAAAGCAAAGATTATTATTTTTTTCAGTGTGTCACTTGCTGTTTTAATAATAATGATAAACCAGATAACGTTTTCACTTAGGCTAAGGAGTACTTAGGAATAGGCTAACTTCACATTTAAGTAAACCAAATGCTTAAAATAACTGTTGCAAACCAAAAGTATGAATACTTGAAAATGAGTAAATAAATAAAATCTTACATTATGTGTGTCTTCAGAGCTTTCTAGAGTGCAACTTTATATTTTTAATCAGTGTCAGTTAAATATATAACCTAAGCAGCAGAGAAGGGAGAGGGAGGCAATGGGAGGGGCCGAGCGGAGCAGATAATTGTTCTCCATGTTTATTATTCTGAAAACATAACCTAAAAAGAGCCAACATTTGTCTAATGTAACCATTTTAAAGTTACATAAGGTAGCTAAATATACCATTTGGTGTTAATTAACATACTTTGACTATAGGGGAGTGTGGGGTAAAAGGAGCCATTTTTTACTTATGTGGTCTAGAAGTTGACACAGGAGTCGATTTTTTCGAACCTCTCCCATCCTACTCCCCACAAAAAAAATCCCATCCTATCCCAATCCCACAAAAAAACTGGGGAAAAATCCCATCCTGTCCCAGTCCTGGAAGAATGACTCCCATTCCTCCCACTCCCATTGTTTTTTTTTTTTGTTTGTTTTTGTTTTTGTTTTTGCAGAATCTGTTACAGTAAAAAAAAAAATACAGTACAGATCACAGCATGCCCACATTAGTTGAATAAAACTCCAAAATGTAGTTTTTTTTTATTATTAAACTGAAAGCCAGCTTAAACAAATGCACAGTGTGCATTGCACTCACATTAAATTTCATGTGAATCATTGATGCAAACACAGACACACACATTTCCTATTTGAATTGCTTCGTTTTAAAGTAGACATATCACTCTCTATAGATACATTTTTCATGTTTCTAAAGCATATAGGGTCTGATCTGTGAAATTTGCTTCGCGCATGCGTATTAGCACCCTTTTTGGGAAATTTGAAGTACATGCGGTTCTCCAGTCCAAAGATATATTTTTCTAAGGTAAGTTTTTCATTTCACCATGTCCCTTCCACTAAAAATAGCTTCTCATCTTTACATGACTGTTAAAGTTAACTTACATTTTTGTAAACCTTAAAAAACTCTAAAAACTGACATATTGCATAACTTTGTGTCATGCAAGGTCACTGTAAAATCTAGAGAAATGTTCAAGGTTCGAGCGGGCTTCACATAGGTTCACATAGACAAACTCACTCATAACCAGCCACACCAAAAACAAACAGAAGGAGAGCATAAAGAGACAGAACAACTAGAATTAAATTCAAAATTACAATATATAATTTATTTATATAAAAGGTATATTTGTGTATAAATTTGGGTATCATAGTGTTATGATTCCTGGTCCCGCCCACTCCCGCTGACATTAGATGGCGGTCAACGAGATTAGCCAAGAGCAGTCAGGGCCAGAGTTGAAAACGGACACGTCAAGTCGGACACTTTCTGCTCTCATTAGTTAAATGCAATATTTGTCAAATACACAAAACTTTCATAAGTGTTTTCATGAGTAGAAGAATCACTTTTCATATAATACAGCGCCATCTGAACAAGAATAAGGTTCGACATAAACATATACTATTTAAATACTAATAAAGTGGGGTTATATATGCTTTTATCAGTGTTTTATGATAAATGTGACTCAACATAATATTACAACTACAGTAAAAAAGCTTTTATTGTTCTAAAAACACAGATTTGTGAGCATTTTTGGACTTGAGAATGTTAGAATAAACTTGAAACACACGTGATTGTCGTCATGCGGTGAATCTGGCCAATTGTGAAACAGCTGTGTCATCATCAGAGCTCCTGCAGCCGCTCTGGAGAAACTGCTACTGCTGTACTTTAATGCCACTCGTGACAATCATGTGCCATCAGCGCTGTCTTAAGTCGGACAAAATTTCTAACTGGCATGCACTGCTTCATATCAGAATTTGATTGAGCTGTGCAGCGTTGCGTTAAGCCGAAAAAACGTCAGCCTCTAATATGGTCCTCAAGGTAAGAGAAAATGAGGCAGAAGTATAATGAAAGTTTATCCGGCGTCAGTTGTCACACCCAGTTTGTGTGTGTTTTTTCCTTGGTTTCCTTATTAAAAGTCTATTTTAAGTCTCCTCGTTTCCCTCCTATGCACTGTGACAGAACGCCGGACCTCCAAGATGAACTGGGCTGAAGACTTCCTCCTGGAGATCCCGCAGGAGGGATGACCATTGGAGCAGTATATGGAGGAGTTTCTAAGTATGATCGACCTGGTGAGATGGAGCAATCCTATGATCAACGTGTGCTTCCAGCTGGGACTAAAATATAATTTGATTTGATTTCCACAGACTCGTAGCGGATTTTAAAAATTATGTCCTTGATTTAAGTGGTTCCAAGTTTGAAGATGTGGAGGATCATCATCCTCCTCCCATCAGGGAGCATGTGAAAGCTCCGTCTCACTACAAGCCAGCACCCTCCACATGCAGCTCCAGTGAGCCCGCTCCCTCCATTCCTCTTTCACTTCCCAGAGTTTTACAAAGCTCCTCCTTAGTCCTTAGCCCAGGAACACTGGCTGCTCCCAAGTCAAGCCTACTGGCCACTCCACGGTTGAGCCTGCCAGCTGCTGCACTCTCAAGCATGCTGGCCGCTTTACTCACCAGTTGAGAGACCAGAGTCAAGAGATGGCTTCCGCCCCAGACCAAATTCGAGAGATGGCTCTAGCCCCAGACCAGAGTCAAGAGATGGCTCTAGCCCCAGACCAAAGTTGAGAGAGATGAGAAACCACAGCCCCAGACCAGAGTGGGAGATGGCTCTAGCCCAGACCAGAGTCGACAGATGGCTTCTGCCCCAGACCAAATTAGAGATGGCTTCCGCCCAGACCAGAGTCAAGAGATTGCTTCAGCCACAGACCAGAGTCAAGAGATGGCTCTAGCCCCAGACCAGAGTCAGAGATGGCTCACAGCCCCAGACAAAAGTTGAAGTGGCTGTAACCCCAGGCCAGAAGAGGCGAGAGATGGCTCTAGCCCCAGACCAAAGGAATCAGAGAGGCGGCTTCAGCCCCAGACCAGAGTTGGGAGATGGTTTCTGCCCCAAACCAGGGTCGAGAGATGGCTTTCACCCCAGACCAAGTCGAGAGATGTCTCTAGCCCCAGACCAGAGTCAAGAGATGGCTCCTGGCAGAGCAAAGAGTTGAGGGAGATGGATCCTAGCCCCAGACCAGAGTGCGACCAGATGGCTTCAGCCCCAGACCAAAGTTGAGAGATGGCTGTAGCCCCAGACCAGAAGACAGAGATGGCTCTAGCCCCAGACCAAAGTCAAGAGATGACTTGCCTTCAGCCCCAGACCAGAATTAGAGATGCTTCTGCTCAGACAAAGGGAGTCGAGGAGATGGCTTCCACCCCAGACCAGAGTCAAAGAGATGGCTCTAACCCCAACAGACCAAATTAGAGATGGATCTAGCCCCAGACCAGAGTCGGCTTAGATGGCTTCCGCCCCAGAACAGGAGTGGGGATGGCTCTAGCCTTGAACCAGAGAGACAAGAGATGGCACTAGCCCCAGACCAAAGTTGAGAGATGACTCTAGCCCCAGACCAGAGTTGAGAGATGGCTTCAACCCCAGACCAGAGTCGAGAGATGGCTTTCGCCTCAGACACCACATTCAGCACAAAGAGGGTTTCTGATCCCAAATCAAGTTGAAAAAGAGACTCTATTCCCAAGCACAACCCAGAGACGGCTGCTATTCCAACAACCAGCCCAGAGAAACCTCTTGATCCCACGTTCAGCCCAAAGAGGGATTCTGATCCCAAGTCAAGTCGAGAAAAAGAATCTATTTCCAAGTACAGCCCAGAGAGGGCTACTAGGTCTCCAGCGAATCAATGAACCTGCATCGGAATACCTTTTTCACAACAATGCCACAAAAAAGAAGTCCCAAACACAGAGGAATGCAAGTATAATACCTCCAGATTCTAGATGATTCTGATGAAAAACTCACATTTTCACTCCCTAAAAACACAATCTTTCCTCCCTTTTTGCTTTCTGCTTGTGAAAGTGTGTGAGAATGTTTATGTGCCAGTTTATGTCTTAGGTTTGTCCAATAAATTCCTTATAAATATCATAATTAATTCCCTTTGAGTTAAATTTCAAATCACTGAATCACTGTAGCCCCAGACCAGAGTCAAGAGATGGCTTCAGTCCCAGACCAGAGTCGAGAGATGGCTCTAACCCCAGACCAAAGTCGAGAGATGGCTCTAGCCCCAGACCAGAGTCGAGAGAAGGCTCTAGCCTCAGACCAAAGTCAAGAGATGGCTCTAGTCCCAGACCAAAGTTGAGAGATGGCTTCAGCCCCAGACCAAGAGTAGAGATGGCTTTAACCCAGACCAAAGTCGAGAGATGGCTCTAGCCCCAGACCAAGTCGAGAGATGGCCTAGCCCAGACCAGAGTGAAGATTACTTCAGCCATGAGACCAGAGTCGAGATGGCTAGCCCTAGACCAAAGTTGAGAGATGGCTGTAGCCCCCAGACCAGAGTTGAGAGATGGCTTCAGCCCCAGACCAGAGTTGAGATGGCTTCCGCCCCAGACCAGAGTCAAGAGAGAAGGCTCTAGCCTCAGACCAAAGGTCAAAAGATGGCTCTAGTCCCAGACCAAAGTTGAGAGATGGCTCTAGTCCCAGACCAAAGTTGAGAGATGGCTCTACCCCAGACCAAAGTCAGAGATGGCTCTAGCCCCCAGATCAGAGTCGAGATGGCTCTAGCCCCAGACCAGAGTGAAAGAAGGCTCTAGCCCTAGACCAGAGTTGAGATGGCTCTAGCCCCAGACCAAATTCGAGAGATGGCTATAGCCCCAGACCAGAGTCAAGAGATGGCTGTAGCCCCAGACCAAAGCTGAGAGATGGATCAGCCCCAGACCAGAGTGGAGGCAGATGGCTTCTGCCTCAGACCAAGAGTCAAGAGATGACTTCAGCCCCAGACCAGAGTTGAGAGTGGTTCTAGCCCCAGACCAGAGTCAAAGAGATGGCTTCCGCCCAGACCAAAGTTGAGAGATGGCTTCAGCCCCAGACCAAGAGTCGAGAATGGCTCTAGCCGAGACCAGAGTCGAGAGATGGCACTAGCCCCAGACCAAAGTTGAGAAATGGCTCTAACCCCACACCAGAGTCGAGAGATAGCTTCCACCCCAGACCCCACATTCAGCACAGAGAGGGCTTCTTGTAGCGAATTTAGCTCAAAGGGAAATGTATATAAATAATTACAATTAATTATGACTAATTACAATTACTTATATCAGCTGCCAGTGTCACGGAGGCAAGACAAGAAGTGGTCGATCGAGGATAGGTCCCTGTGTAGCGCGACCGAGAACTCAAACGCGGATACACACGAGTGAGCAGGTTAGCCACGCAGTTTATCTGAGAACGCTCCAGCAAAGGAGTAGAGATTTCCACCAGGAAACCCGCGTTCTCATACACACACAGAGAGGTATATAAATGTTCCGCCAAGCGGTACTCACGTGAGTTGAGTTGGAGAGATGAGGCGACCTACAAAGACGTTTAAACATGAACTCAATGTCCGGTGCCGACTGAACCTTACTTCCTGTTTATATACCCGCGGAGATTACTTCCGGGACCTCGTGACCTCACGTGATTCGGTGCGTGTGACAGTACCCCCCCCTCCAGGGCCGGCACCAGACGGACCCGGAGCGGAGGATACCCGACGACGGTAGTCCTGGATAAGAGCTGGATCCAGAATGAACCGTCCGGGAACCCATGACCGCTCCTCCGGACCGTAGCCCTCCCAGTCTACGAGGTACTGGGTGCCCCGGCCACGGGGTCGCGAGTCAAGGATTCTCCGAACGGTGTAAGCAGGACCACCGTCCACAATCCGGGGTAGGGGGGGAGCGGGAGCCTGAGGAGACAGAGGAGAGAAGAGAACAGGTTTTAGTTGGGATTGATGGAATATGGGATGGACCTGGAGGGAGGCAGGCAGCTGGAGCCGAAAGGTGACAGGGTTCAGACGATGGGTGATCTTGAAGGGGCCGATGTACCGGGGGGTGAGTTTTCTTGAGTCAGTCTTGAGGTTGATGTTCTTGGTGGATAGATAAACCCTGTCACCCACATGGAACAAACGTCCCGGAGGGTGTCGGTGGCGGTGCTGCACGACGTAACGTCGGTTGGCCTTTTGAATGGCAGCACGAGCGTGGTTCCAAAGCCGCCGACACCGGCGGACCAACTGTTGGGCAGACGGAACTTCAACCTCCGGCTCCTGATGTTCGAATATGGGAGGTTGAAATCCGTAGCATACCTCGAATGGGCTTAGGCCGGTGGCGGTGGAGGTGTGGAGGTTGTTGGAAAGTTCGGCCCAGACGAGGTAGCTAGCCCAGGAGCGCTGATGTTCACTGGCAAAGCATCGGAGGAAGCGCTCCAGTTGTTGGTTGGCCCGCTCCGTCTGGCCGTTGGTTTGTGGATGGAACCCAGATGACAAACTGGAGGTGGTGCCGACCAGACGGCAGAAGGCCTGCCAGAACTTGGCCGTGAACTGGGGCCCTCTGTCCGAGACGATGTCCTGGGGGAACCCATGCAGGCGGACTACATGTTCTAGAATTAACTCTGCTGTGGTTTTGGCAGAGGGGAGCCCGGAGAGAGCCACCAGGTGCACAGCCTTGGAGAAACGATCCACGATGGTGAGGATGGTGTTCTTTCCTAAGGACTCGGGAAGTCCAGAGACGAAGTCGACAGAGATGTGAGTCCAGGGGCGTTTGGGGATGGGGAGGGGCTGCAACTCCCCGGTGGAGGGCGCGTTGGGGTTTTTTGAGCGGGCACAGATGTTACAGGCCAGGACGTACTCCTGTACGTCCCTCCGCAGCGTCCTCCACCAGAACGCTCGACTGATGAAGTTGATGGTTCTCTGGACTCCCTGATGTCCAGCCAACGTAGAGTTGTGTCCCCACTGGAGCACCTCCTGGTGCAGATGGTTGGGAACGAAGAGGCGTCCAGCGGGTGTCTCAGGTGGAGGAGGTTCTTGGCTGTGACTCTGGCGAACTCTCCCTTCTAACCCCCACCGGATGGGAGCCAAGATGATCTGAGAGGGCAGGACAGGCGCGGGATCGGAGGTGATGATGTCCTTCTGGTGTTGACGGGAGAGTGCATCGGTTTTGGTGTTTTTGGATCCGGGACGGTAAGACAGGTGGAAGTCGAAGTGCTCGAAGAAGAGTGCCCACCGCGCCTGCCTGGGGTTGAGTTGTTTGGTCTGCTTGATGACGGTGAGGTTTTGGTGATCGGTCCAGACGGTGAATGGTTCACTGCCGCCCTGGAGCCAGTGACGCCATTCCTCCAGAGCCCACTTGATGGCCAACAGCTCACGGTCCCCCACCCCGTAACGCTGCTGAGTGGAATTAAACTTCCTGGAGAAGAAGCTACATGGGTGTAACTTCTCGTCTGGACCGCGTTGTGAGAGGACGGCTCCTACGCCCACATCGGAAGCGTCCACCTCAACAACGAAGGCCTTGGTGGGATCGGGATGAGTGAGAATGGGAGCGGTGGTGAACTGGTGACAAAGTGTCCTGAATGCTTGAGTGGCCTCCGGGGTGAGATGGAATTCTCCGCGTGATGGTTTAGTGAGGGCAGTAAGAGGTGCTGCAGTTGAGCTGAAGCCCCGGATGAATCGCCGATAGAAATTGGCGAACCCCAGAAAACGTTGTAGCTGTTTGAGCGATGTGGGTAGGGGCCACGAACACACAGCCTCCAGCTTCTGGGGATCCATGGCCACACCCTGAGCAGAGATGATGAAGCCCAGGAACGTGGTGGAGTGCTGGTGGAAAGCACGTTTCTCCAGCTTGCAGTACAACTGGTGGGCCAGCAACCTCTGGAGGACTGCTCGGACATGCTGGGTATGCTCTTCTAGGGTCTTGGAGTAGATGAGGATGTCGTCCAGGTAAGCATAGCACCATCTACCCAGCATGTCCCAGAGAACGTCATTGATGAAGTGCTGGAAAGCAGCTGGACTGTTGCAAAGGCCGAAGGGCATAACGAGGGTCTCGTAGTGACCGGTGGGGGTTATGAAGGCCGTCTTCCACTCGTCGCCCTCCCTGATGCGTACCAGATTGTAAGCGCTCCGTAGATCCAACTTCGTAAAGAAGTGGGCACCAGAGAGGGCGTCCAGGGCGGTGTTGGTAAGAGGGAGTGGGTGACGGTTCTTCACGGTGATTTGGTTGAGCCCTTGGTAGTCAACGCACGGCCGGAGACCCCCGTCCTTCTTCTTTACAAAGAAAAACCCCGCGGCCGCCGGGGAGCTAGAGGGTCGGATGGTACCTGCGCGAAGACCCTCCGCTACGTACTCCTCCATAGCGAGCTGTTCTTTGGCCGACAGGGAGTACAGGTGGCCACGGGGCGGTACCGCGCCCGGCACGAGATCGATAGCGAGGTCATAGGGGCGACGAGGAGGCAGCCGGGCCGCGCTACGCCTGCTAAAGACCTCGACCAGGTCGCGGTACTGGACAGGGATAGCTTCACGGTCGACGTCGAGGGCCCCGGGCTCCCCTGAACACGTCCCAACCCCGGCCCGGAGACAGAGCTCCTGACAGGTTGCACCCCAGTGAATGATCCGACGTGACGTCCAGGAGATGAGAGGGTCGTGAGTGACGAGCCAGGGGTGACCGAGAATGATGGCTGGTGAGGGAATCTTCGTGACATAGAATTGGATGGCTTCAGAGTGATTGTCGATGATGAGGGTGAGTTCTTGGGTGCGGTGAGTGATGGGGCTTAGAGTTAGGGGGCGACCGTCAATGACAGTAACTTTCAAGGGTTGGGATAACGCCTCGATTACAATCCCCATTTGGGCAGCATAAGCCTGATCGATGAAGTTCCCAGCCGCACCCGAATCAACGAATGCGGTGGTCTCGATCCGTTGGTGGCCCATGAGGATTGATACCTGCAGCAGCAGCCGGGAAGAGACGGACTCGGGGTAGGTTTTCGCAGTATTGGGACCAGATGAGGACCTCCCCCTCCTCACCTGGTCTGCCTGTTTCCCGGACGAAGAGGGCAGATAGCTCGATGGTGGTCCGGGGAGGCGCAATAGGCACACAGGCCCTCGCGGTAGCGTCTGGCCCTCTCTGCCGCTGACAGGGAGGTGCGCCTATTTGCATGGGTTCCCCGGCTCCGGTTGAGTGGGCCTCTGAGGCGATCGGTGGAGGTGATGGAGACACAGCGACAGCATGGGAGGTGGATGGTTCTGGAGTCCCGTGGTAGCCGGCAGATCCTGAAAGAGAGCGGAAAACAGCTTTAGTAGTATGATTCATCCGCTGATCCACCCGGAGGGCCAGCTGTATCATGCCCTCCAGGGTGTCAGGGAGCTCCCGCACAGCCAATTCCTCTCTAAGACGGGTGGAAAGTCCTTCGTAGTAGGCTGTGCGGAGAGCTGAGTTGGACCAGGTGGTTTGAACGGCGAGGGTGCGGAATTCAGTGGTGTACTTGCTGACGCTGCGACTCCCTTGCTTGAGGTGGTATAGCCGTGAGTCAACCTCCACCTCGCTCTCAGGATGCTGGAAGACGGTTCTGAGTTCGGAGGTAAATGCAGGATAGGAGTGAGCAACATCTCCGTCGGCCTTCAGAACCGCCGTAGCCCACTGAGCTGCCTGCCCAGTGAGGAGTGAAGTGAGTAATGGAATCCTGCTGCGATCAGAGGGGTAACGGGAAGGCTGAAACTCAAAAATCAAATTAAGATTAGTGAGGAAGACATCGCATTTAGTTCCGGACCCATCCCACTTGTCCGGAAGCGATATTTTGGGATGACTGACGGGGGGGCTTTGGCGGACCGGTTCGGCGGAAGGAACCGTAGCAGCGGCCAGGTCGTCATGATCCGCCTGCAGGGCGGTGAGATCCGAACGGAGGATCTCGCACTCCGCCCGAAGACCAGCGGTCTCGGTGCGCAGCGCGGTCATCTCCGCCCGGAAATGCACCAACTCCTGCCGCAGATTCATAATCTCCGCGGCCTGCTGCCGGATCACTCCCACCAGCTGCTCCACACCATCTCGGGACCGGACATTCTGTCACGGAGGCAAGACAAGAAGTGGTCGATCGAGGATAGGTCCCTGTGTAGCGCGACGGAGAACTCAAACGCGGATACACACGAGTGAGCAGGTTAGCCACGCAGTTTATCTGAGAACGCTCCAGCAAAGGAGTAGAGATTTCCACCAGGAAACCCGCGTTCTCATACACACACAGAGAGGTATATAAATGTTCCGCCAAGCGGTACTCACGTGAGTTGAGTTGGAGAGATGAGGCGACCTACAAAGACGTTCAAACATGAACTCAATGTCCGGTGCCGACTGAACCTTACTTCCTGTTTATATACCCGCGGAGATTACTTCCGGGACCTCGTGACCTCACGTGATTCGGTGCGTGTGACAGCCAGTAGTAACTGTAGCAGAATCAATTTTCCATCAACTAATCTGTTCGCTCAGCGAACATTCAGTATAATCTTTATATCAACTCTAAGAAATGATATTTTCTTGGCCACAGAAAATAACTTTCTTAAAGTACCATTGCATTAGAGCAAGTAGATTGAATCGGAATCGTAAAGGGACATTAATTTGCAAGGCAGAATCAGAATCAAAACTCATGTAATTTGTGCACAATAGTTTATTAACGAAGGACTAACACACAACTAATCTAAACAAACAAACATGAAATCACTCATACATGGGGGAAGGGTCAGTGAGAAGCAGTTAGAGAGAGACAAGGAAATTAAGCTATGAAAAGAGTCAGTTAACCACCTGCTGTGAAACCATCAGTGCTTTCTACAGCTTATACTAAACCTCTGTATGTTTAGTTAAGTGTACGATACTTGCATTGCCTTGGTCGTCGAACAAGTGTCCAAATGCAGTCTCTGAAAGTCTTGATGGTTTGAAGCAGTGGTGGCTTTGGAATTGCAATCACGTTCTTCCGGGTCTGAAGAGTGATGAATTCCAAAGATGTCCTGACTCGTTGGTGACTGGGAGTTTCTTCCCATGTGAGAAGTGAAGAAGAACCAAGAGCTGAGAGGGACCCAGCTGAAGTCCTGTGATCTTTGGGGAATGGAAAGACAAGGCCGCAAGGCCTGGCGCACGCTTAGGGAAGTCCTGAAGCGTTCTAGCCCATCTTCTTAGGTTCTCCAAGAACTACTGACTGGCTGGGGCGAGTCATTAAGATGAATTCCAGGGTTGAGTGGAACTGTCTGGCTCTTTGTGGTCGAGAGCCACAGCTCTGTATGTTGGGCCTGTCGGGCCCGCCGGGCACGCCCTGTGCCGGCTCAGGCTCCCCGTGGGTTCCTCCACACGGTCAGCAATTAGAAGATGTTGCAGACGAAGGAGAAAGTGAAGAGAGGGAGAAGAGAGAGGGGTCGATGCCTTTAAACTCTCTGGAGGCTGTGCCAAAGAGTCCATTTCTATAGGCATTGTGTCTTTCCTATAGAGAAATGTAGTGTGCTCCGTTTGCATTCCTTGAGGCCATAAAACCTGTGATATCAGATCGTTGTCCTGGCAACTAAGCCCTTTTGGGGTGTTAGTTGCTTTGGGGGGGTTGTCTCCAGAGCTCCAGCATGTAGCTGGCCTGTTGTGTTTAAAGACTATTTGTTAAATGTAACAATTAATGTATGTCTGATTGGTCCACACGCTACATTCTGATCCCAAATCAAGTCGAGAAAGAGACTCTATTCCCAAGCACAGCACAGAGACGGCTGCTATTCCCAAAACCAGCCCAGAGAAAGCTCTTGATCCCACGTTCAGCCCAAAGAGGGCTTCTGATCCCAAGTCAAGTCGAGAAAAAGAATCTATTTCCAAGTACAGCCCAGAGAGGGCTACTAGATCTCCAGCGAATCAATGAACCTGCATCGGAATACCTTTTTCATAACAATGCCACAAAAAAGGAGTCCCAAACACAGAGGAATGCAAGTATAATACCTCCAGATTCTAGATCATTCTGATGAAAAACTCACATTTTCTCTCCTTAAAAACTCATTCTTTCCTCCCTTTTTTCTTTCTGCTTGTGAGAGTGTGTGAGGATGTGTTTATGTGCCAGTTCATGTCTTAGGTTTGTCCAATAAATTCCTTATAAATATCATAATTAATTTCCTTTGAGTTAAATTTCAAATCACTGAAGCCACACAGTCTTGAATCTGCTCCGCTGGGAGGTCCGGAGTGACGAATCTATGTGGTAACTCACCTCCATCTGTCCTTCATGGACTCATCAGAATTCATACATCTCCAGGCTCTGGACACCCAGGCAGCCAGCACATCCTCTCGCTCATCAGAAATCATTATTGGTGACCCAATATGGCCCATGAAATCTCCTGATCCAGTACCTAACAGGTCTTGGTCACAAATAGGAATTGATTTAATCATGGAGTTACCTTCTTTGGATTCCCACATCTGTTTTCTCATCATAGTAGACCACTTCTCCAAAGCATGCAAGTTGATTCCATTGAAGGGACTACCCTGTGCCTTCGAAATGGCCAAAACCCTTTTCCAACAAGTCTTCCATCACCCCAAAGATATAGTCTCTAACCACGGGCCCCAATTGTGTGGCATGGCTTCTTCCAGCTGCTCGGAGTCACTGTAAGCTTAATGTAACCCAGCTTACTAGTGGGTAGTAGTAGAGACAGAATAATAGAGCAAATAATAAGATCAAAAGTATGAAAAAAAACGCTGCCCGAATAAATATATGCCTGTGATTAAATGAACTATTTATGAAAATATATAAAAGTAAAATATGCAGGATTATAATAGTCTCCAATGAAATCGCTTTTTGAATGATGTCATTACGTCTTCCGCGAGCGCGGAACATCGTATGTGTCGTGTATATATTTCTAACGAAGGATTGAGAGAAAAGTAAGTACACTCTCAAATGACTGCTACGATGGCTTTTGTTCTGAACACTTAAATGATAGTACTTGCACTGTCCAATCTATAAAGACTGTGTCTGTTCCTCGAATAGGGAGGTCAAAACATTAATTTAATGCAGGATCTAGAAAAAATCTGATCGTAATTAAACCAGAAAAAAGCAAAATACATGAACAGAAACCATTTTTAAAGCTTGGGCTAAAGCTAAACATTAGATCACTTGCACCCAAAGCAGTTATTGTGAATGAAATGATCACAGATAATAATTTTGATGTACTCTGCTTAACCGAAACCTGGCTAAAACCTAATGATTATATTGGTCTAAATGGGTCTACTCCACCAAACTACTATTATAAGCATGAGCCCCGTCAGAGTGGTGGTGGTGGTGGTGTTGCAACAATATATAGTGATATTCTCAGTGTTACTCAGAAAACAGGATACAGGTTTAATTCATTTGAAATACTTTTGCTTAATGTTACTCTGCCAGATATGCAAAAGAAATCTCTCCTATCTCTTGTTTTAGCTACTGTGTATAGACCGCCAGGACCATATACAGATTTCCTAAAAGAATTTGCAGAATTCCTTTCAGAACTATTGGTTAATTTTGATAAAGTGCTAATTGTTGGAGATTTTAACATTCACATTGATAATACAAATGATGTGTTAGGACTTGCGTTTACTGACCTAATAAACTCTTTTGGAGTCAAGCAAAATGTTACCAGGCCCACTCATCATTTTAATCATGGAATTGATCTTACTGATATAGATATCGCACCTCAAAGTGATGATGTTTCTGACCATTTCCTTGTATCGTGTATGCTGCGTATCACTGATATTAACTATATGGCTCCACGTTATCGTCTTGGCAGAGCTATTGTTCCAGCCACCAAAGATAGATTTACAAATAACCTGCCTGATTTATCTCAACTGCTCTGTGTACCCCTTAATACACAGGATCTGGACAAAATGACCAGCAATATGGGCACCATCTTCTCTGATACGTTAGAAGCTGTTGCCCCCATCAAATTGAAAAAAAGTTAGAGAAAAACGTATTGCGCCGTGGCACAACAGTAACACCCATTCCCTCAAGAAAGAAACTCGCAATCTTGAGCGCAAATGGAGAAAAACTAACTTGGAAGTTTTTAGAATTGCATGGAAAAACGGTATGTCCAGATACAGACAGGCTTTAAAAGCTGCTAGGGCTGAGCATATCCGCAAACCCATAGAAAATAACTAAAACAATCCAAGGTTTTTATTTAGTGGCTAGATTAACAAATAACCAGACGCCACCTGATCTAAATATTCCTTTACAGTTTAATAGTAATGACTTTATGAATTTCTTCACTGATAAAATAGATAATATCAGAAATACAATAACCAATGTAGATTCTACTGTGTCTAATATGTCAACTTCTTTAGTCACACCCAAAGAAAAACTGCAGTACTTTACGCTATAGGACAGGAAGTTAAATAGCAATAAGTTAAATAAACTCATCACTGTGTCTAAACCAACAACATGCCTATTAGATCCCGCACCTATTAAATTACTAAAAGAATTGTTACCTGTGGCAGAAGAACCGCTTCTCAATATTATCAACTCATCGTTATCTTTAGGTCACGTCCCTAAACCATTCAAGCTGGCGGCTATTAAGCCTTTTATTAAGAAACCACAACTAGACCCTAGTGAACTGGCAAATTACAGACCCATTCCTAATCTTCCATTTATGTCTAAAATGTTAGAGAAAGCTATATCTGCTCAACTGTGCTCATTCTTGCACAAAAATGATATCTATGAAGAATTTCAGTCAGGTTTCAGGCCCCATCACAGCACAGAAACTGCACTTGTTAAAATCACTAATGACTTGCTTCTTGCATCAGACCAAGGCTGCATCTCATTGCTAGTTTTACTTGATCTTAGTGCTGCGTTCGACACTATAGATCATGACATACTAATAGATTGACTACAAAATTATGCAGGTATCCAAGGGCAGACTTTAAGATGGTTTAGATCCTACCTGTCTGATCGCTACCACTTTGTTTATTTAAATGGGGAGTCATCTCAGTTATCACCAGTAAAGTATGGAGTGCCACAAGGATCTGTTCTAGGTCCTCTACTATTTTCAATATACATGCTGCCCCTTGGTAATATTATTAGAAAACACGGGATTAGTTTCCATTGTTATGCTGATGATACTCAACTATATATCTCAACAAGACCAGATGAAACTTCTGAATTATCGAAGTTAACAGAGTGTGTTAAAAATGTAAATGATTGGATGACCAATAATTTTCTGCTATTAAATTCAGATAAGACAGAGATATTACTTATTGGACCTAAAAACAATACACAGAATCTTTTGATGTACAATTTACAACTAGACGGATGTACTGTTACTTCCACTACAGTCAAAAGCCTGGGTGTTATATTAGACAGCAACTTGTCTTTTGAAAATCATATTTCTCATGTTACAAAAACAGCATTCTTCCATCTTAGAAACATTGCCAAGCTGCGAAACGTTACCTGTTTCTGATGCAGAAAAGCTAGTTCATGCATTCATGACCTCTAGACTGGACTATTGTAATGCTACTAGGTGGTTGTCCTGCATCTTCAATAAACAAGCTACAGATAGTCCAAAATGCAGCTGCTAGAGTCCTTACCAGGTCAAGAAAATATGATCATATTACCCCAATTTTAAAGTCTCTGCACTGGCTACCTATTAGGTTCCGCATCAGCTACAAAATAGTACTTCTTACCTATAAGGCACTTAACGGTTTAGCTCCTGCGTACCTAACTAGTCTTCTACCACGATACAATCCATCACGCTCCCTAAGGTCGCAAAACTCTGGACTGTTGGTAGTACCTAGGATAGCAAAGTCCACTAAAGGAGGTATAGCTTTTTCACATTTGGCACCCAAACTCTGGAACAGCCTTCCTGATAACATTCGGGGTTCAGACACACTCTCTCTGTTTAAATCTAGATAAAAGACACATCTTTTTAGCCAAGCATTCAAATAATGCATCTCATAAACTTTTCCTGCAGCTATATCTGATCAAATGTTCATTATTAATCTTTTAGCTCTGGTTTAACAAATCTTCCTTTTCTTAGTTTGAACAGCAGCTACGCTAATTATGTTCCTATTTGTTCTCTGTTTTTGCCATGGGATTGACATCCCATGGTAACTAGGAATTCACAAGCTCCAGTGTGGATCCAGAAGAGATGATGCCAACCCCACAGAGGACTTCAGATGATGCCAACCCTGAAACCATACAGCACTACCAAATTCTGCTACTAGTTTATAGTGTTCTTTGTCTGATTATGTCATTAATTGATCTTTACCACACATCTCTGCCATATGTACATCAAGCTACTACTACATATATTGTAAAAATGTCAGTTTGGTGTAAAGCTGCTTTGCAACGATATGTATCGTGAAAAGCGCTATACAAATAAATTTGAATTGAATTGAATTGAAAAACCAGAGCACGTCTGAGTGTATCTTCAACCATTTACCATCGGGAGTTTTCCTGCTTCATATGTACATTTGAATGCATTTCCTTGGCGAGTTGATGTGATTTTCATTTATTTTCAAAGTCTTGTGTTTCATAAATTAACCATTTATTTTCTTTGGTATAAATGATGAAAAGAGACATAAGAGTGAATTGGAGACAAAAATAATGGTAATTCGGATGAAATACCAACATTATTATGTTTTGTGTGTTAAACAAGATAATTGTACAAATGATTGCATAGGATTTAAGTGGAATGCTTTTGCTGTTGAAAAGGGAATGCTAAATAAGAGAAATAACACAAAGAAATTTAGTACACAGAGGCATGTAAATAGATATAAATGGTTGTGTTTATTTAAAATTGTGTCAGACTGAATTAATGCATACATTGTAAAGTGCTAATTGTTCTCTTGGCCTTGTGTTTCCAAGGCCAGGTTTTTTTTTCTCTTTGGTTTTGTTCTGTGTGATATTCTGTTGATGTTCAGCCGCTGATTGTGGTCTGCTCTGGATGCGAATTGAGTGAAGTGTGAACCCTTCGTGGATTGTGGACCGTCTCAACTCTCTTCTGTGTGTGTAACGGCAGAGTTGGACTGGCGAGCCGCCCATTAACCGGATCCTTCGAACCTTCCTGTTTTGAAAGAACACAGAAATTGAATGTATTCATCTTCGAATGGTAGGAGTGGGATTTCATATCACTTTTCCTATTTTGGAATAGAATTTAGAGACTGTGGATTTCACCGATTCCTGGATTCCTGGACTGACATTATGAACTGATTGATTTTCCAAACATTCCATTCTAAGTGTTCATCACGAGCATTGGACTCTGGGTAAATTTTGAAGTGTTCAGACTGAATGTAATTTTGTTTATTGGGTGTTTACTCTTTCAAATACTTTGTTTGAGGTTTATGGATAAATGTTCAAAGTGTTGAATAACTAAACGAAGAACTTTAAGAAATTTAAGAACAGATCGGTTAAATAAGGGAAACGGTTGATAACAGCTGTAATCACAAGCAGCTTTAACATTCCACAGAGTGAATTAGCTGTTAACAAAGGAAAAAAAAAACAAAAAGGGAAAGATCAACTTACCTTGACAATTGATTTGAAAAAAAAAAAAAAAAAGCCCTGTAAGGAAATGTAAACCAAATTGTGACCACTGCATACTGAGATACAAAATTGTTTGTTTATCTTTTATTTCTGTGGTCATTGTTAAAATACAATCTTTTCTCATTCTTACCGCAAACCCCGTGTCTGAGTGTTCGCTGCTGTTGCAAAATCTCTCTCCTCGGACAAATCTACATTTCTGAGCTTACTGGTCCATTGATAGACAACTTATAAGAAATTCGGGTGTCACGGGTTACATTAACATTAGGGTATCAGCCGCAGTCCAATGGCCAGACTGAGCAGAAGATACAAGTGATCATGAGATACCTACGGTCATATTGTCATGAACATGAAGACAGCTTACTTCAATAGGGCAAGTATGCACAGAACTCTGCGTCAAGCTGCAGCAGGTTTAATACCATTTCAGTGCATACCGTGCCAACCATTCCCTCGATCAGGCAAGCCTTCAGACATTCTAGCTGTCCACAACTAATTTCAAGAGAGGGTCTAGGACTCAGCTCACATCCACCTGCAGAAGACAGTTTGGAGACACAAGAGCCAGGACAACACAAGAAAATCAGTGACCCCCCAATACCATCCCAGAGGAAAGATTTTGGGTTGCCCATTATGACATTCAGGACCCATCTCTCTTATCTGACTTCCATACAAATCATCCAGATTGTGCGGCACCAAGAGGCAGATGCGGTCCCAGTCATTGTCCGCCGTGGTCATCAGGAGCTTCCAGTGGAGGGAGGTACTGTCACAGAGTCTAAACAGCGATATATCGGACAATGATGCCAAGCTTGCTATGAACGAACTTCATGAGGCCATCAGCAAACAATAAACTGTTCACCCGGAGGCTGCATTTATTGTTGCAGGGGATTTTAATCAATCGAACTTAAAGACAGTACTCCGCAAATTTCACCAAAACATTTTCTGTCACACCAGAGGAAACAAAACTTTAGACCATGTATACACAAACATGGCTGAAGCCTATACTGTGACCCCCCTCCCCCACTTGGGACAATCAGACCACCTTTCTTTGTTCCTCACCCCCAAGTATTCACCCCTCATCAACTGTGTGAAGCCATCAGTGAAGACCATCAAAGTGTGGCCAGCGGGGGTAGACTTCACACTGCAGAACAGGTTTCTACACACGGACTGGAGTATGTTTGCTACTCAGGCTACCTCTGGCTCTCATACGAACATGGACAGCTACACTTCCTCTGTTCTGGATTACATCAACATTACCATAGACAGTATTACAACCCAGAAGCAGATCACCATATACCCAAATCAGAAGCCATGGATGAACAAGGAGGTGCGTCTCCTGCTGAAGGCACGCAACACTGCTTTCAGATCAGGTGATGCACAGGCCTACAGCACTCCCAGGACTAATCTGAAGAGGGGCATCAAAAAGGCCAAGCACTGCTACAAACTAAAGCTAAAGGAGCACTTTGCGAACTCTGACCCTCGACGCATGTGGCAGGGCATCCAGGCCATCGGTGACTACAAACCCAGTCACTCCACCCCCACAGCCACTAATGTCTTCTTTCTGAATGAGCTCAATGACTTTTATGCTCGCTTTGAGAGAGACAATAAAGAAACTGCCACCAAGATCGCCTCCTCAACCGACCACTCACCAATCACACTTACCTCCTCAGACGTCTACACCGCGCGCAAGGCTGCTGGACCAGACGGTATCCCTGGGCGTGTACTGAGGGCATGTGCAGAGCAGCTCGCTGGGGTATTCACAGACATTTTTAACATGTCCCTTGCCCAAGCAGCTGTACCAGCATGCTTTAAATCTACCTCAGTTGTGCCAGTGCCGAAACACTCTAGCCCAGCATGCCTGAATGACTACCGCCCTGTAGCACTCACATCCATCATTATGAACTGCTTTGAGTGGTTGGTCCTGACACACCTAAAGGACTCTCTCCAATCATCACTGGACCCACACCAGTTTGCCTACCGTGGCAATAGGAGCACAGAGGATGCAGTCTCCATAGCACTGCACTCTGTACTCACACAACTGGACAATACAAACACCTATGCACGAATGCTGTTTGTTGACTTTAGCTCAGCATTCAATACTGTCTTACCCTCTAAGTTAATCATCAAACTCAGAGACCTGGACATTAACACCTCACTTTGTAACTGGATTATGGACTTTCTGACCAACAGACCTCAGCATGTTAGGTCAGGCCACATCTGCTCCACTACCGTCATGCTCAACACTGGTGTACCACAGGGCTGTGTGCTGAGCCCCTTCCTTTACTTCCTCTTCACCCACGACTGCAGGCCTGTGTATGGATCTAACACCATCATCAAGTTTGCAGACGATACTATGGTGATCGGTCTCATCAGCAACAACGATGAGACTGCCTACAGGGAGGAGCAAGCACCTGGCCACTTGGTGCACAGACAATAATCTGCTCCTTAACACCACTAAGACCAATGAGCTCATTGTGGACTTCAGGAAGGGAAGAAGAGTTTCACATGAACCCATTCACATCAATGGGATGGCTGTTGAACCTGTCTCATCCTTCAAGTTCCTGGGGACCCACATTTCGGAGGACCTATCCTGGACCACCAACACCTCTATCCTGGTCAAGATGGCTCACCAGCGCCTCTTCTTCTTGAGAACACTTAAGAAGAACCAGCTGTCCTCAGCCATCCTGGTGAACTTCTATCGCTGTACAATAGAAAGCCTCCTAACCAACTGTGTCACAGTCTGGTACGGAAGCTGCTCTGTTGCTGAGCGTAAGGCACTGCAGCAGGTGGTGAAAACTGCCCAGCGCGTTATAGGGACTCCACTTCTAGCCATTGAGGACATCCAGAAGAAACACTGTATGCGTCGAGCACGCAGTATTCTAAAGGATTACTCTCATCCCGCCCACAAACTGTTCTCTCTCCTGCCTTCCGGTAGGTGCTTCAGGTGTCCCAGGCCAAGAACCATCAGACTGAGGAACAGCTTCTTTCCCAGAGCTGTCTCCTTATTGGACTCTGCCCCCCTCTGACACCTTGCCCCCCTCACACACCCCTACATTCTCTCCATTACCACTGCACTATTTAATATTTATTGTACTACACTGTACATACCTATTTGAAAAAGCAAATATCCATTGCACAATACATTTGTAAATTTCTGATTATATATATCTGTACATGTCTATTTGTAAATTCCTGTTTATAGAAAATAGCAACCTGTACATTATGTTCATATCTATCAGCAAATTCCTGATTACAGTTAATAGCAACTTGTATATATTGTTCATCTATTTGTAAATCTCTGATTATAATTACTAGCAACCTGTATATTATGCTCACAGTATATCCATCTGTAAATATTACCCATAGTTTCTCCCTGCACATATCCCCTATAAGTGCACTTATAACTTATACCTTTATCCTGGACTTACTGCTTATTGCACTCCTGGTTAGACCTAAACTGCATTTCCTCGTACTTGTAATGACAATCAAGTTGAATCTAATCTAATCTAATCTAATCTAAAAGATAGCATTACCTCTGCATTGATCCATTTACCAGTTACTCATCTGCTATCCATGTTTGTCTGCTACAACCTGCAATAAAACCTGTTGTTTGGATATACAATACCTATGTTGCATTATTTTGTTTTATGATAAGGATGCAACAAAACAGTAAAACTCACTTATCTGGAGAAAAGATCTCATAGAAAGAGCAAAGGACAATGCCTTGCCCAAACTTCTCCCCTTGTTAATTTATGAATTTATTTATGCTGTTGTATTTCTCTCTCCTGTCAGGTATGCATTTCATTGCATTTTCAGATTTGTAATTGTGCTCATAAAACACACATTATAGTTGTTTGTGCTACATATACACATAGACTAGTTAAGTTTATTTTTTAAAATGCATGATTGCTTTACTGTAAGAGTAATATGAAATACTTACAGTGCATCCGGAAAGTATTCACAGCGCTTCACTTTTTCCACATTTTGTTTTGTTAAAGCCTTATTTCAAAATGGATTAAAATTATTATTTTCCTCAAAATTCTACAAGCAATACCCCATAATGGCATTGTGAAAGAAGTTTGTTTGAAATGCAAATTTTATTTATTTACAAACAAAAAACAAAGCACATGCGCATAAGTACCTTTACGAAAAGTTTATTGAAGTATGCTATTAGTATACTTTGAGTCTACTTTTCAAGTACTTCTCAGAAATGTGCTTTATGTACTTCTCAGAGATATACTTAAAATGACATATAAGTATACTTAACTTATACTTAGAAAAAGTCTAAATATATTTAAGCTATACTATACTAAGCTCAGAGAATCCATGTTTTCATTGTTATATGGTAGGGGGCGCTATTACACGTCTTCTGTACAGAATTTCCAAAACACAAGTGAAGAAGAAATCGAAACAACAGATGTTTCCACACGTAATCTAACACGATTATCAGACATAAAAAACTGTAACGTTATGGAATAAAATGTCGACCCATGAAGAGGTAATAATGACTGTCAAGCTTTGGGGTGTTGATCGATTCCATCTATGTTTTGGTTATCATTCTGAATCCAGTTTAGACTTTTTCAACGTTTGTTCAAAATATTGTTTCTTTCTTTCTTTCTTTCTTTCTTTCTTTCTTTCTTTTTAATTTATGAAACTTACCACATTCAGGTGTTTATAAAAAAGAATGCATGAAGCTAGAATAAAATGTCTTTTGTTTACAAGCAGATGCCCTGTTCTTTCTTTTGATGTTTTGTATGTTCAGATAACAAAATACATACAACAATAATATCTAATTAGGGACATAGTAGTATACTTGAAGTAAGATGTAAAGTTCACTTAAAGAAAACTTATGAGTATACTTGCAGTCAGAAACTAGTAGTTTACTTACACTATACTTCAAAGTGTGTTAAAAATGCTACACGTATATTAAATTTGTAAACTATCAGTATACCTATAAATTCACTTTTAGTATGGTTGAAGTACAAGCGAAAAACATAGATGTAAACTAGTTGTGTACTACTCGTTGTTTACTACTGTTAAACCTGGGGTATACTTAAAAGAATACTTTTATATACTAGAAAGTGGGCCAGTTTAGTCCCAAGGAGTATTGAAATAGTACACTTACAAGTATACTACTAGTACACTGATATTTGTATACGTACTACATAAAGTATACTTAAAAATATACTTCAACTTTGCATTAGAATACTTAATAAAATAAACTTGAAGTATATTACTTTTTGGTAAGGGTATTATTAGCTTTTGCTCAATACTTTGTTGAAGCACTTTTGGCACCAATTACAGCCTCAGATCTTTTGAGCATGATGATACAAGCTTGGCACTCCTATTTTTGGGCAGTTTCTACTAATTTTCTCTGCAGAACCTGTCAAACTCCTTCAGGTTGGATGGGGAGGGTCGGTGCACACCCATTTTCAAATCTCCCCAGAGATTTTTCAATCAGGCTTAAGTCTGGGTTCTGGTTGGGCCATGCAAGGACATTCACAGAGTTTTCCCATAGCCACTCCTTTGTTATCTTGGATGTGTGCTTATGTGACACCCTAAATGTTTGGTCACGTGTTTATATGTATATATATAAATATATCTGTATATTTATTCCTTACAATTTATTATATAGGTCTTTATGCATGTACTATCTGCTCATATTTATTGACAATTGTCTTTATGATTGTTACAACTTATGCTGTATGACATGAAATATCCTGCTTGGACGGTATGGTGTTGCGTGGTCCAGGGTTACTATGGTAACGGAAAGCCGCAAGAAAGAGACTGTCATTACTAGAGCGGCTCAGCTTTGAAAAACAACGCAACTTTGACCGTCTCATTATTTCTGTCACTTAGGTGGGTAAATTCTGTCAAAAAGTTTATACTTTGTCAAGAGAATATGTTACTAAAGTGTTTCTAGTAGTTACGTAAACTAAAGTGCGGCTTAAGAGTTAATTAATAGCGGAGATTGTATCCGCTCATCATAGCGGCCGTTAACGGTCCGGGTGTGTTATATATTAACTTTTAAGGTAACAAAAATGCTCCAGCACGCTGAAATCCCATACTACTGTTACGTTTTTTTTGTGTTAAAGTTTACAAAAAGGATATTACTAATTATTTTGTTTTGTATGAATACAGTATTGGTTAAAAATATTGGTTATGCTCATCAAATGTAGTTGTTTATTTTTGTATTACGGAGAGCTAGCTCAGTTCAAACGAATTATACTTTGATTAATACATTTACTGTTTATATGGACGTTTGGTCAAATGCTTAATTTATATGAAGCTTACAGAAACAGCCTAATGGTTATGTCAATTTATGTGGAATAAGTATTAATTAGATTCCAGCAATATGTTTTATGGATGTACTGTATAAAAAGTGAAAGCATAAAGAAAGAGCCAAGACAAGGGTTTGGTTATGCAGAAGACACTGTTTATTGATTTTGCTGGATCACATGTATAGACTTCAAGAATCAGTATTGCTGTATGGAGATATTCATGAAGTTACAAGACATTGTGATTAAATGATTGTAATAAAGTCATTACTAGAGCGGCTCAGCTTTGAAAAACAACGCAACTTTGACCGTCTCATTATTTCTGTCACTTAGATTTCACTGCAGTACAGCCAACTGGACGGTGGGCGTGCTACACTTAGGGTCGTTGTCCTGTTGGAAGATGAACCGTCGCCCCAGTCTGAGGTCCAGAGTGCTCTGGAGCAAGTTTTCATTAAGGATGTCTATGTACATTGCTGCATTAATCTTTACCTCGATCCTGACTAATCTCCCAGTTCCTGCTGCTGAAAAACCTTCTCATAGCATGATGCTGCCACCACCATGCTTCACTGTAGGGATGGTAATGGCCAAGTGATGAGCGGTGCCTGGTTTCCTCCAGACATGACGCTTGCCATTCAGGCCAAACTTTGTTTCTCGTGGCCTGAGAGTCCTTCAGGTGCCTTTTGGCAAACTCCAGGTGGGTTATCTTGTGCCTTTTACTGATGCATGGCATCCGTCTGGCCACTGTACCATACGGGCCTGATTGCTGGAGTGCTGCAGAGATGGTTGTTCTTCTGGAAGGTTCTCCTCTCTCTACAGAGAAACCCTGGAGCTCTTTCAGAGTGACCATTGGGTTCTTGGTCACCTTCCTGACTAAGGCTCTTCTCCCCCGATCACTTAATTTGGCCAATATGACATAAGACAGAAATAACAATATCTCCTGGAGAGAAATTGCAGATTACATGAGACCACTTGGACAGGTAATGCAAGAGTGGAAGAAACTCTTGTATCCATAATGTCCAAAAGAGATCAGTGATGTACTGTCTTCTGGAATACAGATCCTGCTTTCCGAATAATCCTCGTGGTAAAACAGACTGGGTTTAAGCTGTAGCTTGTGATTGGGGGTAATGGTTCAACGTCTTTGGGATCATATGAAACTGTTGTTAAGGGACGGCTATTCATAACGGATTCAACCTCACACATTACTTTTACAAAACCTTGTCATTAGTGATGGGTCGTTCTTGAATGATTCGTTCATTTTGAACGAATCTTTAATATGACTCGGGACGAACGAGTCGTCTCGGGGAGTGATTCGTTCAGTCGCGCATGCGCATCATCCTATTAGGTTCTGTACTGGAGTTAGTTCACTTGTTTTGAGTCTTCGGGTTTTTAGAGTCGTTCGTTCACCTTATGGGGCTGTCACGTGATGAACGAATGACTCAAACTCGAAGACTCGAGAGATGAACTAATCAATTCTCTTTCCGGCTCAGACTGCGTAGGTTAAGCTTATGGAGCTGTAACGTGATGAACGAATGACTCAAACCTGAAGACTCGAGAGATGAACTAATCAATTCTCTTTCCAGCTCAGACTGCATAAATTAAGCTCACGGAGCTGTGACGTGATGAACGAACGACTCAAACCCGAAGACTCGAGAGATGAACTAATCAATTCTTTTTCCGGCTCAGACCGCGTTGGTTAGCTAATTGGGCTGTCAGGTGATAAACGAACGACTCAAACCCGAAAACTTGCCAGATAAGAGGTGAGGTGAGCTAATCATAGACTAAAGACTCAGGTAAACAATGAATTAATCTTTTCTGTTTCTTATAGCATTATAGTTTTGTTTTGTTTGAAGTGTGCTCAATGTTTGTGTAAGCAGTAGATGTGTTAGGGAGGTAACAGGTAACATTTTAATTATATTTTGCTAAAATTAACGAAATGAATGAAATGACTCGAAAAAAGATTTGCTCATTTTGCTGAACGAGACTCAAAGGTCAGAGTCTGTAAAATGATCCGAACTTCCCATCACTACTTGTCATCCCAGAGTTCCTGGTTTGTAACAGACAAGAAAATTATTTTAACCATTTGGATCAATCACTCCCAAACACTTTCATGATATGCACCAGCAGGAAGATTAAAGGTCCACTGCACACCTTTTTAATGCAGCTTTCTATTTGTTCAATATTCCTTAACTTCAGTGCTTCCCTCAACTCCTTTTTAGTAGAGGTAAAATTAGTTCTGTTATCTGATCTTAGCTTTCTTACATGGTGTCTTTCATCTATTGTTCCATCTATTCAAATTCTATTCAAAACAATCAAATTCGACATGTGTAAATGGAGGGAGGTCAGTCATCTGTTGTTCACCTGCATGGAATCATCTGCAAGAAATACTCACTTTCCTTGTCAGGGAATTCACACAAGGAATCATTTCTTCCATAGGACTGATATCATGGTGTTTCTTTCACCATGCCCAACTTGTTGGTGAATATGCAGAAGCATAAGCTTAGAAACTTAGGCCTGGTTTCACAGACAGGACTTAGAGTATGCCAGGATTGTGCCATAGTTCAATTAGGACATTTAAGTCATTTTTATAGACATGCTTGAGAAAAACAAACAAACAAACAAACAAACAAACAACAACAACAACAAAAAAACATTACTGGTGTGGATTTTAAGACAAAACAAAATCACTGATATATTTTACGACCAGTCTGTACAAGTTTCTTTCAGTTGAAACAGCTCAGACTTGCATTTTAGTCTAGGACTAGGCTTAAGCCTTGTCTCTGAAACCGGGGGATAATGTTTATTGGGTAAAATAGCAAGATGTTTCTGTTTGTCTGGCAATGCCATCTTGCTAAGACAACCGCAATCAAGCATTGGATCCAGCCTGAAAATGGAGCTCTTCCTACTGACATTCTTTCCACTGTATAAGCTTGCTATGTCTTATGCAAATTCTTGCTGAGTACAATATTTGAATGTTAAAACTCCTGAACTGATAGTGACATACAGCCTTGTGTTTTCTGTGGCTTTTATCACTACAGATGCAGTCAACATTTCCAAATCATCTTTTTCTTTATAGCTCAACATTTTCACTGCATTATTTCTTTTCTGAGCAAGTTGTACAAGCAAATTCTTATACAAATCACTCGGAGCTCAATTCCTCAAAGCTACAGCATCCCTTTTGAAATACAACAGCATATGCTGGTTAGGTGAAGCATGGCAGCTGGTTTGAGCTGGTTTAAGATGGTCCTTAGTTGGTCATGAGTTGGTTTAAATTGGTCTTGAGCTGGTTATAAGCTGGTCCCAAGCAACTAGCTCCTGCTCAGGGCCAGCTCATAACCAGCTTAAACCAGCAGTCATGCTTCAAAACATACCTAACAATTTTTTTCCTGCATTGAGGTAATTCAGGAAATATGCAAGCAATATTGCAAGTTCGGATTAAGGTTCAGGCCACAGTTCTGGTGAATCACTTAAGAAGTTTGGTGATCCAGGATTTGATTATCAGGAATTCCTCAATATGCAGTCCAGTCCAGAGTTTATTTTTTGAATTGGGTATGTTTCTTGTGTTTCAGGATAATCTAATGTTTGTGGTGGGAAAATGGATGGACTGATGGTGGTGAGTGGATGGAGACACAACACATGTGGTGGCCACTGCACTGGCCGTGGAGCCCATTAACTTTGTGTACAGAGGAAGGTAATTCAACTGGCAGTTATTGTGATCTGATATCTAGATTTTGTATCTCTGTTCAGACTGAAGCATCTCTGTTCTCTGTCAGGATTGTGGGTCATCCTGCTTTGCAAGTACTGATCTGATCGCTACTTTCTATGGCTGCCTGTATACTGACTGTGTTCCAATCCATGTCCAAAGAACTTAACCACACCCTGCTACCTTTAAAATCATTGTTGAGCTATTTGCAGTCTCTGATTGCAGCACATGCTGTTTACCATAGCCATGCTTTCATAGCCAGGACACAGAAACACTGGCTCCCCCTTGTGTCCAATCTTTATTAATGTATTTTATATAATTTTATGGGTAACACTTTAGCAATAACGTCCCAGGTTACGTATGTAACCATGGTTCCCCGAGGGAACGAGACGCTGCGTCCGTAAACGCTAGGGGAACGCCCTTGGCGGAACCACGCTCTGAACACATGTGTAATCTGACCAATAAGAAAGCGGGACGTCACGGGCAGGTGACGTCATCGACCAGGAAGCATAAAAGCACGTGCGAAGCCGGCCGGCGTCAGCTTCGGAGAATGAAGCGAGCGCTCGGCAGGGATGCCAGAAGGATGGACCGAGACGCAGCGTCTCGTTCCCTCGGGGAACCATGGTTACATACGTAACCTGGGACGTTCCCCTTCGGGAACTCGAGCTGCGCCCATAAACGCTAGGGGAACGAGATGCCCACGCCACCAGACTTCGAAGTCCCTGCCTAGTGAAATTGCTAGGACACAAGGACAGAAGAGCCAGGAGTGGCTCTGGTGTCTAGGTTATAGAACCTGACAAAGGTAAGTGGCGTGGACCACCCCGCAGCATTACAGATGTCCTGAATTGGGACACCTAACATGAGTGCTTTGGAAGCAGCCGTAGCACGAGTAGAATGGGCTCTAAGACCCATAGGTGAAGGAAGGTCCGAAGACTCATAAGAAGTAGAAATGGCATCTACGATCCATCTACTGATAGTTTGCTTGGTAGCAGGACGCCCCTTCTTAGGGGGGCCATAGCAGACGAACAGTTGTTCCGATTTACGCCACAGGGCAGCTCTGTGGACATAGGCATCCAGGGCACGTACTGGGCAGATACAATTTTGCTTCTGTTGGTCGGGCTCCCGGAAGGGAGGAGGACAGAAAGCCTGGAGCACGACCGGCTGAGGTGTGTTGGTGGGGACCTTAGGTACGTACCCCAGTCTGGGGTACAGAAATGCTTTGGTCATACCAGGAGCAAACTCTAAATGAGAAGGGGCCACCGAAAGGGCCTGCAGGTCCCCTACCCGCTTGAGGGAAGTAAGAGCTAGCAAAAAAGCTGTCTTGATAGTGAGAAGACGATCAGGTATCTCTTCTATAGGCTCGAATGGAGGCCTACAGAGAGCCTCAAGCACCACAGCCAGATCCCATGTAGGGATATGAGGTCGTGTCGGAGGCCTCAGCCTCAGTGCACCGCGGAGGAAACGTGTAACCAGGGGGTTCCTACCCACTGACATGCCACCAAGAGGGGCGTGGTAGGCCGAAATTGCCGCCACGTAGACCTTCAGGGTGGAGTGGGCTAACCCTGTGGAGAAACGGGCCTGCAGGAACTCCAGTACTGTACCAACTGGGCAGTTAGCTGGGTCTTGCTGGCGTTCTCCACACCACGAAGTGAAAAGCTTCCACTTCAGGGCGTACAGTTTCCTCGTCGAGGGAGCTCTGGATTGGAGGATGGTCTCAACAACCTTGGTTGAGAGACCGGAAGCTATGAGTTGTGCCCCCTCAGAGGCCACACCCACAGCTTCCATAGCTCCGGGCGGGGGTGAAAGATGGTACCCCCCCCCCCGTGAGAGGAGATCCCTCCTTACGGGAATCTCCCATGGAGAGCCGTCGAGGAGAGATATCAGGTCCGAGAACCATACTCGGCCCGGCCAGTGCGGGGCTACTAACAGTAGACTGACTCCGTCCCGGCGTACTCTCTCCAGAACTCCTGGGAGCAGAGCAATCGGGGGAAAAGCGTACAGACGTAGCCTCGGCCACGTCTGTGCCATAGCATCCAGTCCCAGAGGAGCTGGATGAACTAGAGAGAACCAGAGGGGGCATTGAGCATTCTCCCTCGTGGCGAAGAGATCTACTTGGGCTGAACCAAAGATTCTCCATATCTGCTTCACCACCTCGGGGTGAAGCATCCATTCTCTGGGCCTCGGCCCCTGCCTCGACAGGATGTCTGCTCCCACATTTAGATGCCCAGGAATGTGAACTGCTCAAAGTGAGAGGAGTTTGTCTTGGGACCACACAAGGATCTGGTGCGCCAGCTTGTGTAAGGGGCGCGAACACAGACCTCCCTGGTGGTTGATGTAGTAGACCACGGCTGTGCTGTCGGTGCATACTAGCACATGGCGATCTTTCAGGTCTGGAAGAAAGTACTTCAGAGCTCGAAATACGGCCAGCATCTCGAGGCAGTTGATGTGCCAACTGAGATGGCGACCACTCCACAGACCCCGGGCGGAGCGGCCACTCATGACCACCCCCCAACCGGTGAGGGATGCATCCGTCGCTAGTGAGACACGGCGGCAAGGAGCTCCCAACACCGGGCCCTGATTTAGGAACCAAGATTTCCTCCACATATCTAAGGCACGTAGCTCTCTCTCGATGTTGAACCGCTAAACTCTCGGACGCTGCTAAGATCAGCCAGTCGTCGATGTAGTTTAATATGCGAATGCCCTGGAGCCGAAGAGGGACCAGGGCAGCATCCACGCATTTCGTAAAAGTGCGGGGGGAGAGTGCTAGGCCGAACGGAAGAACCCGATACTGATAAGCTTCGCCCCTGAAAGCAAACCTCAGGAACTTCCGATGTTGAGGAAGGATGGAGACATGAAAGTATGCGTCTTTCAGGTCTATCGTCACAAACCAGTCCTCGGACCTGATCTGTGAGACGACTTGCTTGATTGTAAGCATTTTGAACTTCAGTTTCATTACTGAACAATTGAGACGACGAAGGTCTATGATGGGAAACGCAACCCTCCATCCTTCTTTAGAACAATGAAGTAACGGCTGTAGAACCCGGATTCCCTGACGTGAGGAGGGACCACCTCGATGGCCTCCTTCCTCAGAAGGGTGACTACTTCTTGCTCCATAACCAGAGCCTGTTTGGGGCCCACCACTGTGGGAAAAACCCCGTCGAAGGGCGGCGGCGGAGCGCCGAACTGAATGGAGTAGCCTTTTTCTACTGTACGCAGGAGCCATGCAGACACGTTTGGCAGTAGCTTCCACGCTGCCAAATAGTCTACTAAGGGAACCAGCCGCTCGAGGCTGGCCTCTGGTGTTGACTGAACTGCTAGCTCGGAGACCTGTAACGACGGACCGGCAGGAGACTGCCGAACTAACTGTTCTAGACACCCCCGTGGGGGTGACGAGCGTCCTGGCTCCGCTACGAGACCGGGCGGAAAGATCCAGGGCATGCGCTCGTCGGAGGCCGCTGTGTTCTGTAACCTGGGCAGAAACATCAGACTGACCCCCTGAGGGCACTGAGGAGAGGTGGGTACCGTGTAATGCGGTAAAACCCACTCCTCCCCGGCAGGGGCTACCCTCAGCGGTCCTAGCATGGCGTCAGGACCGCTTTTGGGCCGGGGCCCTCTTAGCCTGAAGCACGACCCGCAGGTCGGGCCTCGCCTTAGAGGACCCCGGTCTAGAGTGCCGCGAGTCTCGGCCCCGGGAAGGGGGAGCACGAGAGGCGACACTCAACTTCTGAACCTCACGGTACGAGGAGCTGGTACACGGTTGTGGCTGCTCACGCCCAGCAGCCACATGAGCTAGCGAACGGCGAGGGAGGAACTTCTGGAACGCCGCCGCTTGTTTGCGTGCCTCCTGGTACCTGTTGACGACAGAATCTACTGCGTCGCCAAACAGGCCAGAAGACTCAAGCGGGGCGTCCAGGAGGAAGACCCTGTCCTTCTCTTTCATATCGGACAGGGTCAACCACAGGTGCCTCTCCGCCGCCACCATGGCTGCCATAGACCGCCCCACTGCACGGGCGGTCTCCTTGGTGGCGCGGAGAGCTAAGTCAGCTGTTTTTCTAAGTTCCTCCAGATCTACTTTCTCGCCTTCTGGTAGCTCTTTCAGCAGGTTAGCCTGATAGGCTTGGAGCAGCGACATGGTGTGAAGGCACGCTCCGGCCTGACCTGCTGACGTGTACCCCTTACCCAGAAGCGCTGATGTAGTGCATAGCGGCTTCGAGGGTAAGGTAGGAGCCTTCAGTGACGATGCCTCGCCGGGGGACAGATAGCTCGCAAGCGTCTGTTCCACCCGGGGAATCGCCTTATAGGCTCGCTCATCGAGCCCCACCACATTTCCATAATAGTCAGAGGCGGGGACGAAGAGACGAGCCGAAAATGGTCTAACCCACGACCTCGAGATCTCATCGTGGAGGTCGGGGAAGAAGGGAAGGCTCCTTCTTGGAGGTGGATTTTTACTCCGCAGAAAGCGCTCATCTAACTTGCTTCTCTGCGGAGTTGATTCTTCCTCGGCGGGCCAACTGATATTTAGTTTGGCTACCGCACGAGTAACCACCTCCAAGAGCTCCTCGTACTGTGGGGATTGAGGGAGAGGCTCAGTGACACTCTCCAAGTCACCCTCGCCGGAGGATGACAACAGGAGAGAGGAGCCCACCCCCTGGGAGGAAGAAGCCGCAGAGCGGGCTTCCGAACCCACGGAACGGGCTGCGGATCTGCTGGGTGAGGAGGGAGATAGGGGGTCACCCGTCTCCATTCCCTCCAACAGATCCAACTGCGAACCCCAGGAATGCAGTACCCGCTCCGCCTCGGCGGAAGCGGGACCAGCACCCTGAGGAACGCTGATGAAGGATCCCTCCTCAAAGAGATCCTTCCGGGAGCGGAGCGTCCGGAAAGGAAGCTCTTCACAATGCGGGCAATCAGCCCCCTCAAGGGCTGACGCTGCATGCTCCGCTCCCAAGCAGACCACGCACATGCTGTGTGTATCCCCGCTAGTGATGTATCTTTTGTAGGGAGGAACACACAGCCTGTAATGTGGTCCGCTTTTATCACTTAAGCCACTCTTAACTAATGCTTTCTTAGACATCGCCCTCAAAAGAAAGTTGTGCAAACTGGCACAGAAAAACAGGGTCGATGAAGACAGACAATTTCACACACAGAGCGCTCCGCTGAAAGACAGAAGCTGACGCCGGCCGGCTTCGCACGTGCTTTTATGCTTCCTGGTCGATGACGTCACCCGCCCGTGACGTCCCGCTTTCTCATTGGTCAGATTACACATGTGTTCAGAGCGTGGTTCCGCCAAGGGCGTTCCCCTAGCGTTTACGGACGCAGCTCGAGTTCCCGAAGGGGAATGTTAATTGTGTTATCATTCATTAGGTGTCATGCGTTAACAATGAGTTTATTTTTACAACATTTATTATTTTATTTTATTTTTTAGGGAAAAGTTTAAGCTTATGCCTTGTAATGCACCTTATTATTCATTGTATAATCTCATGAATAATTATAATCACAATTATAATATATTATAACACTTCTCTCTTCATTGTTTCACCTTTAAAAAGTATAATGCATTAAAACACTTCACAAACAAACCTTTAAGTATCATGATGCATTTAACTTTGGTTATGTAATGAACGGTCAGAGCCATGCAGATCTATTTGCAGCTTTATTAAACAAACTTAAGGTCAGACAGGCAGGGGTCAGAAACAGTGTTGGGGATAACAGAGTCAATACAAAAGAGTCAGGGGGCAATAAATAAAGTTCAATAAAGTCAGGGGGCAGGCGGCAAGGAATCAGCGGTTGATAAACAGTCCAAGATCAAACATAGATAATCCAACAACAAGGTAAACACTCAGAAATGTAGCCACAGCAAAACAACACTTGGCGAGTCCGGAAGCAGCTTATAAAGGCTGGCTAATGGGTGACACCTGGACAGGTGATCAGGCCCAGGCACGGTGTATATGGGAAATGTAGTCCGAAATGGTTAGTACTCAGGAGAGGGTGCCCTCCGGTGGCGATTGGAGGGAGCCACAGAGACCTGATTCATGACAGGTTACAAGTATTTATGAAGATATAATGCATTACAACATACATTATGAATATTTATATAATGTGTTATGCATAAGGCCTTTAAAGGCTTTTTTCCTGTTCTGTGGACTACTATTGAAAAGTTTAGGGCCAGTGAGAGTTTTTTTTCTTCTTCTTCACAAAGGATTCATTAAATTAATCAGAAATGACATTAAAGACATTTATAATGTTGTAAAAGATTTCTATTTCAGACAAATTATATTCTTTTGACCTTTCTGTTCATCAAAGGATCCTGAAAAAAATGTATCATGGTTTCCACAAAAATATTAAGCAGATTAACATTGACAGTAAGAAGGAATAATTTACATTTTTACATACAAAATATATGAAAATAGCAACCAGTCGTTTTAAAATTTATTATTTCACAATATTGCCATTTTACTATATTTTTGGCCAAATAAATATATAAATGCATCCTAAATAAGAATTTTTACTTCTTATATTATATTATATGTGACCCCGGACCACAAAACCAGTCTTATGTTGCACTGGTATATTTGTAGCAATGGCCAAAAATACATCGGATGAGTCAAATATATCGATTTTTCTTTTATGCCAAAAATCTTTAGGATATTAAGTAAAGGTCATGTTCCATGAAGATATTTTGTAAATTTCCTACTATAAATATATTAAAACTTAATTTTTGATTAGTAATATGCATTGCTATGAACTTCATTTGGACAACTTTAAAGGGGTCATCGGATGCAAACTTATCTACAAATCTACCCTATAATGATAAAAATCCATGCAGTGGTTTGTTATTAATCTGTAAAAATAATATCCCCTTTTTCAAATCGAGCCGTTCTCAGATGCCTGTCGGTGTGCTGTCATACCCACAGAGGCCGCTCCCACAATAGTTGATTGACATGAGCTCTTACCTCAGACCAGCTGTAACAGTCCAGTAACTTTCCTCGTTTCAGTGCCGAAGCAGGAATGTAAGTTAGACAAGAATATCTCCAATTGAGCGATTGAGGTGTTGTGTTGCTGGATGTAATAATTAACATAGTGGTCGTCATTTACTCCCGAAATCTGAGCCGCTGAAGATGCAGTGGATTACATTTGTTTGTGAATGAAATGCACCTCCCGATCTACATATATCCATCTATGTTCATGCGAATCATTCGTGATCCAGCTTCACTTACAGCAGAAGTGTGTATAAGCGTTTTTTTATGAATCTTCGCGATCGCCTTTCCTTATAACATGGTAGTTAGGAAGTTTAGCGGCTAAATGCGGCTAAAGTAAACAAGCTTGTCATTCCACAGAGAGAAGAGAGGGGCGGGGCGAGCAGAGCTCATTTGCATTTAAAGGAACAACCCCTTAGAATGAGATGATTTTTGCATGCGCTCATTTTGACAAGGTAAAAAGGGTGTTGTTTTACAAAACTATTGAGAATTTTTAATCAAAGTATATTAGAGACTTTTCATTAAGACCCTAAAGAATCGTATCAACTTTTGGAAAATGTGCATCCGATGACCCCTTTAAAGGTGATTTTCTCAATTTTTTTTTGCTCCATCAGATTCCAAATTTTCAAATAGTTGCATCTCGGCCAAATATTGTCTTATTCTAACAATACCCATACATGAATAGAAAGCGCATTAATTCAGTTTTCAGACGATGTGTATATGTATATCAGTTTTCAGATGATATATATATATATAAACTCTGTGGCGGGAATCCCGAGGAGCAATCAGCGTCGCCCTGGCAACACACAACCTGCACCTGGAGCTACTCACCACGAGCCAATCAGTCACGGACTAAACCCCCATATAAGCCGGCAGCTCAGCACAGAAGGGTGAGAACTATCTCCGATGGTGTGTGAACTTACCTCGCTCTCTCTATCGCTCTTCCGACAGATTCGCCGTGACCGATTGGCTCCGCACTTCCTGGACCCATTCACCGGGGTGACCACACTTCTTTGCACCCACCCCTCACTGGACATCGACACTAGGAAGCACAGGAGAGGAAGGAATCACCGCGCACCGCTCACCGAAGACGCCGACCGCACTATCACCCGTATTGTTTGTCTCACCATTTTCTGTCAATAAATATCACCCTCCAGGGCTCACTGAAGTCTTGCTCTGTCGTGTCGTTCCTCGCCAGGCCACAGTGGTGGAGAATGCTGGCGGATTTTCGGGCCTGAGAACACCGACGAGCAAGACGCACCTTTGTTTACACCACCATTTTTGCCCCAACGCTCACTTCCGGTTTCTTTGTTTCAGGCGCGCGCTCCTCCCCGACAGCATGGAGGACCTCGTGACGAAACTAGCAGAGGTTAGCGTCCGCCAGCATCACTGTTTTGAGCTGCTTACTGAACAACAAGGGCAGATTCAAGGATATTTAGCGGACTTACGTTTATCAGCTGCTCAAAATGTCCCACTTCCGGATCCGCGAGTGACGGCCGGTCGACTACTACCCAAGCTGACCGCAGATGATGACATCGAGGCTTACCTCAAAATGTTTGAGTCTGTCGCTCACACAGAGGGCTGGGCGAGAGGTACCTGGGCTGCGCTGCTGGCTCCGTTGCTTTCGGGTGAGGCCCAAAATAATTATAATGAACTAAAAAGAGAGATTTTAGGTCGGCTCGGACTCTCAGCCACCGTCGCTGCCCAACGCTTCCATGACTGAGAATTCAGACCTCGGGTGCCAGCCCACGCCCAAGCCGTGGATCTGATGCGGTTAGCCAAACACTGTCTCCTGGAGGGGTCTCCGTCGCCCACACAAGTCGCTGAACGGGTAGTAGTCGACCGCATGCTGAGAGCGCTGCCCCGCTCAATGAGACAGGCTGCCGGCATGAGAGGTCCAAAGTCCCTCTCTGAGCTCATAGAAGCCGTTGAACTGGCGGACGCTACCTACCACCGGGAGGCTGGGGAGCGAGCGCCGCCATTTCACCGGAGGGTGGTCCAGGAGCGACGGTGCACAGACTGTCCAGACCCCGCGACGAGCCCATGCCCACCGACCCACCGTCTCCGCCGACAAAGACTTGGATGGCAGGCTGTGTGGTTCACTGAAAAACCCCAAGGGGAGCTCCAAAGACCACAGTGAAGATTAAAGGTGAAGACGCTTTTGGACTCGGGAAGCGCCGTCTCTCTCATCAGGCCTGACACACTGGGACCCCGGCCAGTCTCCAAGTCAACAATCCCTATTACGTGTGTCCACGGAGACACCCGTCAGGTACATACTTGCTTACCTTCCATAAAGGTCGAGAAACGTGGACTCTAGAAGTTGGAGTCTTAAAAGACCTACCGGTACCCCTGTTGTTGGTTTGTGACTGGCCGGGGTTTGAAGCCGCCTTGGCCGACGCCACACAACCTGCCCAGCCTCGTCGCCACCAATGTCGTGCGCCGTCGCGGGGGTCTGAGAGCCAGTCCAGCATGCTGACATCTGACAGTGGGAGAAATGGTGAGTCCCCCTCTCGTGACTCTAACCTTTTCTATGATGTATTCCAACAGATCACGGGAGGGGGAGACTTCGGGAGAGCCCAAAAGGAGGATGACCGTCTCAAACATTGCTGGGGAAAAGGTATGGATCCTGGAGGGCCAGGAGGTCCTCCCAGCACCCCATCCTCTCCCACAATTCGTCGTGCAAAACGGTCTGCTGTACTGTGTCACGGAGCGGCGGGGGGAGGTAAAACATCTTCTGGTCGTCCCGAGGGGAAAAACGGAAACGGTCCTCGAGTTAGCTCACTCACACCCCATGGCTGGTCACCTAGGGGCCCAGAACACGGTCCAGCACATCCGGGACAGGTTCCATTGGCCTGGCTTAGAAGCGGAGGTGAAGAGGTTTTGCCAGGCCTGTCCCATGTGCCAACGCACGTCACCCAGGAAACCTCCCCCCAGCCCACTCATTCCATTACCCATCATCGGGGTACCCTTTGAGCGGATCAGGATGGACATCGTAGGGCCATTGCCGAGGTCTGGCCGGGGTCACGAGCATATTCTAGTCATCGTAGACTACGCCACCCGGTATCCCGAAGCAGTCCCCCTTCGTTGAGACACCGCCAAAGCCATCGCCCGTGAGCTGTTCCTGCTTTCCAGCCGGGTGGGCCTACCGTCGGAGATACTGACCGACCAGGGAACCCCCTTCATGTCCCGGCTAATGGCTGATCTCTGCCGGCTGCTGAAGGTAAAACAAGTAAGAACTTCCGTCTACCATCCTCAGACCGACGGGCTCGTCGAGAGATTTAACCAGACCCTAAAACAGATGTTGCGGAGGGTAGCTGCAGAAGATAAAAAAGATTGGGACCTGCTCCTACCTTATGTTCTGTTTGGGATCCGGGAGATACCTCAAGCATCCACAGGCTTTACCCCCTTTGAACTTCTGTTCGGCCGGCAACCCCGCGGTCTCCTCGACGTAGCCCGAGAAGCCTGGGAGCAGCAGCCGGCAGCCTACCGGACTGTCATCGAGCATGTCAAGGAGATGAGAACCAAGATCGACCGCGTCATGCCATTAGTCCGAGAACACTAGGTGAAAGCTCAACAAGCCCAGCAACGCCTCTACAACCGGGCGGCCCAACCACGGGAGTTCCAACCAGGAGACAGGGTGATGGTCCTGGTCCCCAACGCCGCTTGCAAATTCTTCGCCCAATGGCAGGGACCCTACACCGTGGTCGGCCAGTTCCGGGACGTTTTCTCCGACACCCCCGGCCAGACTAATATCCTCTCCCATGTACGGTACGTCAAAACACTGGACCTTACCAAAGGCTATTGGCAAGTCCCTCTCACCGATGAAGCCAAGCCCAAAACGGCCTTCTCAACGCCATCTGGACACTGGCAATACCGGACCCTTCCCTTCGGCTTACACGGCGCTCCAGCAACGTTTCAACGGCTGATGGATGTCGTTCTCCGGCCTCACCAAACCTACGCAGCTGCCTACCTTGATGACATGGTAATCCACTCGGAGGCATGGGAGGACCACCTAGAGCGTCTTCGGAGGGTGCTGTCCGAGCTCCGTCGAGCTGGGCTAACCGCCAACCCCCGCAAATGTCACCTGGCCATGAACGAAGCTAAGTTCTGGGTTTCACCGTGGGAAGAGGACTCATCAAACCCCAGGAAAACAAGGTAAAGGCGATCCTGGACGCCCCAAAGCCCTGCAATAAAACCCAGGTACGAGCATTCTTGGGGTTGGCGGGGTATTACTGATGTTTTATCTCCAGTTTTTCCTCTATAGCTGCCCCTCTGACGGACCTGACCAGGAAGGGGCAACCAGAGCGGATCCGCTGGACAGAGGAAGCTGAACGGGCCTTCCAAGTCATCAAACGGGCGTTAACAACGGAGCCAGTTCTTCGGTGAGAACGGTGAGAACTATCTCCGATGGTGTGTGAACTTACCTCGCTCTCATACATATCATACATGTGTTTTTGATATATTAGCACACAGCTAAACATGATTCTCATATATCAAAGGGATTGTAATAGATTCCCCTAGCACAAAGTTTCTTTTCTTCAAAAAGTTTCTTTTCTTCAGTTTTTTTTTTAGTATTATAATATTATTCACAGTGACAGTGTCTCATTTACTCTGACAGATTTATGCATATGCCTGCTCTGATCTTCACGGCTTTCATGATTCTCACTGCACTTACTGTAAATCTACTCTAGGCTGTGCCAAAGCAATGCTTGTAGTCGTTCATATAAAATAGACTTCCTTATATACGAGCTGTGTTTGCAGTACAGGGTTTACTTTCATAAGCAGGTCATTGTAACTGCTGTAAAGCCTCATTCCATCCTATAATGCTTTATAGTTAGACACAACAAGAATAAGATGTTTTTCAAGAACTAAGGGGAAAAAAAAACTTTGTTTTTAAAGTGCCTGATATACCTGAAATTTACTTACCTGTGTTACCTTCCATGTTCTCCAGTGCTCCTGAGATACAGCCATCTGAAACACAAGAAAGGACTGTTACTTTCTTGTCAGCTAAGTTCCATTACCTGTTCTTTGTATTGTGATTCCTTACCTGCACTTGCCGTCTTCATCTTCTGCTACTCAGCCAAATAAAGCCCGCTATTATTACTACACCTGAGTGTTCTGTTCTGTACTGCGTGACACTTATAGTTGTCTCTGCAGGTTAAGAAAAGTATAGCAAAAAGAATCCATTTTCATTCTGATAATCTCTCTGAGAAGGTCAGTGTGTCATAACGTTGTCACTGCTGATGCATGGTAACACAGTACATGTGTTAGTGCCTGAAGGTGGATCAGCAGTAGGAACACAGAATTTGTGGTGCCAGATATATTACATACTTCCATTGAGCCTGGTGTTCTTTGTTTCTAGGGCACTGCTGGGCCAGACCCCACTACAGTATAACATTAGGACCCTGCGGCATGACAAGTGCTATAACAAACACTTTTGATTTTCCTGATGGTTATACACCAGTGCCAATTCATGTTGACTTATTTATGAGCTGATATGTCAATCATAGGTAAAGGTTATAACTGCCAACACAGAGACCAAAGGACCTCAGAGAACCACCTCCAAAGTGAGTCGTGTTTCCAGCAGAGCCTGTCATGTTATATCTGCATTTTATATTGTCGTGTCATGAGTTGACGGGACTGTATTTAGAAACAGATCTGGGTGAGCAGCCCCCATAGTGCCATACGGTTCATGGGGAAGAGGCGATGCATGCTGATCACTTAAGCACCAGACTGAGCTTCGGTCTCGCACTGGATATCTCGGCTTCCTGTGGCGAACAGCACTTACAGATGCCAGTGGAGGTGCAGTATGAGAACCAGAGTGATGAAAACCAACCACACTAGTGTCCCATTTCAAGATATTTCTGATATATCTTTTCAGTTTAAAATCAAAAAGCTGTTTCAATAAACATCTTGACCTAATAAACTCTGATCTAATAAGTTAATTTTGTATTTAGTTGTAGTGTTTGTACATTATTTTCTTGCCGCTTATTAATATTAGATATGATCATAGGAAAAATCAGTTGTGTTGTCCAATTAATTATGTTTTGCATATTATGCCAGAGCAGCATTGTATGCCTTGTACGTGGTTGGTTCTCTAGATGAGACTCTGGAGCTGCGGTGAATGCGCTACAATACCAGTGATATTGAAACAAACATCTGTCATAAGATCACACAATAGCATTGCAGAGTAATATTTTTAGTTCAGAAGTTAAATTTACAAAAGTATTAAAGGAAGTTTTGAGTTAAATACAAGATAAGATACAGCAATCTAATCTGTGGCATGTGGATTACCTTATTTCCTGGAACATAAACTGTGGTATTTTTGTGATATGAAAGTTCCAAAACAATGGCCATATGACTGTATAATGACTATGATTATTGTTGGCCAGTCAAACACAAACGGACCAGCTCTAGCAATGATAACTATACATATGACTATACGTTTTGATACTGTCACAGCCCTGTGGACTGTTTTGTGTGTTTTTCCCTGTGTATGCCCTTATTTGGTCTTCCTGTTCCATTTTCAATCATTACGTCACTGTTTAATCTATTCCATCTGTCTCCCCCTGATTGGTCCTTGTATTTAAGTTTGGTTGTGTTCACTGTCTGGTCATCGGTTATTGTAATTGTCATGCTCAGTCTGTTTAAGTCACTCCTAGTCTGTTTATGTACTCCGGTTTATTTCAAAGTCTGTCTCTGTTTTACATTGGATTCCCTGCTGTTCCTGTCCGTTCCTGCTCGTTTTTGTGGATTGTTTAATAAATGTGCATTTGCTGGACCTCCTCGTCATACTCCTCATTCCCCGCACACCACGATGTGACAGATACCATCTCTAAATATACTTTAAAAAATAGCTTATACCTAGTGTGAAGGGAATATAATGTTTTCAGACACATTGCATCTTAATTGCAATTAAATTAAAGTGTATTATAGTTTACATTTTTAATAACTGCAGATATCTGAACCTTAATTTTTTCTTTCTTTCTTTCTTTTTTTTTTTTTTTTTGAGACAAGAACTGAAGTACTATATGTAATTTCAAGTCTTTGAAATATGGTTAAAGTGTACTGCTAAATGTACTGACAATCATTTATGATAAACTAAAATATACTTTATTTTAATTTCTATTGAATTTGAATGGCATGTATATAAATATATTAATTGCACACTTGTAATGAAGAATTTCCAATTTTGTACATTTGAAATTTATTAACACACCACTGTTAAAACAACACATCAAAAGTAAAACTTTGATTTGACATTATTATAAAGTGCACCTTTTAAATGTGTGCTTAAGTGTGTTAAGAAACAGTCATGAAAGTGTGCTCTTTAAGTACAATTAACTGTCATTTTATTTTATTAATATATTATCTGCATATACAGTTGTTAACAAAATAAGCTTTTAAAATTTTAAGTACACTACAAGTGCACATTCAATACAATTAAGTGTACTTCTTTTTCACAAGGACTGACCTACTCATTAGGATACTCAACTTTAATGCAGTCAGCTAACATTATAAAGAGGAACTGTTGTAAACAGTACAAGTCAACAGCATTTTCTGTGATAACTGACTGCATGCCATGAATGGTGTCGACCAAGTTTCATTTAACTGGAAGCATTCCTTTAAGACTTCCTGAAGACTATTTTCAGCATGAATGTCTTGCTTTATTTATCTATATTTTGTTCCATTTTGTATTTCATTTATTTTTCCAATAGCCATGTTTTGAAATGTAGATATTCTGCTTTTCGTACTTAATTAAATACACCTGTCATCTTCTCACTCTCTCTCACCCTCTCCTTAGTGCTGTGTTCACATGTGGAGCTTGAGGGATCAGAACAGGAATTCCTTGGATCTTGTTGCTCTGGTGACCATTGTGGTTCTGGAAGAGCACTATCTCATAGTGGGGGTGGTTGTGGTGGAGTCATTCCTATCAACTCCAGAGGAGAGAAGCAGGAGGGATGCTTGTGGGACTGCTTCCTTGCCAACCAGCTAGACCCTATATATATGGCCTATAATATGTGAGAATGTGTAATGTAGAGGTGGAACCAGATGCTAGAACAATATGTACATGCAAATTTACAAAGGAAGTTCTTGCCTCTAAAGTGTGATATTTGCTTGTATTTTTCAGACGCATTGTACACTGCATTAGCCAGCACTGTAAAGACAACTTAAAACAATGCTTACTTTCTTTTATTGTGTTCATTATGTAAAGGACAAGCCTGCAAGCCTGCATTATGCACAGAATTTGTGTAATAAGTTATTACTGTGACACCAAAAAACTACAAATACTTTTGGCTTGGTTTTTGCAGTGGCGTGGAGGAAACCAGATGCTGCTCAAATCGAAGCTTAATTTTACAAACAGTAAGGGGAACAACATGAGACACATGTAATATGTTTCTATTGCAACAGACTCAAGAATTGGTTTTGCAGACAGTTTTATCAAGAGAAACATACATTGCATTTAAGATATTTATTCAATCCCTAGGAATTGACCCTATGACCTTGGGATTGCTAATACCATCCAATGTTTGCGACAAGAATGTCCAGTATAGAATAATATAAATGTTGCATATAATACTAAGCAAGATTATAACCAGACAATTATCAAAACATGATTACAAAGATTTAAGAATTTCCAGTAAACAGATAGAGATATTGAACATTAGTCAGTGGTTTAAAGAGATTTCAAGTGATGTACTCTTGTATTTTTTCTAAAAGATTTGTTGCAATATCTAATGCCCTTCTGGCATTATCAACACCAAATCGCTTGTTTGGAATGTGAGGAAATTGGTGATAGTTCGGATATTGAGTTTTTTTGCCATCAACACCTAGGTCAGTCAGTTGCCTTACAGTGCTCGGTATAAAAGCCAGCTGTGAGCTGAAATGGAACACCTGTAGAGCAAGGCTAGTTATTGAGCAGTTGTTGGGATGGTGTCCACTTCCCCTGTATATTGCTGCAATCAGGGCTTTTTCCACAGCCTGATGCACTTTAAACAGGCACCACTCTGAACTTTCTCCTCCAGTGTCATTGTGAGCTGATTTGATGTCACACTGAGCCTGTTCATACCAGCGTTTTGCCTCCTCTCTGTTTGGCCTTGGAGTTTCTCTGTGGTATGACCAAAAGTTATAGTGCCTTCTAGAATAGTTCTGATAGAACCTCTCACGTCCCCTCCTGTGACTTCGTGCCTCTGTGTTCCACATGTCATAGAAATTTCGATAGTCTCTCCAGTTTGAGGATGTGCTTTGTGCAGTTTTCCCCTGTTGTAGTTCCTCAATTCTGTTTTGCAGGTATTTAAATGCCTCTGTAGCAAGTGTTTCATTACCTGGGTTCTTGTCTGGATGCCAGCGGAGGTAGAGACGCTTAAGGGCTTTTTGTTTGTCTTCACTTGACATTTTCCAGATTTCGTTTAAGCTGTTGTCAATTTCTCTTTTGATCTCTTCCAGTGTCTCAGGAAAGACTGTTTTGGGTAGAGGCCCAGATGTCAAAAGACGTTCTATTTCTGTGCAAGGGGACCCTTTTGACAAACTTGCCTTCTTTTCCCTTTTAAATTGGTAAAGGTCAAGAGAGCTTACTTCAATGAAGTCATCACTGCCAACTCGAATGTTATATCTGGCAGGAAACTGTCTTGTTTGTCCCAGTAAATCATCCACTCGCTCGATAACAATGGCATAGAAATATTCACCGGACTCATCCTTGCTAAAGCCAACATACTCTCCACTTTCAAAGTTGTTGAGGAAGTTCATATCAAGGCAGTCATGCCATTCTTCAGGTATACAGCATCCAGGTTTTGGTAAGGAACCGTGTCCTTCCTCCTTGTAGCCACTATTATGAATGCCATATTTTGCTAAGGCTTTCTCAACATCCTCCATGTTGTCACAATGCAGAAGCTGCCCTAGAACTAGAAGGCTTGAGGTGGTTAGACAGTTCCTAAGAAGAACGTTGATTTCTTTAGTAAGACAGATGGTAATTTCACTTACTACTTTGGGGGCCATGTCATCATTGTGTTTCAAGTAGAAACTGCATCCATCTTGCTGTTTTTTCACATAAACATCTGTTTCAGTCTTACTACCCTCAAGTGGCACATGGTTTAACAGAAGCTCAGTTTGAAGAGTTTTGCAGCAGATAATTTTAATCTTAGAAAAGATTTCTTCACACTTTTCTGCAGCTTCAGAATGTGAAATGCTGCCTTTGCTCTCTTCTCTGATGAGACAGACTAGTCCATGAAGAAATGCAGCAGAAGACAAGTGCTTGTCAAACCAGCCACTAAATTCACACTCCCCTTCATAGTCGCAATACTGTACACTTGTTCCCTCCAGGTTATCAGAAATTACATCCGAGAGAAATTTGGGGCGAACATGCTTGGGAAGGAACTGCAAAAATGTTTGATGTTCATAATGATCATTTCCAAGATGACAGCAGTTTAATTTTTCCAGCAGTTTCAGCTTGGTTTCCAAAGGACCCTCGAACCTTGCAGCCTGGAAGACAGTGTCATTGAAAAACAAAGTGCTGGATTCATAGAGTCTTCCATCTGTTGATGGAAGATAAAGTAGGTTGTTTAGGAGAACAGGGGTTTTGTTCTGTTCCTCTTTCAACAGACAAAACAGATGTTGTATAACACGTTTCACAGTTTTCTGCTGATTTGCCTGAAGACTGTCTTTGTCAGAGCTATCAGAATAGATTTCTTGAAGAACAGTGCTATATTGATTGATGGTAGGTCTTTCCTTGACACCAATCTTCTTAAAGAAGTCCTCAAATTTCATATACTTTGAGGGAATGTTGTACAATTATGGTCTAAACCAGTGGTTCTCAATCCTGGTCCTGGGGGATTGAGAACCACTGGTCTAAACTCAAGAGCATCAGATAGTGCAAGTACTGCTTGGTGAGCTTTCAGAAGTGTTGTGCCATTTTCCACAAGGATAATGGGGAGAACATGTTTCAATCCAACATCCTTTAAGAGACGATGTGCTTCAAAACGTTTACCTTTGAAATTCTCTCAAAACGTTTTGGGCACAAATCTCTCTTCTGGAAGCATTACCTTGTAAAGGTATACCTTGTCATCATAAAAGTATGAAGCCACCTGAAGAGAGCCATGGATGTCTCGAATAAATCTGACCTCTTTCAATGCAGAGACAATCCTTTGATCCACTGGTCCAAGTTCCAGTAGTAACTGCATGAAATCAAGAAGCTTGGCCTCTTTCATCATGTGCACAGAAGGAAGAATGAATTGTACACAGAACTCCAAATCATCTAAAATCTGAATTTTTAGACATTCTGCCAATTCTAAGTTCACGTAGGTGTACTTGAGGAAGATACTGTCACATCCATCGACATGGTACAAATTCAGAAAGTCATTCTGATGCTTAGAATTCAGAATAAATACCCTACTGTGTAAATCAATCCTTTCCCGTTTTCCAGATATTGATTCAAACAGGGGCAAGGACTTGAACATCGACACATGCTGACTCTTGTTACTGGAATCTCTGATCCCACGCTGTAAGAAACCCTGAAGTTCTATATATTCATCTTCAGACAGCTCCGCAAACTGTGATTGTGGTACATGATAAACCTGGCCCAAAACAGCACTACTGTCTCCTGTTTGCAGGAGTTCTGGATTCATATACTTGAGACAGAACTCAAGACTGAGATCAGTGAAAAAGACAAGGTCTATTTTCATGAACCCCAGTTTTATGAGAATGGATGCTATTTTGTCATTATCATACTGAATCACTTTTGACATGTTCTTCATTGTTTGTAAGAAATGTGTGTTATTTTGACTGGTGCAGATGACTGGTAAGATAGGACTGTCGTCAAAGTGCTTTTTTATCTCACTGAAGACATTCAGGTTTTCTTTTTGACAGCTTTTATCTTGATCAACAAAGAAGGTCCACAGTGTTTTAAGCCATTTCATTGTCTCTCCATCTACCTTGTAGAGCTGACACCTTTGATCAGGTAATGACTGCCTGAGCAGTAGTTGGAGTTCTGGCTTCAAATACGTTGCTGCTATGTCAATTGTTAAGCCCTTAATAAACTTCCCCTCATGCAGAATTTCGACATGATTTTTGTTGACATCAATATCTGCGAACATCTCCTGATGTCCTTGGAAAAGACTGCTAAATCTTGATATCAGCTTTGGTGATTTAGAGTCGAAGACTCTTAACATCTGATCTTGTGTGAGGAGAAGAGGAAGCCCATTGAGGTCATGGACATTTTTCTCATTGATATTTTTCAAGCAGAAGCTTAAAAGTTTTAAGTATCTTGTTTTGTCTTTAATACAAGTTTGGTTGACAGGCAAAGGCAAAACACTAGTTGTCTGAGAAGGATCATTCAGTGATCTTTGCTTCAAGAAGTTCATCACTGTTGAAGGACTGATTTCTGCCACATTCACACCAGCCAGCTTGAAGTTGCATTTTATTTCATGCATTTTCCCAGAGTTTGGCACTAATTTCATCCCAGTGTCATCTAAAATTTTGAAAATATCATCATGGTCATCAGTTGTAAAATATGGACACTCTTCTGAATGTAGTTCAGATGCACTACACCAGGTAACTGTGTATTTTTGTATTTTTGGAAATACAAATGGAACTCGTAAAATATGTGACGACTCAACAAGAACAGCATGTACTGTGGGTATGACAGGATGGTTACGTTGGTTAATTGATCTATAGACCTCATGAATCATCTCATGCCAGACTTTGTCTACTTTCTGTGAAATGCATGGAAAGTAATTAAGGAAAGATTTCTCTAGCTTTGACTTGAGAAATACAAGAGCTGTAGGTGTATCTTTCTTCATGACTGAACAAAGATGTAACAGCAGGTCAGCATAGAGTGGTGAAATGATGTTTACTTTCAGTGACTGGTTCCATTCAGTCTTCAGACTTTCACCATCCTCTTTCCACAAGTCCCTTCTAGAGAAATCTACTTCCAAATTTGCATTCACATGGACTGGTAAACCAGTTTGTCCAGGTAAGGGCAAAGAACAAAATGCCCTGCCAGTAAATGTGTGGTCAAATGAGCTGCTCCAACGTGCAGCCAGAGTAGCTTGGGGAGCTTTGAAATAATCCTGCTTGTTTTTTCTCTCATGGATTTGTTTTGAGAAGCCAAACCATTCTGCAATGACCCACTTTCTTTCTTTCTGTCCAGATGAGATTTGCATGTCATAGATGGTTTTGCAGGGTTCTGCTGTTCTTGAAATGAGGGATTCTTTAACGTGTCTATCAAAGTTTTCTTTGTTTATCATGCTCTCCTCTGTGTATTTCTTTTCAATAAGGAAAGAACATTTTAGTTGTTTTCCATCTTCACTGATCTCCAAAAACTGTATTTTTGTGATGTGTTTCAAGAAGAGAATTAGTCCTTCAGGATCTTCTGTCAAGGCATAGTGAAGTTGCTTCATGTCATGATCTGTGACTGTATGTCTAGATATTTCCGATATTTCTGCCATTTCCTCTGTCCTGAGAGGGAGCCTGAACATGGTTCCAGAATTGAGATCAAACATTTCTGGAAGAAAGGTATCATAAACATCCTCGAAATACTTTTTAAATTTGTCTTTTACCAAAAACCTGCAGCCTGGGGACTGCTTTGTTACACCTTCCACGTATTTTAGATTTGGATCTAAAATGCAGAACCATTGGTCACCCGTCAGGATAGATGGACAGTCTGTCAGATGATACACTGAATTGAAGCCAAGTCCATATTTCCCAGTTCTCCCTAAAGTGCCATGTTTTCCTCCTTCCCCCAGCTGCTGAATACCTTTCAGGTCAGCATCAGAAAATGTTCTGTTGTTGTACACACAAAGTGCTGGACCTTGAACAGGTTCCCATTTCTTTCCAAATATCTTTTCTGTGTTATGTTTTCTTTTGTCCCACACAAAATTAATTTCTGTTGCCTCTGCATCATCAGCATTTTGAATGAGCTCTTTCAGAATATCCTTTTTAGATGGATATGCCTCAATTATATTTTTTATTCTGACAGTTAGTTTCTCGGTTTGTCCAAACTCTTTGGACAAAAACCCACTGACACAATGTTCTTCCAGAGTATGATCTCTTGTTGTCATTACACCAAAATGACAGGCCACAGGCCAAGGTATCAGCTCATGGGAGAGACTGACACCATCTGAGACAGGCATCCATGGGCTGTCGTTAAATCTCAGCTCTTTAGAAGATGTCAACACACCGCTCTCATCAGGTATAAGACAGTCTGTAGTCATTTCATCTGTGATTTTATACAGTTCATTCAGTATTATAGCACACTTATAGAGATCTGGTGTTGAAAGAGGGCAAGATCCATATAAAGCCTTCATTTCCTCAATTGCAGCAACAAATTGCTCCTTTGTGAATTGTTTTTTGACACCTTGTTTCTTGACTTCTGGCCACTGACCTCACATTTACAAAACGATCCTCAATGAAAATGAATGGGTATGATATTGCATGGCAAATAATGGGATTGGGATCTTTCTGTTCCAGCAAGTAGTTGTTGAGAAATTCGTAGCAAGTCTGAGCAATCGTTTCAAATGCATTGCAGTGTTGGTGTGCTTTTAACAGCTGCTGAAGCACTGTCTCAACTGGTGGATTTGTCTGTACTCTCAATTTCTGGAAAACTGGATCATAACTGTGTATTTGAAGGATTGAAATATCAACTGTGAATTCTGTCATGCTTACTAAACTGCGACAATGGTCACTGTAAACTTCAGAGGGTTTTTTAAGATCTGTGGTGTTCTGCTGAACTAAAGGAGCTAAGGCAGGAAGAAATTGTATTTGAGACAGTGTGAGCCAGTGCAGAGAATTCACATCTTCTGAGGAGTCTTTCACTGACTCCATCAGACACTGAAGACATTTACGAAATTTAGATTTATCCTGTTTCCAAACAGGACAAATCTTCCCCGCTCTTTCTATGATGTCCTCTAAAGGGAGGCAGTCACTCAGCATTCCCAAATCTGAAAGTCGTTGAATTCTTTTTGGTGAGAGAAAGTCATTTGCAGTTCCTTCAAGAATGCGTCCTTCCTCAAGTTCATACAAGCAAGCCACTTTGCCAGAAGGATTCACAAGTTGCTGGATAAATTGAAGCTTCTGACATTTCTGTGTTGGAATGCATGGGTAACTTTTCAGCAGGTCATCAACAGCAGGATCATTCAAGTCAATGGCATTCAGAACAAGAGAATTTCTGTTGCATTTGTCCACAGCACTCAAGTTCTTAAGCACAATGTTGTAAAACTCAGACCAATTGATTGTTTTCTGTTTGATCATTTCCTTGAAGCCACAATAATTAAAACTATCTCTTACCCATGTTGGGAGAGAAACAACACAGTATGAAGCTCCCAAGCTCAAGAACACCTTCATGGCAATGTCTCCAACTGCTTGGTTCTTCTCAATTTTTGGATTCAGAAATCTCACCTTCTCTATAGAACACCAATTATGTCCATTGCAAAACAGATCCAGAGATTTACCATTGCTATTCTGCGCAACTGCTGAGTAGAAAGACTCAACCAGGGGTAAAAATGCTTTGCCTACTCTCTCTGCCTTAGGCCAGAATGCATAGAACGAATAATTCTCTATATGTCCATTTTGGGCCATTTTCTTCAGCTCAAGCAGTGTTGTGATGTAAGCAGAGGTTACAGCATCTTTAAGTAAAGATCTGTTCCACTCAGACTTTACTCCTTTTTCCCATAGGCCTTTCCTGTTTGATGTGACTGCGAAAGTACCATTGACATGAACTGGAAGACCTGTCTCAATTGAGAGGGGAAGAAAAAAAAAAGGCCTGTCCAATGAGGCTTTCATCAGGGGACCATCCTTTAGTTTTTGCCTCTCTGTGCAATGGTACAGCTACACCTCCAATTGGAACTGAAAACACATGTTCTTGTTCATCTCTTCGCTGGAACATTTGCTTTGAATCTTGTGTTCCAAAACACGAGTACAAAAGCCAGTATTGTGTGATGGATCTCTCTGAGTGCTCTTGAACTATTTTAACAATGTGTGCTCTGTTGACATCAATAATGTTGTCGCATACAATATCAGTATTTCTGAAAGTGCTCCTGATCTCTTGGAGAGGTTTGTCATTCAGAACCTCAAATGAAGTCATGATTTCTCTGCATATTTTAAGAGGAGTCTGAATCTGATCATCCTGTGGAGGAGTCGAGGCATTTTCAGGGACAATTTGAAGGGACAAAAATTTAATTCTCTTCAGAAATAGTAGATAAGTTTCTGGGTTGTCAGTACAATTATTTTTAAAACTTTGAATGCGATCTTCATCATATACCTTTGAACTGATCTCTGACTTGTTTGCCTCCTCCAGAGTGCGAAATGGTAGTTTTATCAAGGTGCCGTTGTAAGCTTTCTTGCTGTTTCGGGCTGACAGATCACAACCAAAAATGCCTTCATGAGATTTAAACTGTCCAGGAAACCTTTTGTACAGCCGTTCCTGGAATGGGTCAAGTTTAATTCCTGGGTTTCCTTTGCTGAGTATGTGCTTTTCCAAATGGGTGACATTTGGATCAAGTATGAGAAGGCTGTTCCCACTCAAAATTGAGGGAATATCACTCACATGGTAAACAGAATTAAATCCAAGCCCAAACTTTCCAATCATCTCAACATTGTTTTGTTTTGATGTTGATCCCACTTTGACAATGTTTTTCCAGTCTTCCTGTGAAAAGAGCTTGTTGTTGAAGATCCAAAGGCATGGTCCATTGCACAGGGCCATTCCATTATCAATGAGGGTTTCAGGGGGGTCTCTGTGTTTTCGGAAGTCAATAAGGAATTTACATGTGGTTGCCCCAGCATCCTCAGTATTTTGTAGGAGTTCTTTGAAAACGTCACTTTCTTCATCATACTCTTTAAGAATGTTCTTAATTCTCTGAGTAACTGGTTCAGATTGCCCACATTGTTCTATACCAAAGAGCTCTGCTTGCATGAACTCTGGTTTTAAGATGCGAGTACTTAAGAATGGGACTTTCAACCATCTTGCAGTGAGGGGTAGAACTTCCTCATGAATGACATAGAATTCCTCATTGTCCTGTTTCAGGTCTTCTAGTCCTTCAGCACTTATGTCACAAAAGACTGTTTTGGATAAAGGCTGCAGAGCAAAGTTTTGGTTTTGTGCCATTACAGGCACAGGTGTACTGTCCTTTAAAAGCTTCTCATTCTTTCGCATCCAGTCAAGAATGGCAATTGCCACCCTAAGTTCTGTTGAGTCTCCATGAGGAGGACACCTGCAGTCAATTCTATGTTTTATGTCACAGAGTATGTCTTCAATCTCCTCATCTGACAATGTTTTCTTCACACCGCATTTTGTTAGCAGGTTTTCATATTGCAAAAATTCTTCAGGCACTTTCTTGATGTAAGGGCTTAGATCCAATTCAGGTGGATAGGTTAAAACTATATCTCCTGGACAGACAAATTCACTTTTATTCCAGATCCAGGGAAAGCATTTTTTGTCCAATAAATCACTGATATTTCTCATGTTGTCCTCCATGAATTTATAGATACTGTGTAGCTTGGTTTTTAATTGAAAATCTGAATTTGGGTTGACCATTGATCTCAGTGCAGAGAGGTTCTCCAAGACTTTTTCAGGAGGAGGGGGGTTATAAAGTCCAAGATGCTTGCAGACATGTCCTGTTAGCTCAGAAGTAAGTGGCATTACATATCCAACAATTGAAGAATACTTTGAATCCCTAACCTCAGCTGGCTTATAGAAACCTGTAGAAATCTCTCTTTCATTCAAGAACTTTGGGATTTCACAGGGCACCCACTGCCTTTGCATCAGCTCTCCTATCTGCGTCTTGGTGAATTCTGAAAGAAAATCATTCTCATTCAGTACTTGAATAATAACATTTGCTTTTTTGATTGCTTTATCTGGTGAGTGAACACAAAGCATTTCAATATGATTTATGACTTGGAGTATGTTTGCTGTTGATATTTGTTTTTGCTCTGTCTTTAAGCCAAGGCATTGCAAACTCTGAAGCATTTCCTGCGTTTTTGTGTAAATAGGTGGGGGAAAGAAATCTGCCTCAAAAAGGTCTTGGAATGTCCTGTTTCTTGGATCAAAAACATCTGAGGTTTGTTTGCGTTCTCCCTGAGTTGTCTCAATAAAATTGAAACTTTTGGTTTTTATGAGCAGCTGCTCACTTTGTGAGAGTAAAATGCTTCCATTATTCAGTATCCAGGTCATTATTGTCTGTTCCTCATCTTTTTGGAAAGAGCCTGTCTTAATGCAGTCAACCAAATGAACAGCCACCTTAGCTGCATCCAAAAGTTCAATTTTCAGAAGAGTCAAAAGTCTGCGATCAGCTTCATTTGCACACTGTACAATGGTGTCAGGCATTGGCAGATCATTTGGAATGGCTGGATTGGTGGTTGAAATAACTGCTTTCTTTGATTCAACTGCAACATATTTCCCAGACATCATTCTGAAGATTGGCAACATGGAAAGTAGGTCCTGTTCAGCAGCTGATAGAGAATCCAAGGAGGAGAGGTCAACTTTAATCTCCTCTATTTCATGTGATGAAGCAGTGACAATACCTTTGATGACCTGGTCTCTGTTTGAGTTTACAAAGACTTGTAGAACATTTCTTGGAGAAGCTGGAAAAACATAACTCCCAATGTCATGATGTCTAAGGCATTCATCTCTTTTTATGACTGTACATCCCACCTGCCTCAACACTTTCTGAACATTACTTGACAAGATATACCCTGTGCTACTCTGAAAGATCATAGTTGAGTTACGTTGCAACCTTGCTAACAATATAGAATTGCCTGAACTCTGCAGTGGCTCCAGTGGTATTAAAGGCATATCAATAAAGCTGCATAAGTCATTCCATTCACTGCTAAGAAACTTCCAGAATTCAGCCAGCCAGCTCTTTGGTGGATGACGATCTTCTGCTGTTTTCCATGTCACATGACCTTGGGTCATTTTCCAGTCCATGGGTAAGTGCTTTTTCATGAGTGCAACAACATGTTGTGCATCCAAATTGATTATGTTGTATATGCCTGAAACACAAACAAGCGTGCACACACACACACACATACACACATACACACAATGTTAATTTCATATTATTATAAGCATTCCTGATAAAACATATAAAAATTTCGTACCCTTTGTCGCTAGTTTCCTCAATTGTATAGTGCAAAAATGGCTCAGATCATTGGGTAAAAACCTTTCTTTACAAAATGGCAGCAATGTTTTAAACAAAGAAGAAAAAAACTGAATATTACTACTTTGACCACACAATATAAACACACTAAAGTATTCAAGTAGGAAAGAGACTATGTCAAACCTTACCTTGGAAACTTCTCATTGTCAATCAAAACAGTGTCCTGCACTTCAGTGTCAAATGAAATGAAGGTTCCATCACTGAAAGGCAGAAGCTTAAGTCCTTGTAGCTCTGTGTACTTTTCTTCATTGAGAGAATATTCAAGAAGAGTGTATTTGTCATCTTTACTGAGATTTTCAGCCTTACTTCTGTGAAGGACATCTCTAACATAAGATGGAGTCACCCATGTCAATGTATCACATTCAGGGAAGATTTCTTTAACATCTTTCAAAACATGCTCTGGGACTGTGACCAGTTTCTCTCCTTCAGCAATCAGCAGTCTTGACACTGCAGACATTGTGTCACTATGTATATTGTTTACTGGAAAAACCGCGTCTGAGGCAGACACCCAGATTTGCTCATCATCAGCAAGGTGAAAGATCTTGCGTTCAAATAGACCTTTCAGAGAATGTTTTGCAACTTCATGCCATCTCTCTTTATGTAAAGTCTACGATAGGTCAGGCCAAAGATTGTACACAGTGTGGGAAGGCAGGGCTGAGTTTTTTGCTACCTGAATGGCATCTAGGATCATCATGAGATATACATGGGGAAGAATCTCTTTAGTGAGCAGCTCATTCCACATCGCAGACTCATCATTCTTCTGATCCTCCTCTTGCCACTTGATGAACCTCCGATTGTCTGTCAGGCCAAAGCAAGCATTGATGTGAATGGGAAGTCCAGTTTTGTTTGGTTCATTATTTGGAAGTGGCAGAAAGCAACTTAGTCGCCCATTGCAAAGTGATCTGCCTTCATCTAATCGAAATGCTGCATCAACTTGGGGGTAGAAGCTCAGCTTATTAGCTAGAGAGTCAATCTCTGGTACATATCCCTGTTTCAGAAGGCAAGTTGTCACAAGCCATTGGAACCTTGTTTCTTCCATTTGCTGGGAAATGTGTGATACTGTTTTACAACATGTTTTTCTGTCAAATGAGTCCTGCTTGAAATGAGAAAGGTCAGTGATAAAATGATTTGACACAGAAACTTTCAGCCTATTGTTGCAGAGGCCATTGGTGTCAATATGCAGCAAAGTAATGGATGACACATTTCTCAAGAAAAGAAGACTGATGTCTGCATCAGCAATGAAACTGTCAAATAGCTGGGTAACTTTTGTGCAGTCATATAAGTTATCAGAGATCTCAGAAGCCTCATTACGCAGAGGGAAACGGAAGAGCGTTCCTTTGAAGTATTGCTCCTCGCTGATGACCTTCTCCCAGGAGCAGCTGTTCACTTGACTAATGATATTTTGAAAGGGCTGAAATTGATCTCTCAAGTTCAACAGGCTCTCTCTGTCCTCTTCGTCATTCAAAGACCATCGATAGCCTTCTTCATCCTCTCCAAACATCTTCTTTTGTGGGTCAAAGATGGCTAGGTGTACAGAACTGAAGATACATGGCAAGTCTATAAAAACAACAATAATCATTTTAATACTGTCAGCATCACTAGTATTATTACTAGTATTGTGCTAAATTAACTCAGAATCTGACACCTAAGTACCCTAAGGGGCAGTTATTTGTTAAAAAGCTGATGTTACAGCTGATCAGGTTATTGCAATCACTGAGTGTTAATAACACACTATAATTTGTAATATAATCTTTTTTCCCATTATTTGGTCAAATAAATCAAGAAACAAACTGTAAAATCAAAAAACAAACAAAAAAATTGTTATTTTAAATGCTTCAAGCTAATTTAGGGATCACAACTGTGTTATAATAAACTGATTTTTAATCTACAGGCAAAATGTTATATGCGTCCATCTGGTAATGTAAAACATTTCACCTGTAATATGATAAACAGAGTTGAAACCAATCCCAAATCTCCCAACTTTTTTTGGGTCATCCTGCTTGATACTTCTGCCAACTCTCTGAATACCCTCCCAGTCCTCCTCTGTAAAGGCTGCATCATTGAAGACATAGAGAGCAGGTCCTGCCAGATCAAAGTTACAAATGGCTGATCATATAATAATGATCAAACAAAAAAACTTTGTCTTTTGAATAAAATAGTAAAGAATGTCAGTAGCAGATAAAAATGTCTCCCATATTTTACTGTATGCACTTATTTACAGCTTGTTTAATTTTAGTTTTAAACTGTGATTTTGACCTGGTTTTGGATATTTGTCAAAAGAGAAGCACAGATTTCAGTTGTTACTGGAAAAGTGTGTCTAAACATTTGATTTAGTATAAAAGGTAAGATTTTAGAATAGGGAACAGTATTCAGTATTAGCTAGTTGCTTATTAGCATGCATTTTGGCTGCTTATTAGTATTTACAAAGCACATATTAATGCATTATTCTGCACAACCATTTTCTAGATTCTTGAACCCGACTCCATACCTGAAATTAACTACCTTATCAATAAGCAGCAAATTAGGAGTTCAAGAGAAAGCTCTTAACAGTGAATTTATAAAAAAAAAATACTTTCAGAACTCAAAACTCCTTCCAATTTATAAAACAGAAGATAAGCTGCAAAACATGTGAAATCCTCAAGGTTTTGACAAGAAAAGTGTTTATGACAAAAATACCTTGATATTTTCCAAGCTCTTCACTCCACAGGCTGTGAGTCTCATAATGTCTCTCATCATGAATAAACACCACAGTTGAAGCCCCTGCATCATCTGCATTTTGTATCAGTTCCTGATATGTTATAAGATAATTATTATCAATTGATTCAATGATATACAAGAGGCATACCATTTTGACAATTATTCATGCAATATGCAAAGTATTTTTTTTCTCATTTCTTTTCTTTTCTTTTTTTACCTACCTTTAATATTTGTCCTCCATCTGGGTACCTTCTCAAAATTTCCTTCAAGTAATCAATGAATGGTGGGGATGTAGCACCAAATTTATTTCTACAATGAATAATGTAAAGTCACAAACTGTACAAAACATACAAATCAAATTTAAGATTCACTGTGTAGGTAATAGATAAAGTACAAAATTAGTTTAATTAATGCTAGAGTTAAGTGTTAGCATGCTGGGGATTATTTGTCAAACATCCCAGATAGCATTTCCTGTTCGTTTGCAAGTCTGTTAAAGATCACTTTATCTGGGAAACATTTGCTGTGTACACACATCTGATAAACATCTTTAAGATGTCAGTTTTACATACATTCTAAATCATAAACATCTAAAAGACATTTTCTAAATGTCTGTTTCATGTCTAACAGGAAACGTCATAGAGACGTATTGTAGATGAGAAAACACTGTAAAATATATGTCCTCCAGATGTAAGCACGCACTTTAAACAGACGTCCCTGAGATGTATGTGTGCTGTCGGGGATATTACTTATTTTGTTTGCATGAACATGCTTTATCTGATAACTCCACTAAGAGTACACTCACAATTGGAGCTGCAACAAATTACTATTTTGATAATCGATTAATCTAACAAATATTAGTATGATTCATATGCATATTAGTTACCACCTGCACTTAGTCGCACCAGCTTCTCCACTTTCACTCAGAAGTAAATACAGCAGTAAATGTTACATGATGGCAGTGCCGATCTTGGTTTTATGGTTATCGCAATGACATTCATTGCAGTTCCCAGAATGAATCCATGAATTTATGTATTGAAATTATAGCCTAGAAAACGCTCTCCTTATAGACCTTATGTAGCCCCACCCTTTTTTTTTTTTTTAGCACTGCGCTCGTTGTGTTTTGTCATCCATACTGTATTTTTTCACAGCATGAAGGTAAGATCTCACAGATTTATGAATGAACCTGACATTTGTTAAGTACAATTGATACAAGTTCTTCTTCAAACAGTTTATTTTAAACTACAAGGGTAATTAAATTGCCATTCAATTGATCACATCAACCAAAAGCGACATCACAGCTGAGAGAATTTGACGTGATGACTCCCTGATCTTGAAAAATAAGAATAGGGGAGCGCAGGGCACAAACTAACGTGGGGTTAGTTGTAACACACATGGTTTAAATATTTCCACACATGCTAGCATAACCAAATTTACTGTATTTACTAGTTTTCATAGCAACACTATTCAGATAAACAAAGTGTGCCAAAAGATATTGCTGAATATTAATTTTACCATAGTAAAAGTAAATTTCTGTCTGAAGTAAATTTTTCATCTCAGTTTTTAGTATTCATTTAAAATGAGACAAATCTGCTATTATTTTCATCTCCAATCTGTTATTTATCAGTTTAGATAGTTTATTAATGCTTTACAAACCAGCAGAAGACACTAACCAGTTTTAAATTCCAGTCATGCTGATGGGGAACATTGTAACACTGCATTACAATCTGCCCCGCTATCATATTGTCACATTACACTTCCTTTCTTTTGAGGTAAATAACGAAAAACGTATACACTGTAATTATGAAACAAAGCAACATTTTTGTACTAGACAAGTGTGAAATTAATGTGGATAAAAAATTATACTGTGAACCCCACCTGGATTTACACAAACTGAGAAATTCAAAAAGTGTTAGGTTGTGCCCTGCACTCCCCTAAGCTTGGATTTTTTTTTTTTTTTTTAATACATACATAGAAAGCAACCTGAAAAAACTATAATAAAGGCTGCTTGTGGGTATGTCTGGTACAGTATTCTGGTACAGAATCCTGGTTTCCTGAACGGCAGGTTACTATGCCTACTTTATTGAGCCTCCCCACTTAAACTATCTCTTGATTATCTTGACACTGAGCTGTAGTTCCCCCTTAGGGGCCACTGGTAGCTTACACCTCAAGCTTCCTGTGTTGAACCTTCCAGGTTAAGCCTGGCAGTACTCCTCTCACTCCTGAGTGATTTAGCATGATTTTGGCTTTGAGAAGCCTGCCTGGGGCCTCTTATGAGGTGAGCTGTTCATATCTCACCCTGAGGGGCTTCTTAAGATTTAATCTTCCTCTGTCATGCTGCATATGTACTGTGCTTGAGTAGTTACTTGACAACTCAAACGAGAGGAGAACTCAAGCTCATGCTCCTGAATTCCGCTGTGCAGTTAAATGGCCATTCCTGTCAAGCTTCTGGTAGTGATTTTGAGTGCACAATCTCACCTGAGGTATGAGTGTGAGACTTTTTCTTTCACAATGAAGGCCTACTATTGGCTCTGAGGAGCCATATCATGTGCATGTGTGACTTTGGGCCCCGGGCTACTTTCGTGGTAGAGCTGGCATCAATCCCCCTGGTCCTAAGGTTTGCGTAGAGCCTTCCGCTCCCACAGCCCCCTTGTATGGGACTCCTCTCTCTCATGCTGAGGGATAGGATTGAGCGACGAGTGCTCCTCTAGTTCTGAGAACAGAGAACCTCATTCTCTTGAGTCATTCCAGGTTCATAGGCCCACCCTGGCCTCCCTGATAGGCTGACTTTGTGGTCAGGGTCCAACAGTGCTGGTGAGTTCTCATGGGCTCCACTCCCAGAGCTCTGTGCGCAGTCATATCAGGTTGTTAGGCCATCTTTTGCCTTCCTATTAGGCTATGCTTATTGTTGAGCCTGGTCATGCTCCCCTCACTGCAGTAGGGTCATCCATGGGCCTGCCTCTCCCGGGCGGGCATGCGAGTTCTCCTTTTGATCTGAGAACCAAGGACTCCACTCCCCAAGATCCATGTGCAGTCATGGATGTCCATTTGAGCTTGGCAGTATTCCCCTCACTGTCGGAGGGTCATCTATGAGCCTTCCACTCCTGGAGGGAGCATGTACACCTGTTAGGCCATCGGTTTGCTTCCCTATTAGGCTGATCAAGCTTGGCAGTGCTCCCCTGTCTCTAGAGTAGGCATGGGCAAACTTGGTCCGGGAGGGCCGGTGTCCTGCAGAATTTAGCTCCAACCCTGATAAAACTCACCAGTCTGTAGCCTTCTAGTAATCCTGAAGACATTGTTTGGCTTGTTCAGGTGTGTTTGATTAGGGTTTAACTCTGCAGGGACACCGGCCCTCCAGGACTGAGTTTGCTCATGCCTACTCAAGAGGGTCGCCTATGAGCACGCCACTTCCAGGGTGAGCGTGTGAGTCCCCCTCTCATCTCTGAGAGTTGAGTCCTCCACTACTGAAGCTCTGTGAGGCAACCATACCAGGTTGATTAAGCCTTTTCCTCTGGCCTCCCTGACAACTGCCTTCCTGCTTAGACTGGGCTGGGGCTGGACATGGCTGCCAAAACAGGGGATCTGAAGAGGAATATCCTATGGGAAATCTCTGTCTCAAGTAAAGTGAAAGATGCAATTTCAGCTCCTTGTTCCAGTTCCTTGCAATTTCCCTTATACTCGTCACTTTTACCATTTAAGTGTATAGGCAGGCAAGTTTTTTTTTTTTTTTTCAGGGTTGGATTCTGCCAAAATTCTAGGACCAAAATTACCTACACCTGCTCTAGGTGACAGGCCAAGTCCAGTTTTGTGGCAAACCTAGACCCTCGACCATATCCCCTTAAAATAATCAAGGTGAAAAAAAAAAAAGTAAAAAAAAAATGTGGTGCTCACACTGACTGACACATAGCTGACACATCTCTTTTGTGTCTTATTGTGCTTGAATGATCAAATACACACAATTATTAAAATGCCCACTGTGCGGAGTGTTAAAAACAGTTAAATAAACATAAACATCTGTGTGAAAACCTGGGGGTATTCCAGAAAGCCGGTGATATGACATACCCAGGTATGTTTAAGGGTGTACTGTAGTTACTAATGTGGTTCGGGTTGAATTAATCACTGTGGTACGTCTGGTCAATACGCAACGAAGATGCTTCTTGCTTCACAGAAGATTTATTTGCACTAGCATATGCATAAACGTGGGTGTTTGTGTGGTTCTACAAACAAGTAGAAAACAATAGTATATATCAATACTTAACATTCACCACAGCATAACAGTACAATAAACAATAGCAAAAATTAATATTAATACTTAGAAAGAAATTAGAACATAGCAGAAGTAATATTCTTCACTTTCAACACCTTATCCATAAGTTTATTCAACTTTGGTCAGACTGGGATTCGAACCCCCGGCCGTTTGCACTAATGACGTCGCACAGAAATGCTCGTACATAACAGAATGACTAAGCATTTCTTAGCATATTCAACAACGCCGTCAAATCGTCTAAATACTCTTTCAATACACATAATGAATAACAAATATACTTCCGCTTCATATAAACAACAAGAAAGAACCGTATAAACAATAATAATCATGCAATTAGGTAGTATATACACGCAGGTTGATCGGCTATACAGGCTGTATTAGTTAAATAACTCATCGAAACATAATTATGGTAATAACCCATAAACAACAGACTAAAAATGATAAACATAGAAACTTACTTTTAGATACACGCACACAATTAAATAACACCAATCGTTAGGAAATGAGGAAAACTCTCGTACGCTCTACACTCTTCGGATTCGTAACAACAACTGACAATTCTTATGAGGCACTTTCATCACATCCTAGCATACTCTGCATTTCCTCAAGGGGGCAGTCTATAGTCATTGAATAGTCCAACACTCAGTAAGAAAACCGTAATAAGATAACTCTATTACCTAAGAGTGTCTGAATACAGAGCCCTTTACAACAAAAAGTAAGCAGATACACTCAGCAGTCGGTTCCAAAAATGGAGGTAAATTTCAGGGTATGTACAGAGATAGGAATTAAGGAAGTACAAATACTTTGTTACTGTACTTAACCCTCTGGGGTTGAAAAATGCACTGTTTTTCTGATAACCCCTAAAAGAACTTTAATTATGCCGTCATTTTTGATCGTACAGATAAGAGCAATACATCAGTCGAATCTGTAAAGGGTCTACTTTTATTTGTATACACTCATAATAGCAACAACACTTTGTGGCTTTGTGAAATAAAGAAAACAAACAGGGTGTATAGATATAGAAAGCTTATGTCTACTTTTAAACAATGTAGGTCTTATCGAAAAAGTTTTTCTGTGATAAAGTAATCCGTATGAAACCAACACGATGTCCAGTATTTCTTGTCAGACCTCATTATCTTTAATTTGATCACGGCCACAAGCTACTTTCACTTTTGATAATAGAATTGTCCACGTGAGACGCGTGACATGTAAACGCCCACATCACAGTAAACAAAGCAGCGAGACTTTTCAAAGTTCATCTCGGCTACTGTTCAGTTCTGGAAGAAGACACGCTGTGAGGAATATAAGCGATGCGACGCACGGCGTGATCCAGCGAGGCAGTTCATTTACATGAGTAAGTCTTTCTTTTATTGGCTTACTTGCCTTAGTTGTTGTTGTGTTACTGTGACATAACTTTTAAACATTATAGTAGTTAGACCTTTTCCAAACTCTAATTCCTGACTACATGTATAATCAAGTGAAACGTTATGAAGTACGTTTCAGTTCATTGCATCTAAATGTCTCTTGACGCCAGTATGTTTTTACTGTTCTATAAAATAAAAATGACGTGATATAAAAATAATAGTGTTTACAATGTAACACTAAATGACAGAGTCTAAGAATGTTTAGACAAAACTACTGTGATATACTCTGTTCACAAATAGATGTTTATGACATGCTTAACAATAATAATGTAGTTTCCCAGACATAAAATGTTTTTGTATTGTATAATACATACAAAGCATGCTTGTGTTTATGACTATAAAACCATATTTATTTAATTAATTTATTTATTTATTGTGTAACAATAGGATATAAAAAAATAGTGAGTGTTTACACTGAGTTTAAGTATGTTTAGACCATGTTTATTATTAATACTCTGTTCGTGAATAGACGTGTATCGTGCTAAACAAAAATAATTTGTTTCTCAGATATAAAATGTCCTTTATTATGACAGTACAAAGCATTGCTGAGTCTATAACTACAAAACCATACTATATGTATATATTACAGATGCTCCTGATATTAACATGCTCACAGATATTTTATTTTGTTTTAGTCATTTGTAATCTGATACCTGCACCACAACTGTTCAAAATCTTGGATCGGTTAGTCTGTACTGGTAACGTGATTCGGCTCGTGCACGCTCCACGTCTCCGCCAAATGTTTTCTATCATAGTAATCAATGCAAGTGACTCCAGAATGGAGTAGAAGTGCCCAGGTGGATCAGAAAGGCAAAACTAATGAGCTATTCAGGACTTCAGTTTTATCTGTAAATCATTAAAGCATTAAAGCACTACCAACTCTTAGCAGTAGCAGCTAGAGGATTAATAATACTGTTAACTAAACTAAATTACTATCATTACTCAAAATACTGTATGCTAAATGACATCATTGTTATTACATGATGTAATTATTATTGACCTAATTTTGACATTTAAGCATATACTTTAAATTGAACTGAACGACCCATGCATGTAACCAGAGTTCCCCAAGGGAATGAGAAGCTGCGTCGAAATGCAGACCGATCCGGGAAAGACGTACAGATGAAGCTTCGGCTACGTCTGTAACATGGCATCCAGTCCAGAGGAGCTGGATGACTCAGAGAGAACCAGAAGGGACTGTGCGTTGTCTCCCGAGTCGCAAGTAAGTGCACCCAATCCCTGGGCCTCGGCCCCTGCATCGACAGGACGTCTGCTCCCATATTGAGATGCCTAGGGATGTGAACTGCTCTCAGCGAGAGGAGTTTCCCCTAGGACCACACAAGGACCTGGTGCGCCAGCCTGTAAAGGGGGCACGAAAGGTAGGCAGGCCAAAAGGTATCACGTTGGACGCAGCTGCCATCAAACCCAACAGTTTCTGAAACTGTTCGACAGTGACCGGCCTTCTTTGACACTCTTGACTGCCATGAGGATTGACTTAGTCAAATCCCACACTACGCCCAGATAAGTGGTTCTCAGTCATGGAGAAAGCATACTTTTCTTGGCACTCTGTCACAACCCCAGTTCTTTCACATGGGCAAGGATGACATCTCGATGTCGAACCACCAGCTGCTCTGAATGAGCTAATATCAAACATCTGTTGATATAGTTTAGTATGCAAATGCCCTGTAGTCACAGCGGAGCCAGTGCAGCATCCACACACTTAGTGAAAGTGTGGGGTGAGAGTGCAAGGCCAAAAAGAAGAACCCAGTACCGGTAAGCTTTGCCCCAAAGCAAACCTCAAGAATTTCCTGTGTTGAGGAAGGATGGAAATGAAGAAGTGTGCGTCCTTGGATCTATTGTGACAAACCAGTCCTCAGACATGATTTGAGACATGACCTGCTTGAGCGTCAGCATTCTGAACTTAAGACACTAATGATACAGTTCAGCTGATGCAGAACTAAAAAGGACACCACCCCCATCCTTCTTGGAACAATGAAGTACCGCTGTAGAACCCGGACTCTCTGTCGAGAGGAGGGACCACCTCAATGGCCTCGTTTTTCAAGAGAGTGTTACTTCCTGTTCCATGACCATAGCCTGCTTGAGGCCCACCGGAGTGGGAATAACCCCGTTGGATGGAGGTGGAGGAGAACCCAACTGGGTTCTGTAGCCTTCCCTACAGTGTGCAGGACCCATTAAGACATGTTTGGCAGAAGTTTCTATCCTCCTGGGAGGATGTGAGCCTCTCAGAGCCGCTACGTTTCCGGGCGGACACTGAGAGCTGTGCTCGCTGGAGACCGCTGTGCCCTGAAGCACCAGGGGTGGCAGGGATAGCAGGGCACTGAGGAGAGACAGGTCATCGTATCATAAGATGAGGGCTGCTCTCAAAAGTCTTACTTCCTATACTTCCTACACATAATGCCTGAAACATGGCCAGCATCTCGAGGCAGTAGATATGCCACATGAGATGGCGGCCGCTCCAGGCACTGGGCTGAGTGGCCACTGATGACCACTCCTTAACTTCTGAGGGAGACATCCATTGTTAGCTTATGCGACAAAAAGGAGTTCCAAGCACCGGGCCAGATATAGGAACCAAGGTTTCCTCCACATGTCTAAGGCCCGAAAACAATGCCTCTCAATGAGAGTGCAGTAAATGGCTGCCTTAGCAGGGGTTGCTTGCCCAGCAGCCTGTAAGGATGTGCCAAACGCATCAACCTCCTCGGAGGAAGAAGGTGTAGCACCAAGCTCTCAGTGGGGGGAAGAAACCGCATAGACATCTAACTATACGTAGTAATATAGATTAATTCTTTAGAATTAAATGGCAACGGGAGCAGAGCTTTCAAGAAACATTCAAGATACTTCACACATGTGAAAGTCATTTGTTGCATTTTTGAATGAACATATTTATGAAAGAGCGGATTGTGCATGCTCAGCTCCTGAACAACAATCGCGTGAATCCCCACCCCTGAGTAGTGAGGGCAGGGAGAAACGAGTGATCTAATATGCAGTCTGCTCATATGCGAACATCATCAATCTCCTTATTAAAATACATAATCAAAATTATGTATAATATCAAATTTTATTAATATTTAGCTTACACTGTAAAGGTTTCCAGGACATTTTTTTGCAGGTGTCGACAAAAAAAATCTAATTTATCTTCAGAACATGAAACATGATGGGATACGCTTTTGGTCCCTAGGTGGCGTTGTGGGCTACAATTTAGTTTCTTTACAATTGAGAAATTTAGTTTGAGATTGCAAATCCTCTCTTTCATTTAACTTCCATCTGCCCTACCACCCTGCCCCATAAGCAATCTATTGCATATAAGATGCTATAGAAATAAATGTGACTGGACAAGAATGCTGATTGCAGAGCAAGTGCAAACATTTCCATATCGCTATAAGCAGATACTTTCTTAACTGCTGTTTGCTCACCACTGTGTTTGATGTGTGTTTGTTTTGTTATTAAGAGGAAAATGTGCAGAACATATGTACATTTTCATCTAAATGCTGCACTTGGCAGTGTGACATATGAGCTCAAACAACTATTTGAAAATTTAATTTAAAAAAAAAAAATTAATCACATATTAGTATGGGCTTAAACATAAAACATGTAATCAATAAATTCACTTACTTCTTTTTCTTCTTTTGCCTTGATGCTGAACTCATTGTTGTTCTTTTACAGTCTCCTGTGTGATTAAAAAAATGTTTAAAAAATAATTAACTTTCAAAATGCTTAAAAGAAGCATTCTTTTAAACATTTTTTCTTATTCCATGGTCAACGTTACAATATTTTTTTTTACATACAAATGTAGCGGTTTACATTACTTTCTGGGGTCTGCTCTGGCATCTAGCTACAACACAGTTGTGAGCATAAGTTTACAAATGCCTTGCAGAATCTGCAAAATATTACCAATTTTAAAAATGTAAGACCAATCATAAAAATTGTATTTATTTATTTATTTATTACTTACAGAATAAGCTATTTCACACAACAGATGTTTACATATAGTCCAAAATAAAAAATAAGGGAGGCAGGCCAAGTTTAAATTGGCTTGATTCTGTTTGAAATGAAACACTAGGCCTACTTATAATCAACACGACTTCTAAAAAAAAACAAAAACAAAACATCAGTTGAAAACAGGTATAGTAGCTGGGAATAAGACTGGTAAACTTTTTTCCCCCAAGAATTTGCTTCAGACACCAGCCCTGTGTCTGAAAGGCTCCTACTATATTGGTGAAAGGCAGAAGCTATGTAAAATTTCTGAATTCAATATATATAAAACAGTAGGTGAGAAGTACCTGGATGACCTACTACTCTGCCAAGATTCTTACATTTTTAAACCATGGCAGAGGAGTTGTGAAAAGGGCTAGAAACATGATATACAGATCATAGCTCATCATTTGCACGTGTTTCTAAGTCTTGCCGATTTAAACATTAAAGTGTTAAAACACTTTTAAAAACCCCTGATTCCTCTTTCGCGTATCCTTATGTTTGAACAGATACCTACACACAAAAAAATACCCGTCATGCTAAGTACCTAAGTGAACGTAAACTGTGGTGAAAGAAAACACATTAATTGGATCTGTGTGTCAGGTCTTAGGGTGCTTTCACACCTGGCTCGTTTTAAGTGTTTGTTTCGGAACCTGTCTCACTTTTTCCCTTAGTTTGGTTTGTTTAGACCATGAATAGGCAACATCGGTCCTGGAGTGCCACTGTCCTGCAGTGTTATATTTATATTTGCTGAGATGTACCTTTCACTTTTGTACCTTAGGGTACCACCCCAGCGACAGAACTGTACCTTTTTTTCTGAGAGTGCAGGTGAGGCTTTTTTCAGGGTTGAAGCTAAACTCTGCAGGACCGACATTGCCTATCCCTGGTTTAAACCATAGACTGTAAGAAAACATTGAGATAGTGTCCATGACGTCACCCGTAGGTTTCTGAAGAGCAATTTTGAAGCCCAAAGTGGGCAGAGCCGGTTGTCGCCAACTTGGCAGCACGTTACCATGCATTACTCCCGGATAATCTAAAATGAGCAAAGAGAATCGAAAATGACAGGCAATCCACCTGTCACTCAAGTGGCCATGCTCTTAATTATGCAGAACTTTAAGGCTTAATAAAATTTGAATGGATGAGTAAAAAATTCACCCCCCTCACAGTTGTCATGAAGGGCAAAATTAGCTATATAGACCAAAACCACTTTCTGTACCAGGCTGTAAACATGTAACTTTTTTTTTTTCTGGTGTAAAATTGGGCATTTTAACATGGGGGTCTATGGAATTGACTCCCTTTTGGAGCCAGTCTTTAGCGGCCAGTCAAAAGAGAGACTGAAAGGTTCCTGCTTGGTTTAGACAATCACGCTCAGATCCGCATCAAAAATGATTGATCCCAGATTGCCTGATCGAGGTCGCCTCAGCTCAAACGGATTCTGGAGCAGTTCGCTTGCGGTGAGAAAGCAATCCGACCCAACGGGCCAACGAACCAAAAGTTATTGTAATTCATAACAGGAAATATGCTATATAAAAAACAGCAGTAAATGATTCTGTGAGTGAGCACTAATTATTGCAGTTGAAAACCAAAGAGCACCTCTTCATCTTAAAAAAATTATTGTGTAATTGCTTTTCTCCACGCACTACAAGTATGTGGTACAGAAGAAGCCTTGATTCTTGCTGTAACTGCATTATATATATATATATATTATGCAATTATATATAATTTATCAGTTAGCATTGGAATGACAGCTAGATAAGTGTCTGGGTGTGTCACGACAGCTACAGATGAATCCACAATAAGCCAGTGGAGTGAAATCGACCTTCGTGAATGATGCAGAGAAATGTAAGCACTGACCAATGTATTAGGTGCATGCAATGTAAGCAGTGTACTTTTAAGAAGATAGCTTTACTCACATGTGACTTGCGTAATCACAGTTTAGTACATTTTGCAATGTTGCCTTGTGAAAGTTAACTGAACCAAGAAGAAAATGCAACATCCTTCCTTAATGTTAACAAAACACAACTTTACAAAGATTACAAACAACAAAGTACAAAGATCTGTATTTAATTCATACAGTGAACACTATACAGTTTTATATTTACATGTAAGTATTACATTTCTGTACCTAAATATTACAGGTAGAACTTATTTTACTTGTAACTTTGCTCTGTTTTATTTATCTGGGCTATGCTTGTAATTTGTTTATTTGTTTTATTATTGACAGTTCACTTGTCTTTAAAATGTTTGACCTTTATTAGTTGTTACTAGTTTTTCCTGTTGTAATGAAGAATGTGTTTTAAAGAATAATATATGTTTTCAAAACTCATAAACTGTAAATAATAATAATAATAATAATAATAATAATAAATTATAATAATCACATCTACATTTATAAATAAAACAAAGATTATTGCAGTACTTTATACAAGAAAATAGTATTTCAGTCTTTCTACTTTAAAATTTCATATTTGATTCAATGTGTTACTTGCTGTTTCTTTGTAATTGTAAAATTTACTAAGAATATCTAAATGAAAATATTGTATACATCTATATCTTTTTTTTTCAGTGTACTTCTACATGAGTCTATCTCCTACCTTTGTTGGTTTTTATGTGGTCATAATGATGCTTCCCATCGTATCCGCAGAATGAAAGCAACGCTATTAGACTGAGGCAGATAAACCCAGTCAGTGCGCACAAATCCTTAAGGTTTCTCTTCTCTAGAAAGAGGCTGATTAGCGAAAATGAAACTTAGTCTTCCTTTTCACTCTCAGGTTCAGTGACTCAGAATGACTCAGATAAACCAGATAATGTTTCACGTAGAGCAGGCTAAGTAAACCAGATGGTCTTACATTATGCCGGTCTTCAGAGCACTTCGTATTTTTAATCAATGTCAGTTAAATATTTAACCTGAGCAGCAGAGAAGGGAAAGGGATGGGAGAGGAGGGGCTGGTATAATTGTTCTCCTTCTTTTCTTTCTGAAAACACAACCTAAGAGCCAACATTTGTCTGATGTAACTAATTTAAAATTACATAAGATATAGGATATTAATTAACATTCTTGGTTGTGTGCAGGACTTAACGATAAGAATTGAGTGACCCAGTGGTTCAGTGTTTTACTTGCCTTGCAAAATGTTTAAACTGGTCCTGTCACACACACACAATCACACACACACTGGTTTTTGGGCCAGGGCCAATCTTGTATTCATTTTACTAACTAACTAAATAAATAATTTAACATTTCTCCATTACAGTTTTTGATATAAGAGCAAACCTAATAACGTGCTAGCTAAACTAATAGCCTATAGTTAAAATATTAATAAAGACAAGAAAAAGTAAAGATTTAAGATAACAGAACAAATATACAAATGAAATAAACAGTGCTTTAAGTTCCCTATCTGTCGTACACTCCGAGTTGTGTCAAGTGTATGACACTAGGGGTCGCCCTTGGGAGCCCAAACACCTCGCCCCGGACATCCGGGTATAAATAGGGCAGCGCATGCTCTGCTCACTCATTCTGTTTCTTCGGAGTCGAATACAGCGTCTCTCTGGTTGCGGCTTACCTTCCCAAATGATCGACACGACCGTTGTGTTCAGTGTTGAGTTATGTGTTGAGTGTTGAGTGTTGAGTTATCAATAAACGCTGATGCAGCGTTTATTGTTGATTCATGTTTTGCTTGCGAGAACATGATCATGGACACGCTTTGCTCGTGAGCCGCGTGCTTTTACGTGAAGCCGCAGCTCACCTCGACTGCTTCCCGCTCCTGTCCTTCTACTTCCGGGTACGAGGCCGTTGCGATGTGCGTCGGGCTGATTAATAGACATTTCCAGTGCCTGTTGCCCGAAAGTGCACAAGAAGTCGATGAAATCGCGGAAAGCCCGTTTAAAAAAACGGTCGGAACGCGATATACCAACTTCTCCTCCTACACCACCCTCGATGGGGGTCCAGCGTGGAGGTTTCAGAGGTTCCCCAAGCGGAGGGGGCGATTGTGGTGTACTCAGCCGCTTGTCGGGTTCCTCCCATGACTCCCGTCCAGGGCCTGTAAGTTCTTCCGGGCAAGGCTTACACGGCTTCTGGACAAGCTGCGTCCGCCTTACATGCCACGGCCATCCTCTGGGCGTTTAGGCCATGGCGTTGTGAGTTCTGTACGAGGGTGGTTCCAACCTAGAGCTACAGGAACTGCGTGCAATGACTGATTACGCTGTCTGAGCTATGAAGTTGTGGCGCACGCTCTGGGAAGGGCGATGTCCACTTTGTTGGTCCAGGAGCGCCACCTGTGGCTTCACCTGTCAGAAATGCGGGAAACTTGAAGTCCGCTTCTTACCCCCCATTTCCCAGGTCGGTCCTTATGGCAACACCGTGATAGAATTTGCACGCAAGTTCTTCACGGTGGTAAAAGAGCAGACAGAGGCCATCATGTATCCAGCCTCAGCTGTGGGTCGGGCTCCGGCCCTGTACCCCTGACTACTCCTGTCTGTTCATCGCCACGGACGCCCCCCTATAGAACTCCTGAGGCCCCGCGACAGCGGCCTGGGGCCTCAGCCCCAGACCCGCCCAACGGTCAAAGTTCTTGCGGGAAGGTGGCAACATCAGCTTGTCAGTAGGCTTTCTAGAACCCTCGTTAGGCTTCTAGTTTTTCCTCAGACGAGCAACCCAGAGGAGGCGGGCTAACTGACCCACCCAGATCCACTCTTGACCCGGGGATGAGAGATGGATTCGGCACAAACCCATTTCTGACTGTCTGTCTTCCCGCAGACAGTCACTGCCTGGTCAGTATAAGGCCCCCCCCTCTCGGTTATCTTGCAGCAATAGCCCTTCGTATGACGGCTAGATGCTGAATCTGCAGACCAGGGTGTGTTGGGCACTTACCTGGTTCTCTGCATGTTGGCAAAGACACACCGTGTTCTTGGGGCTTCATCTCCAAGCACGGCGCTCTTTGCTCTATTCAGCCACGACATCCCCATTCCAGGTACGTCGGGTATAGTTCCCTGAGACTGCTAGCAGAGTCCCGAGACGTGGGCCAGATCCCTCGCTTTAAGCTTCTCAGAACTACCTGACTTGGCTACAAGACTTAGGTTGCAAGGCAACCGCTAAGATCTATTGCATTCTCTTACAAATCGGCTCAGGGCGAGAATGCTGTGGTTCTTTAACCCTCTGGGGTCGAAAAACGTGCCGGCGCGGTTTGTGGACGTTTTTCTGATAACGCCAAAAAGAACTTCAATTACTACATAAATTTTTGATCGTACAGATAAGAGCAATACATCAATGGAATCTGTAAGGAATTCACTTTTATTTGTGTACACTCATATTAACAACAACACTCAGCGAATACTCCACACAGAGACATGAGAGATATATCTATAGATAGCCTGATATGTCTACTTTTAAGTCTTATCGAAAACAAATATCATGTGTTAAAGTAATCTGTATAAAAACCAACCCCATGTCCAGTCTTTCTCATCAGACCTAATAATTAATTTAATTTGATCACGCCCACAAGCTACTTTCGGTTTGTTATTATAATCAGCCACGTGGAGGCACAAGCGGCGTACCGCCCACATCAACGTAAACAAAGCGGGAGACTTCACTTCATTGTTCATTTTGGCTACTTGCATCTTGTTACTGGAAGAAGACGCGCTGTGAGGAGAAAGATTTATATTTCCCTCAGAGGAAGAGCGTAATGCGACGCACGGCGAGATCCACCGAAAGAGTAAGTCTTTCTTTTATTAGCCTAGTTACGTTAGTTGTTGTGTTACTGTGATATAACTTGTAGACTGTAACGGGGAGTGAGAGGCGAGAGGCGAGCGGATCCATCTGCGAGCTTTTATTAGCAGGACGAGACAAAAACATGGTCGTACAGGCAGGGTCAAACGGTAGCAAACAGGTATATCACAGGCAAGACGTAGAGAATAATCCAATAAACGAGCAAGAGTCCAATGGGCAGGCGGCGAGACAGTCGAGACGAGATGGCCAGGCGAGGGAACTAAAAACAGGGAACTGGGAACTAGGGAACAAGGGAACAAGGAAACTAGGGAACGCGAACAATAATAATAACACAACAACAACACTCCGTGGCTTGCATGGGGAAAGACCGGGGCTTTTATAGCGCGCCTGATTGGCCACAGGAGTAGACGCAATCAGCGGACCGCAGGACACCGACCAGATTTGTAACATAGACATTATAGTAGTTAGATTTTTTTCCAAACTATAATTCCTGACTACGTGTAATCAAGTGAAACGTTATGAAGTATGTTTCATTTCATTGCATCGAAATGTTTGACGATGCCAGGATGTTTTTAATGTTCTATAAAATAAAAATGATGTGATATAAAAGTAATAGTGTTTACAATGTAACACTGAATGATAGAGTCTAAGATTGTTTAGACAAAACTACTGTCATATACTCTGTTCACGAATAGATGTTTATGACGTGCTTAACAATAGTAAATTAGTTTCCCAGACATAAAATGGTTTTGTATTGTATAATACATACAAAGCATGCTTGTGTTTATGACTATAAAATCCTATTTATTTATTGTATAAAAATAGGATATAAAAGTAATATTAGTTTATTTTTAATACTCTGTTTGTGAGTAGGTGTTTAACGTGCTAAACAATAATAATTAGTTTCTCAGATATAAATTGTCAATATTTTATGATAGTATAAAGCATTTGTGAGTCTATGACTACAAAATCATACTATATGTATATATTACAGATGCTCCTGATATTAACATGCTCACAGATGTTTTTTTTTTTTTTCCCTAGTGATCTGATACCTGCACCACAGATGAATGCTACATGAATGCCACATGTAGACTGCCACCTGGACTACTGATGATGAGTTTTGTTTCTTAAATCCATGGAAAGAAGCAGCAATCACTTAAATATCAGGTATAATTTACTTGTTTCACTTGTTGAACAGAATCCAGAAAACAGTTTTCAGGAATGACACAAAGTCTGTTCACATCTCTGTACATGTAACATCAATGTAGTCAATAATGTGCTTTTAACCTTCATTATGTATGTTTTGATGATACTGTGTTGTAAATAAAATACAAATAGTCTAAAACTCCATTCTCTGAATCTCTCATTGTTTCTACCTGACAGTCACAGTCTCATTGATGGGCCATTAGGGGAGGGCCTTTTGTCTCTCAGGTGTGAATCACTAAATATTCATGGCCGTTGACATATCTTAGAAAATTTAAATCAATATATTGTTTTCTGTAAACGCGTGAATGAGATGAGAATACCACATCCAGTTCTCAAAAGTCTTGTGAACTAATGTTCTGAATGTGTTTCATGGCCTTATTTCAGTGACTTAAAAAATTTAGTTTTTCACTAACCACGCATCTCAAAAAAACAAACATGTTCATTAATGTTGCTTGCATATCACTGTAGCCCAGTTTGTGCTGATTACAATGTAATCAAACTTTAGCCATTAATATGTTTTTTAGATACTGAAAAAAGCACAAATGTCAGGGCATGTCAAAACTTCTCCAGGGTGCCAAAACACCCTCAGACCCCAGAGGGTTAAGCGGAAATCTCAGCCCCCCTGGGAAGGGTGCGATAGAGCCTATCCCCTCAGCCAAAATGAAGGAAGGGGTTTGTCAGCCCCTACTTCATCGTACCAGGATGGGTGGTCGATTCATAGCAATCTTAAAACTGAGGTTTTTTGAATCGGGCCCTTTTTCAAGCTCCTATTCAAATGTTAGCCCTTGAACACACATCCTTCATGTGTCAGGGTTTAAGATTGGTTTGTGGCGTTGGACCTGAAGGACGCGTACTGTCATGTCTTGATCCTTCCAAGACTCTGTCTTCGAGGTCGGGCTCATCAGTACAAGGTTCCCCCTGCGGCCTGTCCCTACCGCCCCGCACCTTCACGAAGGTCATGGAGGCTGCCCTTGCCCCCTCGGGGTAGTGGGCATATGCATTCTCAGTTATCTCTGTGACTGGCTGTCCTAGCACACTCACGAGGTTCGGTTTGCACTCTCAGGGATGTGGTTTTCAACCACCTGGCTTGGTAACCCTCGTTCCCTGATGGAGGGAACGGAGACGTTGTGTCCTCCATGCCACAACTCTGGACCGCCTCTGAGTGAGTTGAGACGCTTCGACTCCTCAGAACAGAATGAGTGAGCAGAGCATGTGCTGCCCTATTTATACCCGGATGTCCAGGGCGTGGCCAGCTATGCAAATTCTGCACACCCAATTTCATTGGCCTTTTCTCAAACTATCAGAGGTGTTTGGGCTCCCAAGGGCGACCCCTAGTGTCGTACACTTGACACAACGTCTCCGTTCCCTCCATCAGGGAACGAGGGTTACCATACGTAACCGAGACGTTTTCTGGTAGGTCTAGCAGTAGTAATACCACAGAGATTGACTAAAATAATGTAAACAGTCTTTACTATATGAATATATTCATTAACTGTTCAGGACAAACAAGGGACTCATGAACAACTAGTCCCTATTAACATTTTTTTCAGCTCCTGCAAGGTGTATGTAAACTTTTGACTTCAACTGTATGGGCAGTGTCCAACTGGACTGATTCTGATCATAGTGGTGGTCCGCTTGTACCAAAAACACCAGTGTTTTTGTCCCAGTCCAGCCCTGCATGTAAAGAAAATATCTTTCAAAAGCATTCTGTGTACAGCATGTCTCAGACCACCTTAGTTGTGGCAATTTGGTGCTGAGTGTCATTTTATCAGAATCTTTTGACTTGTCACTGCTGATTAGATGCAGCTTCATAACACGATTGGGTATGCAATGCTGAGGGATTAAGATTAAGTAGTAACCAGAGTGTTCCCTTTCAATACGGTTCACTCACATTGTGTTTACCATGCTTTGGGGAACGATATTCAATAGCGCCATGCTATAAGTACAGAACAAAAAGCCGTAAAGTGCACAGTTATAATCCTCAAATAAAAATATTCCTGACCACTGGCACTGGTACAGGTTGGTTAGGCAGACAAAGTCCGTGCCTGAAGGGCAGGGTTTTCCAAGTTATAAAACCTAGCAAACATTGACGGTGAAGACCTGCTGACAGCTGCACAAATGTCTCAAATGAAGACTTCACTGGACCAAGCCCAGGAGGAGGTCATTCTCTGGTGGAGTTGGTCATCATTCCATGCTTTTCCGTTTGTCGATACTGGCTAAAGCACTCTATATACACTGATGAGCCATTACAATGTGACCACCTATCTAAGAATCTGTAGGACCTTGTTTAGCTCACAAAACAGGCTCAACAAGGTGGCGATAGGTCTCTTGGTACCATAATGTCAACAAATTGTGCATTATCCTGTTAATTAATGAACATCACCAGCAGGCAACACAGTTGCCATGAATGGGTGCATTTGGTCCGCAACAATGTTCAGATACCTGAAAGCTGTCAGGAATTATGCTATTGGGATAACAGGGCCTAAAGTGTCCCAAGAAAACTGCCCACAGCATAACCAGCCTGTGTTCGCCCCACAGTGCATCTAGATGCTATAGCATCTATTGGTAATCAATGTATCCGTGATCAGCCGTCGATGTGATACACCAAGAATCTTGATTCGTCAGACCAGGCCACTTTCTTTCAATCATCCACATTCCAATCTCAATGATCTTTTCATGTATTGTTGGCAATGGCGTGCAGACCCGGCTGGGCGGTGCACTATGCAGGCCCATACGCAGAAAGCTGCAATGAACTGTGCGCTGAGACATATTGTCCACTGTTGCACTGTGAATGTGTGATAGTCTCCGCTCCCCTCTGGCATGGTTGAGCTGTGGACGACACATGACGGTTCGTCATTTAGCCATCCGTGCACCACTTTTGATATGTACTCACTACAACGGCATGTGAACAACCTACAAGGTGCGCCATTTCCAAGATCAGACTTTCATGTTGCTGTGCCATTACAATTTGTCCTTTATCAAACTATAATAAATCAGCAGCTTTTCCCATTCTGACACCAAACACTCAACTGACCAAAACCCGGTCCCCAGGTAGTATATGTACTGTTCTGTGAGCTGCACCTGTGGCACCATTTGTTCTCCATATGCATGCTCATTGCTCGCGGCTGGGGGTGGTCTTAATGTAATGGTCCATTGGTGCATACTCTAAGAGACCAGGCAGAGTAAATTAGTACCCTGTTCATCCTTAGAGACCAGAAGGTAATCCAGGTCAATAGGGTAATAGCCTGTGCTCTAAACAGAGTAGAGAGCACTTTAGGTGCGTAACTGTGTCTTTGCAGTTGCTAGGCCCAAACTCAAGGCAGAAAGTACTCACTGAAACTATCTGGGCGTAAGTGGCTGCCGACAGCAGTTATACCAACTTAGGGAACCACAATTAGTTCTGGCAGAGTGGCACCATCAGAAGGACTGAGCATCTGACCTCCCTGACTTGACCGGACGTGCAGAGCGATCAGGATAAAGACATGCAGACCCGCATTGTGAGTCAGTTGTGGGCTAGTGCGTCCCATTCCCTTGAGAAAAATGTTGGACAATGAGAGCTGTCTTCTGAGGCAAAGAGGTCAAACTCCACCTTCCTGATGACCTCCCAAATTCATTTGGGGGTAGAGTCTCCATTTTGTATAGAGACCATGACCTGAGACTACCTTGGCAGTTTATGAAGACCATCCAATGTCATCTTGTCCAATCATATGATGAAACTTTGGTAGGAAGGTAGGAACTTCTGGTAGGAAGGTTTTAAGGGCCAGAAAAATGGCTGTCATTTCCAGGCTGGACCAGGACTGAACGCCAGTCTACACATTTGACTATTATGTTTTATTCACTCATTATCCTTTTGAATAACTATTGAATAGTTTATAGATGTATATGTTTGTGTGTGAATGATATTTCATGACTCAAATGTTGATGTTAATCGATATTTGGTAAAATGTACCATATTCTTGTTATAGGAATCATGTTTAAATTATACTCTGCAAAAGCGGGAAAATTTGAACCATGTGGCTAGTAAATAACATGTTGAACATGTCACACTCCAAGTTAAACAATGTCTAATTGGTCAAAACCCCATTTGGGATGAGTCCAACAGCTGAGTTTAAAAACTCATGACATGAACAAATTAGCTTTTTGCATTCTTTGAGCACTCTTTCAGCATGCTTGCAGGTCTGCATGTCTGCTGCTCCTCTACCATCATAAGAAGATAAGCCATCTAGTCTTGTCACAATCTTCTTTTGTTTTCTTTTCATTTACTTGGTGTCTTTTCTTTTCCATTGAAAGTCTCGTGTTTTGCTGCAAAGCCGTGTCTCCGACTTTGTGTCTGCCTGCCTGAACCTTCAACCAGCCAACAAGACTCAATTTCCATTCATCAGCCAACAACCAACGACTGGCTCCCCAAGATGTCACTCCAGATGCTACTAGATCTCCAGCGAATCAACAAACCTGCATAGGAAACCCGTTTATGCAACAATGTCACAACTTGTAAGAATGTGTAAGTGTGTGTTAGATTAGTTTATATGTCTTAGGTCTGTCCAATTAAGTCTTGTTCATATTGAAAAAAGTATATTGTGTTTTGTCCCCCCATTGTTGTGGGCCCCTCTCCATCTCTGGGCCCTATCCCCTCTGTCCCCCTTTCCACCTGGTAACGACGCCCCTGGTTTTCACTATACTTTGGATACTTATATTCCCTGCAGAGTGATGTTACACAGCCTGTTCAATCTAGCTGATCAGCCGTAAAAAGTGATTTTGTCAAAATTCCTATAAATATCATAATTAATTCCCACTAAATTTACCTGCTTCCCTTACAGTACCGTCAATGGAGGTTAAGGCGGCAAAAGCAGTAAAGTGGATACGGGCTGAGCAGAGGGTGCCATAACTTGGTGAGTTCATCATGAACTTTCAGGAGGAATGGTCTCTGGCAGGGAGCTCATTGACGGCTCTTCTGGGGCTAACTCCAAGCTGAGCTCCTTAATGGCCTTTGTGACGATACGGATGATCTCCCTGTCATCACTGACATCACTGGATTCTCTGGATGGAAGGCAGCCAAGGTCCTCCATGGAGCACATCCAATCTTCCACATCAGAGAATGCTAATAACATAGAGTCATCAGCAGCATCCTGCTCGGATCCTCCAAAAGAGACCAGATCTAAACTTTGGCAAAAGTAGTTTTGACATTATCTAAATTAGGGATCTCCAACTCTGCTTCTGGACAGCTTCAGTCCTCTAGACTTCAGTGCTCCAACATACCTGCCTGTTATTATCAAATAACCCTGAACACCTTGATTAACTTGTTCAGGTGTGTTTGAGGTTGAGGCTGAAATCTGCAGGATGGTAGCTCATCAGAAGCAGGGTTGGAGACTATTCTGTCCCCTTACAGAATGAGACTGTGCTCCATTAGACAGATAGCAAACATTTAGAATAAAATTCCAATGCATACTTTTCTTGGTATTTATCCTTTACTGTAAAACTGAAAATATAGAAAATACAATATGTAAATAAACATTACTAGAAAACATAATTGCAGTAATGCTGTTTGATGACAGTTAACTGTTTGCTCTCATTTACAATGATTCTCTTCAATAACAGCGTTCGTTACAACATCAAAGTCAACATCAAACGTCTGTTATATTAAAACATCCATAATAACTTGATTAAATCATAAACTACTCGAAGTCAAATGTTTTCCAGGACTACACTGTTAAAGATCGCATTTCTGAGCTGTACTGCGCCATCATTCCTTCACTTTCGTTTGTGAACATCCGCACATCCAGGCTGTGAGATCACAATTTCAAATAAAAGTCCCAGGGGGAATAATTCACAATATATTAAAATTAAATAATAAAATAATACACCAAAAAATACAATTTCAGTTTCTAAGGGCAGTATAGGGACCCCTGATCTAAATATATATCCACATGCAAAAGCTAAAAAATAACGTTACCCAGTTAACAATCACCTGTCAATCTACAAGCAAACATTTAAAGTGCCCCTATTATGCCATTTTAAAGGTTGCTAATATTGTTTTAATAGACTCCCAAAACAGGTTTACATGTATGCAAGGTCAAAAAACACTTCAGTTTTCTCCAAAAATAGATTTAAATTTACCCCATTTCTAAATGATTGCTAAATGACTCGTGCGAAGCAGTTCGAAGAATCAGTCTCTCTAAACCCCTCCTTTCCGTGAGCCCTCACTGCTGTGATTGGTCAGATGACGCAGTCCTTTATGATTGGTCTACCTACGCGGTTTTCCACGGCGTGTCGGAAAACAAAACGCCCGTTGCCATAACTGACTGACAGCCCTGGATACTTGTCAATACATAGATAAGATGGCATCGATTTTGCCATAACAATACCAGCCAGAGTCTGACGATGAAACGGCTGAAGTGGCTGATCGACAAGTTAGGATGGTCTACCGTGGAAAGTGCTCGCAATTTGCTTTTATAACCGAACCGGGCACACCTCTATGTTGTAAACTTCAACACTGTATAATGCGTTAAGGCGGCTTTCACACCGAACGCGGAAAGCACTGCGCTGCCGCTGGGTTCAGTGCAGCCCTTCAGAGCGCAGTGGCAAAAGTTCATTTGAACAACTTATTTGAACTTTGCTCCGCTGCGCGTCCGCTGCGCGTCCGCTTTGGTCGAGGCAGAAACAAGCTGTCCTCGCGCGGCAGAAAAAATTAAACCAAATGGGTTTCATGCCTTTCCGCATTCGGTGTGAAAGCCGCTTCATGCGCCATCCTTTATCATTACTCCAACGAATGAGACAGACAGACAGTCAAGCTGCATCAATCACAAATTGTCAGACTACAGTGGGTCCACAGCTGAACAACAGAACTACAAAAGCGTGATTTAGCCGGTTAGCATAACATGTGCAGGGTTGTTACACAACATAACGTACACAACTACGTATTTTGAACGATCGCTAGAAAATACAATCTTTGTAGATTCATCATCTTTTGGAAGTGAATATAAAACAGTTTTACTCACAGCGTATGACACAGCGTCTTTCGTATAATGTACGCGAGGTAAACCACATGGAACTTTATGGGCGAGCAAGTTGTTCGCGACGTAGAACGTGGGTGGACATTATTCAAATCTGTTACTTCGTGACGTGTGGCCGTAACAGAAAAAGATTCGAAATCCTGACGACTCGTTTAGGCAAATGTGAGTCGACTCTTTTTTTTGATTGACAATAACTTTATGTATCGTGCACTGTCGGCTTCACAACTTTGCAGATAGTTTATGTTCACATACAGCTACATGACACACTGCATGAAAGATCATATTTGAAAACGCATAATAGGGCACTTTAAAGAGTTCAGATGCAAAAGCCTCTAAATCCATCTGACGTATTTCTTTAAAATTAGCATTTCTTTCTGGCTACTTTGTATAGGTTTCTATGTAAGTACTGGTACTTCTGATTGGGCTGAGGCTGGAATTTAGCGAGTTTGAAGTAAAAGTATTTGATGGACGTATACTATGTGTCAGAAGCACATAGTAGTCACTCAGTATCATTATCTCATTTTTGACCGAGATGGCTTTTAGCTGGTTTTGCATCTGAACTCTTCATTTATTTTTAACCAGCGGTCCAGTAGTGGACTATTGACAGAAAAACACTTTTAGCCCACTGAGAGAGACATCAGTCTTAGTTCTCTCTGCATACTCTTTGTTGCTGATGGAGCAAACCCATGTGAGTATACACTTAAACAAGCATAATTCTAAATTGAATGGAACACATTCTGAACTCTCACCAGAGGCCTGTTGCACAGATCCAGTTTCGGTTGGTTTTGAGCAGGTTTCAACACCATGGTAACCTATGCTACATGGCTACCCTACTGCAGAGCAGGTTTTATTCAGGGTTAGAGATCGCAAACCCAAACTGGACTAATCAGCTGTGAGAAAAGTGACAGATATCTGATGCAATAAAGCCACTCCTCCGTATCTCTCGCTCCAAATGAAAGCAGTTAAAATAATTTTAGAGACAAAATTGCCCGTCTTTTGCTGCTAATTATTTATTACATTCATATTATATGAATTATTTATATGATTATATTATATGAACTGGCAATTATTAAATGTGATGTTTAAATTCATTTTAATATTTACATATAAATAACAATACATTTTTAAAACATATAAAGCTTTTAAAATGACTAAATGTATGTATTTTGTTTTGAGTTCTTTGTGAAAGTTCTTTGTGTCAACTCTAAATCTACTCTGAAACTCAGAGTTTGTTCAACTGGCTTCATGCAACAGGCCTTCATGTTTGTCTGCTACAATCCGCAATAAAACCCGTTGTTTGGATAAACCTGTGTTGTATTTTTCTGTTTTATGTGAGAAGACTAGACCAACATACAACGTTGAAACTGCTTCTAGCAATGTAAGCAATGCTTCAACAGATTCCTTCGCAGACTTAGTCCAAGCTCTCTGTCATGCACTTCAGCCACCTGTCATCATTTCTTCACCATCTGCCTCTGTCAGTCCCATGGCCCGATCAGCGACCTATTCAGGAAAGGCAGAGGATTGCAGCGGATTTCTATTACAATTCTCTCTTTTCTTTGAACTGCAGCCGCCGCTGTTCGCCAGTGGTAGAGCAAATATCGCCTAAGTCATTTCCTTGTTATCAGGATGAACACTGCAATGGGCACGTGCCATTGAAACCAAACCTGCAAAAGATAACATTGTTATTCTCTGCCATTACCTCTGCATTTACCAGTTACTCATCTGCAGTGATGGGAATAACGGCATTATAAATAAATGGTGTTACTGACGGCATTATTTTTTCAGTAACAAGTAATCAAACGAATTACTGTTTCCTCCGTTGCAACGCCGTTACCATTACTGAAAATAAAATGCGGTGTTACTATAATTTATTTTTCAGGTAATATTATTATAATTTTATTTCTCAGGTCATCTGAATGGATGCGCAGCATACCTGTATTTGACGAACCGTAAACTCTAGTGTGAAGGCACACGACTAGCCATCACTTTGTCTCACACACACAAAGAAAGATACAGAGCGACAGAGTATTATACCATGAAGAATTGAAGCGCTACATGTAAACAATATTCTTTGTTGTATTTTCCTGTCAAAATTATGCCGTTCCTTTGGAGTTCTTCAGCTTTTAAGAACTGCTGGATTGTTATTAATAGTAGAATTCATAGAAGATTTGTTATCTTATCAGTATATTTTTTTCTTTTTTCTTTTCCTTTTTTATAGAAACAATAAATTACAAACACTATCTTAAGCACCACCAGTGCCTTAGTTCAGTCAACATGACAAATATGCATTCATTCATACATTCATAATTACTGTTCTAATTGCTAAAGTTAGAGTTTTAAAGTTTAATGTTAAATTATCATGTTATATTATAATGCTTGACTGACTGATATATATATACAGTAGTCAGATATTTAGTATTAATCTGGTGAGTAAACTAAAAATGTAATGTAATTAATTTCATTTAAATTTCATTCACTTAACATATTTAATATTGGGGGCATCCAAGTTATTTGATATATTTAAACTACTAAAATACAGTACCTATGTTGCATTCTTCTGTTTTATGACAATGATGCAACAAAACAATAAAACTCCAGATAAAAACTTATCTGGAGAAAAGATCTCGCCTTGACCAAACTTCACTCCTTGTTTATTTATAACTTTATTTATGCTGTTGGATGTCAATTTGTAATTGTGCTCATAGAGCACACATTATAGTTGTTTGTGCAACTACATATACACATAGACTAGTTGAGTTTATTATTTAAAATGGATGATTGCTTTACTGGAAGAGTTATAAGAAATACTTACAGTGCATCCGGAAAGTTTTCACAGCACTTCACTTCTTCCACATTTTGTTATGTTAAAGCCTTATTCCAAAATGGATTCAATTCATTATTTTCCTCAAAATTCTACAAACAATACCCCATAATAACAATGTGAAAGAAGTTTGTTTGAAATATTTGCAAATTTTATTTATTTATTTATTTAAAAATAATCACATGCACATAAGTATTTTTAGCTTTTGCTCAATACTTTGTTGAAGCACCTTTGGCACCAATTACAGCCTCAAGTCTTTTAAGCATGATGCTACAAGCTTGGCACACCTATTTTTGGGCAGTTTCTCCCATTCTTCTCTGCAGGACTTCTCAAACTCCGTCAGGTTTGATGGGGAGGGTTGGTGCACAGCCAATTTCAAATCTCTCCAGAAATGTTCAGTCAGGTTTAAGTCTGGTCTCTGGTTGGGCCACTCAAGAACATTCACAGTTTTTTCCCGTAACCACTCCTTTGTTATCTTGGATGTGTGCTTAGGGTCGTTGTCCTGTTGGAAGATGAACCATCGCCCCAGTCTGAGGTCCAGAGTGCTCTGGAGCAGGTTTTCATTAAGGATGTCTTTGAACATTGCTGAATTAATCTTTACCTCAATCCTGACTAATCTCCCAGTTCCTGCCACTGAAAAACATCCCCACAGCATGATGCTGCCACAACCATGCCTTACTGTAGGGATGGTATTGGCCAGGTGATGAGCCGTGCCTGGTTTCCTCCAGACATGATGCTTGCCATTCAGGCCAAGAGTTAAATCTTTGTTTCATCAGACCAGAGAATTTTATTTCTTGTGGTCTGAGAGTTCTTCAGGTTCCTTTTGGCAAACTCCAGGTGGGCTGTCAATCACTCCCAAACACCTTCATGAAGATTAAAGGTCCATTGCACACCTTTTTAATGGAGACTGCTTTCTATCTGTTCCACATTCCTTGCCTTCAGTGCTTACCTCAGTTCCTTTTTAGTGAAGGTAAAATTAGTTCTGTTATCTGATCTTATCTTTCTTACTTGGCCTCTTTCATCTATTGTTCCATCGAATCAAAATCTATTCAAAACAATCAAATTCGACATGTGTAAATGGAGGAAGGTCAGTCATCTGTTGTTCACCTGCATGGAATCATCTGCAAGAAACACTCATTTATAACTTTCCTTGTCAGGGAATTCACACAAGGAATCCAGCATTTCTTCCATAGGACTAATATCATGGTGTTTCTTTCACCATGCCCAACTTGTTGGTGAATATGCAGAAGCATAAGCTTAGAAACATAGGCCCAGTTTCAAAGACAGGGCTTAGACTAAGCCAGGATTATGCCATAGTTCATTTAGGACATTTAAGTAATTTTTATAAACATGCTTGGAAAAAAAAAAAAACATTACTGGTGTGGATCTTAAGACAAAACAAAGGCACTGATATATTTTAAGATCAGTCAGTGCAAGTTTCTTTCAGTGAAAACAGCTCAGACTTACATTTTAGTCTAGGACTAGGCTTAAGCTTTGTCTGTGAAACCATGTTTCTTGGGTAAAATAGCAAGATGTTTCTGTTTGTCTGGCAATGCCATCTTGCTAACATGACCACAATTGTCACGGCAAAAGGACCCTAACGCAAAGGCTGGTCAAAAACAAGGAGTTTATTCTCTTTCAAACAAACATAGGCAGTATGCGCTTCTCTGGCCAAAAGGGCGTTTGCAATACTGGAAAAAACTCAGGAAAAAAACAGAACCAAGAAAAAACTTGAAGGATAGGCAGTCCTGGACAGCAGGGCGAGGGGAGACACACTAGCCTGAGCGAACAGGTCCGGAGAGCGGCGTCCGAAGGGGTGTGAGCAGCAGCGGCGGGCAACTGGATGACTGGACAGAATGCGGGTCAATAGAGTAACAAAGCACGACACGACTGTGACAAGACACGACTTGAATTAACTAGAATAAGAGTGTAACACACAGACGGAACCGTAACAGAGCACAATAATCTGCCGAAAAGCCCAGGAACGAGCAGAGAGAAATAGGCAGGGAAATCAGCGCAAAGAAGAAACAGGTGCCGTCCCAATCAGCGTGAGCGCTGATTGCGATAGCGAGCAGCTGAGACTAGGCAAGACAAAGAAAAGAACAGATAACTAGAATCAAACCCCGCTCATGACAGTACCCCTCCCCCGAGGAGCGCCCCCTGGCGCTCCCGAGGCAGAAGGCTGGCGAGAGCAAAGGAAGTCCTCGATGAGCGAGCGGTCCAGAATGTCCCGGGCAGGGATCCAGCATCTCTCCTCCGGGCCGTACCCCTCCCAATCGACCAGGTACTGAAAACCCCTCCCACGAGGGCGGACGGCCAGCAATTTCTTGACCTTAAAGACAGGAGAACCCTCGACAAGGATGGGGGGGAGGGTGGGGAAGGATGGGAGGGCGGGTGGATTACAGGTTTGATACACGAGACGTGGAAAACCGGGTGCACCCGTCGTAAAAAGTGAGGTAGTCTAAGACGCACAGCCACTGGACTAAGAACCTTGACGATCGAAAAGGGACCAATAAACTTAGGCGCTAGTTTGCGAGGCTGAGACTGAAGGGGAAGATTACGTGTGAAAAGCCACACTCTCTGGCCACAAACGTAACGAGGGGCTTTAGAGCGGCGGCGATTGGCGGCTTGACGGGCGCGTTCACTGGACTTACACAATGCAGCGCGCACGGTCCTCCAGACACGTTGGCAGCGTTTAATAAGGGCTTGTACGGAAGGAACGGAAACCTCCGACTCTTGGGAGGGGAATAGGGGCGGCTGGTAACCTAGACAACCCTGAAATGGAGATAAACCGGTAGACGATGTCGGAAGCGAGTTATAAGCGTATTCCGCCCAACTTAGTTGCTCACACCAAGACGTGGGGTTGCGAGCGGCTAGGGTACGGAGTAAACGCCCGAGAATCTGATTGACGCGTTCGGCCTGCCCATTGGTCTGAGGGTGGAACCCTGACGACAGACTGGCAGTAGCCCCAATCTGTCAACAGAATTCCCTCCAAAACTGAGAAACAAATTGAGGCCCCCTGTCGGAAACCACGTCAGAGGGTAGTCCGTGAATCTTAAAAACATGGTCAAACACGGTTAAGGCAGTCTCTCTCGCGGAGGGGAGTTTCGGGAGGGGAATAAAATGAGCCGCCTTGGAAAATCGATCAACAACCATAAGAATTACAGAATTACCTGCCGAGGGTGGCAATCCTGTAACGAAGTCTAAGGCGATGTGTGACCAAGGACGTGATGGGATAGGGAGGGGACGAAGCTGACCGGCGGCAGGAACATTGCTAGATTTAGACTGAGCACAGACAGAACATGAAATAACGAAACGGCGTACGTCCTTGACCATAGCTGGCCACCAAAAATGTTGGCGGACAGAGGCCAGGGTCCCTTTTATGCCAGGGTGCGCAGCGAGTCTGAAAGAGTGACTCCAGCGAAGCACAGCGGAGCGTACGGACTTAGGGACGAACAGTCTCCCCACAGGGCACTCTCGAGGAACAGTTACACGAGCAAGAGCCTTCTTTACCTGTCGCTCGATTCCCCAGGTGACCACCCCAACCACATGACCCCTCGGTAAAATGGTCTCTGAGGAAGGGCCCTCCTCTGAAGAACCGAACTGACGAGAGAGCGTGTCTGGCTTAGTGTTCTTTGTGCCGGGTCTATAGGAGATAGTAAAGTCGAACCGTCCGAAGAACAGAGCCCAACGTGCCTGCCTAGCATTTAATCTCTTGGCCGAACGGATGTAGGTTAAATTGCGATGATCAGTCCAGACCACGAATGGGAGAGCCGTGCCTTCTAACCATTGTCGCCACTCGCCAAGTGCCAATCAAATAGCAAGCAGTTCACGGTTACCGACGTCATAGTTTCGTTCCGCTGGCGAGAGACGGTGAGAGAAAAATGCGCACGGGTGAACACGGTCATCCTGGTGTGAGCGCTGCGAAAGCACCGCTCCAACACCAGCATTAGACGCGTCCACCTCCACTATGAATTGTCTAGAAGTGTCGGGAGTGATTAGAATAGGAGCAGAAGTAAATAATCTCTTAAGCTGATCAAAAGCCTCTTGAGCAGCTTCCGACCACATGAAGCGGGACTTGGTCGAAGTGAGAGCGGTCAAGGGGGCGGCAACCTGACTAAAATTACGAATAAAGCGGCGAGAAAAATTTGCGAATCCCAGGAATCTTTGGAGAGCTGTGCGAGAATCTGGGACTGGCCAATCAGAAACAGCACGCACCTTAGCCGGATCCATACTGACGCCATCGGCGGACACGACTGAACCTAAAAATGTTACAGAACTAGCGTGAAAATCGCACTTCTCAGCCTTAACAAAAAGTCGGTTCTCCAACAAGCGTTGGTGCACACGACGTACATGTTGAACGTGTTCTTTGAGGGAGGACAACAAAATAAGAATGTCGTCCAAGTAGACAAAAACGAAAATATTCAGCATGTCCCTCAAGACATCATTCACGAGCACTTGAAAGACAGCTGGGGCGTTGACGAGCCCGAACGGAAGAACCCGGTACTCGAAGTGGCCTAGGGGAGTGTTAAAAGCGGTCTTCCACTCGTCCCCTTCCTTGATGTGCACTAAATGATATGCATTACGAAGGTCAAGTTTAGTGAAGATTCTAGCTCCCTGCAGAACCTCGAAGGCCGACGACATGAGTGGTAATGGGTACCGATTCTTGATAGTTATCTCGTTAAGACCACGATAATCTATGCAGGGGCGCAGGGAACCATCCTTCTTCTTAACGAAAAAAAACCCCGCACCGGCGGGAGAAGTGGACGGAACAATAGTACCTGTGGCTAACGAATCGGCAAGGTATTTCTCCAATGCCTCGCGTTCAGGAGCGGATAAAGAATATAATTTACCACGGGGAGGAATACTACCTGGAACGAGATCGATACTGCAGTCATACGGTCGATGGGGAGGGAGAGAGGCGGCCCGAGAACGACTGAACACTGCTCGCAAATCGTGGTATTCCCTGGGAACTCCAGACAAATCACCGGGTTCATCCTGAAACACAGAAGCAGAGGACACAACAGGCACGGCAGAGACAAGACATTTAACATGACATGATAAGCTCCAAGACATAATGGTACCCTCTACCCAGTTAATCTGTGGGTTATGTAAAGTCAACCAAGGATGCCCCAAAACGACAAGAGTAAGGGGGGAACGAAAAATAAAAAAAGAAATTGTCTCTTGATGATTGCCAGAAACGGTGAGACTCACCGGAACGGTGGCTCGAGAAATCTTGGAGAGGATGCGCCCATCAAGGGCATAGGTGGTAAGGGGATCTTTTAATACCCGGAGGGGAATACCATGATCGAGAGCCCAGTCCTCATCCAAAAAATTCCCCTCTGCCCCCGAGTCTATGAGAGCAGCACAGGAGTGCGTGGCACCGCCATAACGCAGAAGAGCAGTGAGTGAGGTGCGTGACTTCTGAGATAGGGAGAATGTTGTAGCGCTCGCCAGTACTCCCTCGTCTACTGGCGAGCGGTCCCTTTTACTGGACATCTAGCAACGAAATGTCCCTGTGCACCGCAATACATACAAAGTCTCTCCAGAATGCGACGTTGGCGTTCCGCAGCAGAAGTATGAAGACCTCCCAGTTGCATCGGCTCGGGTTCAGACGAGGTCACCACGGGGAGAGTGACGATAGAAGACTGAGGCCGTGGTTCAGGTGCTCGTGCTCGGCGACGCAATTCGAAGCGTTTGTCAAGGCGAATAGCCAATTCCACCAGCTGGTCGAGACTGGAAGGCAGATCACGAGCCAGAATCTCCTCCTTGACATCCCCAGTAAGACCCTCCAGGAAGCGAGCCGTTAGAGCTGGTTCGTTCCACCCGCTAGTGGCGGCCAAGGTACGGAATTCAATAGCGTAGTCAGCCTCAGACCGTCTGCCCTGGCGAAGTGTAGCAAGCTGGCGAGATGCCTCGTGTCCATAAACAGAACAGTCAAAAACCTTTAACATCTCCTCTTTAAAAAGAGAGAATTGCCCGCAACACTCAGCCTCCGACTCCCACACAGCCGCTGCCCAGTCACGAGCCCGCCCGGTGAGGAGAGAGATGACATAGGCTACCTTGGAGCGGTCCCCCGCATAGGTAGATGGTTGGAGGGAAAAAACCACCTCACACTGCGTTAGAAAGGCTCGGCATTCTGTGGGCTGTCCCGAAAAACAAGGTGGATTATTGATTCGTGGCTCTGGATAGTTGCGTCTCTGTGGCATCTCCGGTAGCTGGGGGTTCTGCAGCTGATTAGTCAACTCCATCACCTGGGTTGACAAGCCTTCCACAGCGTTCCTAGTGGCAGCGAGTTCCTCTTCATGCCTCCCCAGCATGGCGCCCTGCAACTCGACTGCAGAACGGATGGGAGTCTCCTTCGCTGGGTCCATATCTTGGCCAGATTATTCTGTCACGGCAAAAGGACCCAAACGCAAAGGCTGGTCAAAAACAAGGAGTTTATTCTCTTTCAAATAAACATAGGCAGTATGCGCTTCTCTGGCCAAAAGGGTGTTTGCAATACTGGAAAAAACTCAGGAAAAAAACAGAACCAAGAAAAAACTTGAAGGATAGGCAGTCCCGGACAGCAGGGCGAGGGGAGACACACTAGCCTGAGCAGACAGGTCCGGAGAGCGGCGTCCGAAGGGGTGTGAGCAGCAGCGGCGGGCAACTGGATGACTGGACAGAACGCGGGTCAATAGAGTAACAAAGCACGACACGACTGTGACAAGACACAACTTGAATTAACTAGAATAAGAGTGTAACACACAGACGGAACCGTAACAGAGCACAATAATCTGGCAAAAAGCCCAGGAACGAGCAGAGAGAAATAGGCAGGGAAATCAGCGCAAAGAAGAAACAGGTGCCGTCCCAATCAGTGTGAGCGCTGATTGCGATAGCGAGCAGCTGAGACTAGGCAAGACAAAGAAAAGAACAGATAACTAGAATCAAACCCGGCTCATGACAACAATGAAGCATTGGATCCAGCCTGAAAACGGAGCTCTTCCTACTGACATTCTTTCCACTGTATAAAGTTGCTATGTCTCATGCAAATTCTTGCTGATTATGAAACTTTACAATGGCTGCTTGTGCATCACCATGGTCCTGAGCCATGTGTTTTCCGTGGCTTTTATCACTACAGATGCAGTCAACATTTCCAAATCATCTTTTTCTTTATAGCTCAACATTTTCACTGCATTATTTCTTTTCTGAGCAAGTTGTACAAGCAAATTCTTATACAAATCGGCCAGAGCTCAATTCATCCAAGCTATAGCATCCCTCTTGAAATAAAACAGCATATGCTGGTTAGGTATGTTTTGAAGCATAGCAGCTGGTTTGAGCTGGTTTAGGCTGGTCCTTAGTTGGTCATGAGCTGGTTTAAGATGGTCTTGAGCTGGTTATAAGCTGGTTATGAGCTGGTCCTGAGCACGAGCTAGTTGTTTGGGGCCAGCTCATAACCAGCTTAAACCAGCTGTCGTGCTTCAAAACATACCTAACCAGCATATGCTGTTTTTTTCCCCCCAAGTTTTCCCTGAATTGAAGTAATTCAGAATATATGCAAGCAATATTGCAAGTTCGGATTAAGGTTCAGTCCACAGTTCTGGTGAATCACTTAAGAAGTTTGGTGATCCAGGAATTCCTCAACATGCAGTCCAGTCCAGAGTTTATTTTTTGAACTGGGTTTGTTAACAATGAGTTAAAAAAAAATAATAATAATTTATTTTTTTATTTATTTATTAATTTTTTAATTTGATTCACATTAACTTGAGTTGAGATATTAAGTCATAAAAAAATTTAAGTTATAAAAATGATAAGTTTAAGCTTTTTTTTTTTCAGTTTATTTAACCAAGTGGTCCAACTTGTATAGATCAAAACAACAAGCCTTTGTGACTGTAATGTTCATATGCTTTTTGGAACCACTGTAATAATATATACATATTAAAATCTGGGGTTGACATTTTAACACTGTGTTTTTCACAGGTGTCCCATGCTGTTACCAGTGTCCTTGTTGCTCTGTTAAGCTGCAGTGTAAGCTGTACCCCTCTCGCCAGATCGCCATCTGTTTGGGCCCCTACTGTGGCCTGGCCTTTGCCCTCTGTTGTCTCTGCAGGTGAGAGACAGTTCACACTTTATTTATGTGATACTATAATTATTTATGTGATGCAAAGTAATGTAAATCATGTTTGTGTTTGCAGTGTGTACTCAGGCCATCAGTCTATTTTGGTTCCTCCTCTGGAGCTGGAGACCAATCCGTCTCTGTGGCTTTCTGCTGTCAGTCAGTATAAAGTATGAGTGAGTTTGTTAGTTCTGTTAGTTTTATTCCCTTAATTATGCCTTTTAATGCACCTTATAATTCTTTGTATAATCTCATGAATAATTATAACCACAGTTATAATATATTATAACACTTATCTATTAATTGCTTCACCTTTAGAAAGTATAATACATTAAAACAAATTACAAACAAACCTTTAAAGGGGTCATCGGATGCAAACTTCACTTTTACATGTTGTTTGAACATTAATGTGTGTTGGCAGTGTATGTACAAATCTACTCTATAATGATAAAAATCCATGCAGTGGTTAATCTGTAAAAATAATATCCCCTTTTTCAAATCGAGCCATTCTTAGATGCCTGTTGGTGTGCCGTCACACTGACAGAGGCCGCTCCCACGGCCTCTTGATTTACATAAGCATCTTACCTCAGATCAGCTGTAACAGTCTGGCCTCCATTGTTTCGATGCCGGAGCAGGGATGTAAATTAGACAAGAATATCTCCAATTGAGCGATTAAAGTATTGTGTGGCTGAATGTAATAATGAACATAGTGGTCATCATTTACTCCGAGACGGGGGTAGCTGCAGCCTGGAGCAATGGGTGTGCCGAAAGGTAGGGGCGTGCCAAAAGGTAGGAGTGTGCCGAAAGGTCTTTACAATTGGTTGCGAGTTTCCCATTTAACATAAAGGCAGGCTGTGATCTTAAACGCTATTAATACCTTTAATCTGTTAAGTATTAAATCCAACATAATTCTATAAACCCAAATCCCATTCTTTCACTGTAAAAATAGCGATCATGATATTAAATATATTACTTTTGAATGTACCTTCTCTTGAATTTTATTCTGAATGGGCGCAGATTACTGACGTCTTCACCACCGCATCTTTGTAAAGGTCTTATAGCGCATCCACAATCAAAATAATTAATCAAAAACAAATTACAATTATTATTTTATGCATATAGAATCTCACAAGCTGTTCATAAGTTTGAAATATCTTTTAGTGTTATATTACCATTGTATTGATTACACAGGATAGAAAAAAATGTTATAGAATCAGTAATTTCTACTGTTTTGAACCATGCTTTACAGTTTTTCTGTACTTTCACTAAAAGTGCATGGAAACTAAAACTGTTTTGCCTGATAAGGACAAACATATATGGTTGATAAAACAATAATAATAATAATAATAATAATAATAATAATAATCAGAAGAGCCAGTAGAATAAGTACTGTTTAATAACCTTCTAAGTTGCATTAACCAATTTGGCAAACAGACACAAGTTTAGCCAATAAATCATTTATTCAGTTTTAGCTTGTCTACACAAGTTTTTGTTTGTTTGTATGTTTGTTTTTGTTTTTTTGTCTACACTCAAAAAAATGAAACCTTGACTTTAATTTTTTCTTGTCAACAGGTTCCACAAAATTTAATTATGAAACTTGAAAGGTTTTCTAACTTAATGGGGTTGTTTTAGGGAGAAATAATATTTTTGACTCAAGCCAACTATTATCACTAATGTTTGCTCAACAAGAGACGTTTGAGTTTAACAAACTAAAGTGAGTTATGTTATATGGACTAACAAAATTAGTTTAGAAGTTGCATATTACATATTTGTCTATTCAAAATAAACTAATGACTTTACAACAAAACATTCAATTCAAGCTTAATTAATCAAAATAAAATGCTTGCACTAACTTTAATTTTTACTAGTTAGGTTGAATTAACTCTAGTTTGTCAACAGGTTCCACACAAATTACTTAAGTAAACTCAACTCAATATTTGTTAGTTCCTTTATTCACCAACACAAGACTTTATCAACAACACAACTCTTTATCAAATTTTGTTTTACAAAAGAGAGAGAAAAAAAAAGATAAACATACCCATGAGTGGCAGCATTTAAATTTAGTTATCTTTACTAGGCCTTTATGTTAAATACCACAAACTTTTAAGTGCTCAATGTTGGTTCACTCATACAGTTTTAAGCATCTGTACATCTGTACAAGCTTTACATGACAAAGAAACATCACCCAGAACAGTGGTGCATATCACACCAAAAAATAAATAAATTAATTAAAAAAAGATATACAAACTCCCAAGTTGTGAAGCACTTCACACCCTCAATCACTATTCCAACATCAAATGGAGTGGTGGTGGCATCTCCTCCCTCAGCATTAATGCTGTAGATGCCAAACTTGACAACTTGTTCAAGGTCTCTCTGGGCAGCACAGCCATCTGAACCCTTTACACACACAAAAAAGGACAACAATTAAATCACCAGCCACATACAGGTGCATCTCAAATTAGAATGTCGTGGAAAAGTTCATTTTTTTCAGTAATTCAACTCAAACTGTAAAACTTGTGTATTAAATAAATTCAGTGCTCACAGACTGAAGTAGTTTAAGTCTTAAGTTCTTTAAACTGTAATGATTTTGGCTCACATTTAACAAAAACCCACAAATTCACTCTTAACAAATTAGAATATGGTGACATGCCAATCAGCTAATAAACTCAAAACACCTGCAAAAATGGTCTCTCAGTTTGGTTCACTAGGCTACACAATCATGGGAAAGACTGCTGATCTGACAGTTGTCCAGAAGACAAACATTGACACCCTTTACAAGGAGGGTAAGACACAAACATTAATTGCCAAAGAAGCTGGCTGTTCACAGAGTGCTGTATCCAAGCATGTTAACAGAAAGTTGAGTGGAAGGAAAAAGATGCACAACCAACCGAGAGAACCGCAGCCTTGAGAAACTTGTTGAGCAAAATCGATTCAAGGAATTTGGGTGAACTTCTCAAGGAATGGACTGAGGCTGGGGTCAAGGCATCAAGAGCCACCACACACAGACGTGTCAACGAATTTGGCTACAGTTGTCATATTCCTCTTGTTAAGCCACTCCTGAACCACAGACAACGTCTGAGGTGTCTTAACTGGGCTAAGGAGAAGAAGAAATGAACTGTTGCCCAGTGGTCCAAAGTCCTCTTTTCAGATGAGAGCAAGTTTTGTATTGCATTTGGAAACCAAGGTCCTAGAGTCTGGAGGAAGGGTGGAGAAGCTCATAGCCCAAATTGCTTGAAGTCCAGTGTTAAGTTTCCACAGTCTGTGATGATTTGAGGTGCAATGTCATCTGCTGCTGTTGGTCCACTGTGTTTTTTGAAAACCAAAGTCACTGCTGATTTCATTTTCCAGCAGGATTTGGCACCTGCACACACTGCCAAAAGCGCCAAAAGTTGGTTAAATGACCATGGTGTTGGTGTGCTTGACTGGCCAGCAAACTCACCAGACCTGAACTCCATAGAGAATCTATGGGGTATTTTCAAGAGGAAAATGAGAAACAAGAGACCAAAAAATGCAGATGAGCTGAAGGCCACTGTCAAAGAAACCTGGGCTTCCATACCACCTCAGCAGTGCCACAGACTGATTACCTCCATTCCACGCCGAATTGAGGCAGTAATTCAAGCAAAAGGAGCCCCTACCAAGAACTGAGTACATATACAGTAAATGAACAGAAAGCCAACGATTCACTAAAATGTTTTCCTCAAAAAACATACTTTCTTTACGACTTAAGACAGAAAGACATGAACATCTTGGATGACAAGGGGGCGAGTAAATTATTTGTAAATTGCTGTTCTGGAAGTGGACTTCTCTTTTAAGTACACCTGTATGATCTGATGCCATCTAATATAGCAACTCTGCCATAAATTCTACTTTTGTAAGTTTATAATTTTTAAAACTGTAAGATTAAATGATCAGAAACGTGATTTTGGTCTAGACCAAAATTGCCATTCCTACAAGCCATATCCCACAATGTTAACTGGATATTGTGACATTATTAAAAGCCCTAGGATACCGTTACTGCTGCAGTAATTGTTAGTATTACCTACCAGATACTCTTGGAAAAGACTGCTTGGATCTTCATTTAGATAGATACAAAGTGCCCTGAGGAGGCACTCCCTCTTCTTTTCAACAGTTTCATTCTAAACAGAAAAAACGCAGCATCAACATACATACTATAAACCTATTACACTTCTAGAATTATGTGAAATGGGTGAAACTTTAACTATAAAATTAGGCACATGTACAATGACCATTTACTTATACAAACATTACCAATGATTATGCAATTAGTCAATTACAGAAAACACTCAAGTAGGGCTGTCATGAGAACTACTTTTTGTTGTGTGATATTTTGCACTAAAATTAACTGCGATAAATTAAATTATTGCCATTTTAAGACCTTTTTATGCCACTGATTGCAATATAATGATAAAATAGCATAATAATGCCATTATTAGCATTATTAGTTTTACAAACAACATATCATATGACTTAAAATAATTAACTTAAAACATTTATATAATGTTAAAAACTAAATTATCAATTGCTACTGATAATTAAAAGTAAACAGGATACAAACAGAAACAAGCTAGATGCAAGAAACAGTATTTACATTAGTAGATGTTACAGATCTTACCTATTGTGAGTAAAGCACAGGAACACAAAACACACCTTTCATTAAGGACCTGAAAATTGCAAAGGATAAAAACATAAAACAATTTGATAAAGATTTTGTGAAATTAAATTAATCTGAGAGAAAAAAAAAAAACACCTTACAACAGTTTAAACGCTACAGTCAGAAAAATACAAGTTACACACTTCAAGTATACATTTGGACATGTAATTCTATTTAATTAACGTGTAGAATAATTTCCAAAACATTACATATAACATAATAAATGTGGCGTTCAGGGGTTCATGACATAAAAAAATAAACACACTAGTATAACTTTTAAAATGGAGTGAACACGGAGCAGTTTTTCCGTGAGCGGGAATGGAAAACCCGGAGTGGATACCAAGCAGAGTAATTAACAGAACCCTTACAGTAGAGAAAAGAACGTGCTTTCAATCCACTTCAGGCTTTGATCACACGCCCCTCAGCAGGCTGAATACACCGCGTCTTTTCAAATTCGCTTCAGTTAACAGAAATCCATCGTAGCGACGGAGAACTTTAATCCATGAACTCTCTCTTATTACTTTTCTTTTCGCCCAAATATTTGGAAATGTGCAGCGGATCAACCTGCGCCACGTGGCTAAGCTAGCATGCTAACTTAGGCATGTCTAAGACACTAGAACTCTCTAAAACTAAAGCAGGTCAAAAATAAAGAACATATCTCTTATTACAAATAAAAAAGATTGATACTGGTGGAAAAATAAATATCATCCTACCTTTACCCGCTGTTGAAAAGGCAAAACGTCCCTCTGTCAAAACCCAATCCAAGAAAAACATCGCAGGGGGTCACGCAGGTGTGCAGACTCAAATATCTTTGCGCGCGTCTTCTTCTTCTTTGGGGTTTCATGGCAATTAGCGTCGCACTATACTGCCACCCTCTGAATGTAAGAATTTTTTACTTAACATAAATGGTTTATGTTTAGACAACGCATTAGGATTTTGTACAGTTAAGTTGAGACATAATTACGTGGACCTTAATAGAAAAAAACATTTCAAGTCAACAAAGACAATTATTTTAAGTAAACTGAATATAAATATAGTATGTAAAGTGCACAACCTTCCTTGTTCATTTTTTTGAGTGTACAATAAATAAATAAATAATAATCCCACCCAAATTCATTAATACATCAATTTATTCATCTATGCTGTAGTAGCAGTCCATAGAACAGAAGCCATCAAACCCTCTGTCAGAATAGAACGCTGTGAAAACCCCCTTTTTTCTGATGCCACAGTGTCCAGTATCCTTCTTCATACACAACATCCAGATTAATCTGTTTTAGCAGGTCTGATGGTAGCTGTATTAAAGAAAAAACATATACCCCTGGTTTTACAGACAAGGCTTAAGCCTAGTTCCAGACTAAAATGTAAGTCTGAGCTGTTTCAACTGAAATAAATTTGCACTGACTGATCTTAAAATATATCAGTGCCTTTGTTTTGTCTCAAGATGCACACCGGTAATGTTTTTCTTCTAAGGCACGTTTATAAAAATTAATTAAATGTCCTAATTGAACTATGACCTAATCCTGGTTTAGTCTAAGCCCTGTCTGTGAAACCAGGCCATAAAATGGTAGATGACATAACCATTTTAAATGAGAAATTACAATAAAACTAGGTTAGTGAAATACTTACAATATTCAATCATACATCAGACTTCCTGCTAGGTCCATAGCTGAACAAAAACAAAACAACAACAACAAAAACAATGTTGAAAAGTACACATATATTTCTGTAACATTGTAAATCCTAATTATTAATTTATTAAAAAAAAAAAAAATGTTTTGTAAAAAAACATTTGTGTAAAAAACATTGTACATCTATACCAGTGGTTCTCAAAGTAGTACCAGTAGTGGTACTCAGACTGCCTCTTGTGATATGCAGAGGAATCACTAAATTAATTATAAATTAATGTTAAAACACAATACATTTTAACTTAATCTTTATTTGAGTACATTTACGTACAGTACAGTTTTTTTTTTTTATTCAACTTTTAGGTACAACACATTTTAATTCAATCTTTATTTAAGTTTTTTTTACCTGTTTGTAAGCACAGTGTAGTGTTAATGTTCAAACTGTATATTTACAATGTTAAAGTGTCTGACAACAATAAATATTCTTATTAGGAAAAAAAAAAACATGCTAGTGCTACTATGCTACTGTATTTTAATGCTGGTCATTATGGTGGTACTTGGAAAGCCAAATAGTTTCTGAGGTGGTACTTGGTACTTGATCTGTACAAAGTGACAATTTACAGCCACTTCCTTTCCAAGTATCTATCAATTATTGGGGTTAGTTGTTGCAGCCTTCGATGCATGATTTTTTTTATTACTATTATAATTTCCACTGGCAATGTTTTTAATAGATTTTTACATGATATCATATGTTTTACATTTTAAATTGTTTGTTAACCTACTTCAACTGAGCCTATATGTGTCTTTAAGGAAAAAAAAGCCAAAGACATAACGTATGGTGATCCATATTTGGAATTTGTGCTCTGCATTTAACCCATCCAAGTGCACACACATACAGCAGTGAGTAGTGAACACACACCCGGAGCAGTGGGCAGGTGTTTTTTTTTTTTTTTGCTGCGGTGCCCGGGGAGCAGTTGGGTGTTCGGTGCTCAAGGGTCTCACCTCAGTCGTGGTATTAAAGGTGGAAGAGATTACTGTACATTCACTCCCTCCACCTACTATCCCTGCCGGTACCGAGACTCAAACCTGTGATCTTTGGGTTACAAGTCTGACTCTCTAACAATTAGGCCATGATTGCTGGGGTCTTCAACTTTTTTGTGCCTTGAAGGGGACCTTTAAAAAGAGAGAGAGAGAAAGAGAGAGAGAGAGAGAGAGAGAGAGGGGGATTTACAAAGTGCTAAATGTCATCACTTTAAGTTTATATAATTTAATAGAACTGATGTGATTGTCAGTGTAAATTTCATATAAACTCACCATGACCACAAAGACTCCACAGTTAATGGTCTGAGCAACCCTCCTATTAAATGTACCCAAATACAGAAAGGTCAGCGACATTAGGCAACTGTAAATTAATCTTCAGTAGTAACTACTACAGTACGTGTTTTAAGGTAAAGAGTTTTACATTGTCTCTGTTATTAAAATGAATATTACATTTAAATATACATATCACATTTAAATTTTCAACTTCAGAAATGACAACATATCATTTAATACACTTCAGACTTCATTTAATTCACTTTAGACTTCATCATTCCCATAAGAAACCACCAAGACACCACGAAAAAAGAAAAGAAAAACACTGAATGATTTAGAACAGAACCACCACACAGCAGTTAAGAATAAATTGGAAAAGAACTGTTTGACTGGTATTTCCGAACATGAACTACTGAACTTATATGTAAAAGACCTGTACACTTGACTGTATCTGCCATCACTTAGACCATTCTTGTATAGCAAATCAAAAAAAACAAAAAAAAAAAAACACGAGCGCACACACACACACACACACACACACTGAATCATCAAAAATATTTTAATTATGACTTACACAAACCATCCAGTGTGACTTGCTGTGCACAATGTATATTTTGTAAGAAATGTGTCTACAAAATATGTTACAACTGGATATTATTATTAGTAGTAACAGTGTATATTACAAATGTATTTTAGTATTATTATTACTCTTCTCTCTCATATATCGAAAGGCTGTGGAATTGTCAGGCATTCACCACAGCCACCTTCACCTGCCACACCACCCGGAGCACCGCCCACTCGTTCCTCATCACCGGAGTTTTGATCACGCACACCTGCAGCTGATTAACTCCACCCTTTATATAGAGCACTGGTTCCATTCTCAGTTTGTCGGGTCTACCGTTTACACCTCCTACGTCAGCTCCTGGCTTCTTATGCTTTCCCCTTGGACTCTGCTCTCCGTGTTCCGGCTGGACTTATTGTGGCTCAATATCGGACTTATATCTGCTCATCACTACCAGGACAGTCAGCTAAGCTATTTCTCTGCATTTCAAACTACCGCTCTGTTCATCCTTAACTGTGAAATAAATCTTACACTCAACTGTTACTTACCTCTCGTCTCCTCCTGTGTGTATGTGTGTGACAGAAGACCCGACCCACAAAGATGAGCACCGAAGCACCAGCCGCAACGGATCCATTCTTAGAATTGGTGAATGCCATCAAGGCGGCGTTAACTCCCACTCCGACGCCGCCACCTGCCTCAGGATCTCCCATGGCTGTACCCGCTAAATTCGCGGGTGAGGCGACTGAGTGTAGCGGTTTTCTCCTGCAAGTCAATCTCTACATCCAGATGCAACCACAACAGTTTCCCTCTGAGAAGTCGAAGGTAGCTTTTCTCACATCCCTCCTCACGGGTAAGGCTCTACAATGGGCCAAGGCCATTTGGAATGCTAACAATCCTATTATCAACTCCTACGAAACTGTTTACTAATCATTTCTCCGAGGTGTTTAACACAGCTACCGGTACACTCTCCACGTCTGATCAGCTCTTCCGCTTACGTCAAGGTTCAACTGAGGTCAACGAATACACGCTGCACTTCCGCACGCTGGCGGCGGCTAGCGGTTGGAATGAGATCGCCTTGCTAGGGGCCTACCGGCAAGGCCTGAACCCGGAAATTCGTGCAGCAATGGCCATATACGATGACAGCATCGGTCTGGAATCCTTTTTACAGCGCACCACCCGAGTCGCACAACAGCTAGCCGCCTGCCAGCCAACGGTAACCGCTCCTCAGTCCGCCTCGGTGGTTGCTAGCTCTCCAGTACCAGAACCGATGCAAGTTGACTCCCCACGGCTCTCACGCTCCGAACGGAATCGCCGGATTTCTCAAGGTTTATGTTTGTACTGTGGTCAGCCAGGACATCTTCTCCGCAACTGCCCCATCAGGCCCCCACGTCCGGTGGTGAGTACAATCCTATCGGATATTGAAACAGCTAAACTCACTTTGTTATCTGCAACCCTGCATACTTCTAATCGTTCTCTCCCTGTATCTGCCTTGATCGATTCAGGCTCCTCCGGCAACTTCATCTCCACAAAATGTTTAAAGGAACTTCATCTACCACGCCATCGGCATCACCAGATTTACTCAGTAACAACGATTCAAGGAAAACCACTCGGGCGTGGGGTAGTACGTTACTCATCTCCATTCATCACTCTGCAAATTGGACTATTTCATCGCGAGGAATTGAGGTTTCTGGTACTGGAGGATTCCACCGTCGATATCATCCTGGGACGACCCTGGTTACAGGTACATCAGCCAGAGATCCGCTGGGATCCATGCGACATCATCCGCTGGAGCCAGAAATGTTCCACCCAATGTATGTCTCATCTGCCTCATCCCCGCAGTATTCACTCCACTGTCGCTTCCACCCAGATTGAAAGCCCTGAACCGGTCTTTATGCCAGAGATCCCAGCGGAATATAGGGCGTACCAGGATGTTTTCAGCAAGCTAGCAGCCACCCAATTACCACCTCATCGGCCATGGGATTGCGCCATCAACTTGCTGCCTGGAGCCCAATTACCTAAGGGAAGGATCTATCCCCTGTCCATCCCGGAGCGCCAGGCGATGGAGGATTACATCACAGAGGCCCTAAACCAAGGATTCATCCGCCCATCCACATCACCGGCCGCTTCGAGCTTCTTCGTGGGCAAGAAGGATGGAGGTCTACGTCCGTGCATTGACTACAGACAGCTGAATTCACAAATCATACCACAACCCTATCCGCTCCCCCTGGTTCCTGCCGCTCGAAGAGCTTCGTGGATCCCAGGTGTTCACGAAGCTGGACCTGCGGACTGCCTACAACCTCGTTCGTATCCGTGAGGGAGACGAGTGGAAGACCGCCTTTATAACACCTACTGGGCACTATGAATATCAGGTTATGCCGTACGGCTTATCGGTCAGTCCCTCTGTCTTCCAAACGTTTATGAACGAGGTGTTCCGGGAGTTTCTCCATCGGTTCGTGGTGGTCTACATTGACGACATCCTGATCTACTCCCGGAACATGGCCGAACATCGCCAGCACGTCCAGCAGGTCCTACAGAAACTCCGTCAGCATCAGCTCTACCTTAAACTGGAGAAGTGTGAATTCCACAAGTCATCTGTTCAGTTCCTAGGCTACAACATCAATTCCGAGGGCGTGCTTATGGATCAGGGCAAAGTTGATGCCATCCAGAACTGGCCACCACCTGACAGCATCAAGGCTCTTCAACGTTTCCTGGGTTTTGCTAATTTCTACCGTCGCTTCATCAAGGATTACAGCTCCATTATAGCTCCTCTGACCTCCTCCTGCGGGGTAAGCCAAGACGCCTCACCTGGGACCCCGCTGCCCACGAAGCATTTCAACACATCAAGAAGCTCTTCAGTACTGCACCTTTATTACATCATCCTGATCCCAACCTCCCATTCACCGTCGAAGCGGACGCTTCCACCACTGGAGTTGGTGCAGTACTGTCTCAAGCGGTCGGTGAGTCCTCTATTCTCCATCCCTGTGCCTTCTTCTCCCGTAAGCTGTCTCCGGCGGAGCAGAACTACGATGTAGGAAACAGAGAACTGCTTGCCATCAAGCTGGCCCTGGAGGAGTGGCGACACTGGCTGGAGGGCGCTGTCCACCCCTTCACGATCATCACCGATCACAAGAACCTCCAATATCTCTGTGATGCTAAGAGGCTAAACCCGAGACAAGCACGCTGGGCACTTTTCTTCACAAGATTCCGCTTCACCATCACCTACAGACCCGGATCCAAGAACATCCCCGCAGACGCACTCTCACGTCAGATTTCGGCAGACCTGCACACGGACTCTGAACCTATCATCCCACCTCATCTTATCGTCAGCCCTATCATATGGAGCCTCGACCAGGATATCCACCAAGCCACTCTCCAGGAGCCAGCTCCGCCGGAATGCCCAGAAGGTAAAATCTACGTTCCTCGCTCCCTACGTCCCCACCTTCTGGGCACAGCTCACGGGTCTCCGGGCTCTGGACATCCAGGCAGTAAGCGGACCCTCTCGCTTCTCCAGAACCGTTACTGGTGGCCTAGTATGCGCCGTGATACCATCAGGTACGTCCAGAGTTGCTCTGTCTGTGCCATGTCTAACTCTCCCCGCATGCTACCCGCAGGAAAACTGGTCCCATTACCCATCCCGGAGAGGCCCTGGTCCCATCTAGGAGTGGATTTCGTCTCCGACCTACCCAGTTCCGAAGGTAATACCTGTATCCTGGTGATTGTTGACAGATTCTCCAAGACCTGCAAGTTTGTACCCCTCAAGGGATTGCCCACTGCCATGGAGACGGCAGAACACTTGTTTAATCAGGTATTCCGCCACTTCGGTATCCCTGAGGAGATTGTGTCGGACCGGGGCCCTCAATTCATTTCTCATGTATGGAAGGCATTTTTCAAGCTGCTTGGTGTTACTGTTAATCTTTCTTCTGGATACCACCCACAGACTAACGGCCAGACAGAGAGGAAGATCCAGGAGCTCGGATGTTACCTCCGGGCATACTGTTCTGAAGATCAGCACAGCTGGAGCAGGTTCCTCCCGTGGGCCGAGTACGCACAGAACTCTCTTCGCCAAGATTCCACCGGCATAACACCTTTCCAGTGCGTACTCGGTTACCAGCCTCCGCTGTTCCCCTGGACGGAGGAACCCTCCAATGTTCCAGCTGTAGACCACTGGTTTCGGGAGAGCGAGAGAGTGTGGGACTCGGCTCATCACCATCTCCAGCGAGCGGTATGCCGTAACAAACTCTTTGCTGACGCCAGACGCAGAACATCACCTAGCTACCAACCCGGAGATCAGGTCTGGCTGTCGACCCGGGATCTACGGTTATGGCTGCCTTGTCGCAAGCTGAGTCCCCGCTACATTGGTCCCTTCAAGATCCTGAGGCAGATCAATGATGTCACGTTCCAACTTCAGCTCCCTCCCAGGCACCGCATTCACCCCACGTTCCATGTTTCACTGCTTAAACCATTCTTTCCATCTGCCACAGAACCCCCGGGAGCGGAGTTGGAACCCCCTCCTCCTGAAGTCCTGGATCAACCCTCCATCTACGCGGTCAGAAAGATCCTGGACTCACGTCGTCGGGGAGGTCACCTCGAATACCTCATCGACTGGGAGGGGTATGGACCAGAGGAACGCTCCTGGGTGCCTAGAGACGATGTCCTGGATCCTATGCTACTCGCCAACTTCCATCGCGACCACCCAGATCGTCCTGCCCCTCGCGGTCGTGGCCGTCCTCGGCGGCGTGTTAGGGCGTCGGGAGCCGCCCCTGGAGGAGGGGGTAGTGTCAGGCATTCACCACAGCCACCTTCACCTGCCACACCACCCGGAGCACCGCCCACTCGTTCCTCATCACCGGAGTTTTGATCACGCACACCTGCAGCTGATTAACTCCACCCTTTATATAGAGCACTGGTTCCATTCTCAGTTTGTCGGGTCTACCGTTTACACCTCCTACGTCAGCTCCTGGCTTCTTATGCTTTCCCCTTGGACTCTGCTCTCTGTGTTCCGGCTGGACTTATTGTGGCTCAATATCGGACTTATATCTGCTCATCACTACCAGGACAGTCAGCTAAGCTATTTCTCTGCATTTCAAACTACCGCTCTGTTCATCCTTAACTGTGAAATAAATCTTACACTCAACTGTTACTTACCTCTCGTCTCCTCCTGTGTGTATGTGTGTGACAGGAATATGTTTGCACTACACATTCTATGTGTATTCATACATTTCTCTTTGTTTTGTATATTTCTTTTTGTTGTAGTTGTTATGGTTGTTGTTTGCCTCTATTATCTATTATGTCTTCTGTCATATTTTTGAATTTGTCACATTTTCAATAAAAAAAAAACTATAACACAGCAGAACAACAGGCACAAACAGTAAAATAAACATAAAGCAAATTATATTTGACGTACGTATCATGATAACATTTTAAATGTAACATTGCCGTTATTATTTATCACATTAACAAATTATCTTAACGTGGATATCATCAAATATACTTACGTTCATGATGAACTGCGCGAAGTCTGTGACACTGCAAATGTCCAAGTATCTTGTGTCTTTCACATCTTTTAAAAACATTGGTTGCACAAAATGAACATCGATACAAGCTTCGATGCAAATACAGTCGTTGCTTTGTCTCAAAGTAACGTGTCTGCCAAACACAGTTAAATAATTACTAAAATTGAAAAATACAGTGCGAAGGAAAATAATATATTATGACTACATCTTAATAAGCTATTGCAGTTATACGCCTTACCGCCGCCATGTTTCGTAAAAGTATGATTACCGCTGATTGGCCAACGCAGAAGCTCCTTTGACCAATGAGAAACCTTTTGACATGCCCCCTACCTTTCGGCACGCCCATTGCTTCAGCCTGCAGTTATCCCTACTTGTTTACTCCCGACATCTGAGCCGCTGAAGATGCTATGGATTACATTTGTTTGTGGAGGGAATGCGCCTCCCGATCTACATAAATGCATTTATGTACGCACGCAAATCATTCATGATCCAGCTTTACCTACAGCAGAAGTGAGTTTATCTTTTTTATTTTTTATTTTTTTTATGAATCTCTGCAATCACCTTTGTTAATAACGTGCTAGTTAGCAAGTTTCGCAGCTAAACGCGCTAAATGCGGCTAAAGTAAACCATCTCTCAGAGCAGCAAAGAGAAGAGAGGGGTGGGGTGAGTTACAAGTATTTATGAATATATAATGCATTACAACATACATTATGAATATCTATATAATGTGTTTTGCATAAAAGCTTTAAAGGCTTTTATGTCCTGTTCTGTATACTACTAGGTTTGTTTTTCTTCTTCTTCACCAAGGATTTTTTAAATTAATCAAAAATGACAGTTGTTACGAATCTGGTGGGTGTCCTGCGGTCCGCTCACCGCCAGATGTCGCTCTCACCCTGTCACTATACTCAGACTGTTACTTTGCACCCCGGACTACTGCTACCATCACCCATCGCGCTGATTGCATCGACTCCTGTGACCAATCAGCGGCGCTATAAAAGCCCCGGTCTTTCCCCTCGCAGACCACGGAGTATTGTTGTTATCATTGTGGTTGTAATCGGTTCCTAGTTCCCTGTATTTAGTTCCCTCGCCTGGCTTCCCCGTTTTGACTGTTCGCCGCCTGCCTTCTGGACTCTCGCTCTTGTTATTGGATTATTCTCTACGTCTGCCTGTGAAATACCTGTTTGCTCCTGTTTTGACCCTGCCTGTACGACCATGTCTTTGTTTCGTCCCTTGAATAAAAGCTCGCAAGTGGATCCGCTCGCCTCTCGTCTTTCACTCCCCGTTACAACAGTAAAGACATTTATAATGTTGTAAAAGATTTATATTTCAAACAAATTATATTCTTTTGACCTTTCTATTCATCAAAGAATCCTGAAAAATCCTGAAAATATTAAGCACATTAACATTGATAATAAGAAGAAATAATTTACATTTCAAAATATATGAAAATAGCAACCAGTCATTTTAAATTGCAGTGTTTTTACAATGTTACCATTTTTACTATATTTTTGGTCAAATAAATCTATAAATGCATCCTATGTGATAATTTTGACTTTTAGCAGTGGGTTGTATTGTACATTACAAAGCATAAATCCGTGCTTTTGTTCAGGTATGTTTTTTTTTTTTCTCTGAGGCTATCAAAATGTAAAAAAAATATTTTTAATGCAGTTTTGTGATGCAATCTTTTTTTAATGTATAATCTTTGTTTGCCATGAAATAGCCTATAAAGCTGTTGTGGCAATAAACCTAAAATCAAATAAAAAACAGTTGCTGTGCTGCATTGCTTTTTGTGTGAATAGGTCATTATCTGTGATTATTGTTTATCTGTGGGTATCTTATGGTCTGTTCACTGGCCTGGATGGCTGTAAATTTATTATATGTATTAATAAAATTAATTAAAAAGTATTATTTGTTATTAATTAACTGTTATTAATGTTGAAAAAACATTGAGTAGTAGTATATATATTCTAATGTAAAGTTCAACATACAGTATTTATTTGAAATAGATTTCTACTTTTGCGGAATCATACATGTATTTTTGATATATTAGCACACAACTAAACACATTCAAAGATTATCATATATCAAAGGTACTGTAACAGATTCCCCTGGCACAAAGTTTTTTAATATTATTCACAGTGACAGTGTCTCATTTACTCTGACAGATTTATGCATACACCTGTTCTGATCTTCACAGCTTTCATGACTCGCACTGCACTTACTGTAAATTGTCCCAGGTTACGACTGTAACCCTGGTTCCCCGAAGGGAACGGGACGCTGCGCCAAAATGCTAGGGGAACGCCTTCAGCGTAAGCACGCTCTGAATCACATGTGTAATCAGTCCAATAGAGAAGCGAGATGTCATAGGCGGGTGACGTCACGGACCAGGAAGCTTTAAAGCACGTGCGCCGGAACCGGCATTCAGCTTACATGAGAAGAGAAACGCCGGCAGGGATGCAGGAAGTAGGGCCAGAGACGCAGCGTCTCGTTCCCTTCGGGGAACCAGGGTTGCAGTCGTAACCTGGGACGTTCCCCTTCAGGAACTCGAGCTGCGTCAAAACGCTAGGGGAACGGTACACCCACGCCGCCCTAGTTACAAATCCCTGCCTAGTATGTGTACTAGGCCGAGAGAACAGAAGAGCCAAGAGAGACTCACAGGTCTAAATCATAGAACCTAACAAAGGTTAGGGGCGAGGACCATCCCGCAGCGTTGCAGATGTCCTGCAAAGGGACACCAGACAAAAAGGCCTTAGAGGCAGAAATGCCTCGAGTAGAATGGGCTTTAACCCCCAAAGGCGAGGGAAGGCCCGAAGACTCATAAGAGAGAGAGATGGCAACCACGATCCAGCGGCTGAGTGTTTGCTTGGAAGCAGGGAGACCCTTCTTAGGGGGGCCGTAACAGACGAACAACTGTTCTGACTTTCTCCACAGGGCAGCTCAGTGGATGTATGTGTTCAGTGCTCGAACCGGACACATACAATTAAGCTTCTGCTGGTCCAAATCCCGAAAGGGAGGAGGACAAAAGGCCTTGAGTACAACAGGCCGTGATGCTGCAGAGGGGACCTTCAGTACATACCCTGGTCTGGGGTAAAGAAAAGCTTTGGCCATACCAGGGGCAAAGTCTAGATGTGAAGGGGCCACAGAAAGGGCCTGAAGATTTCCTACCCTTTTTAGCGAAGTTAGAGCTAAAAGAAGAACTGTCTTAATTGACAAATGATGATCAGAGGACTCTTCGATAGGCTCAAAGGGGGGCCCACAAAGAGCATCTAGCACCACGGCGAGGTCCCACGTAGGGACCCGAGGTCGTACTGGAGGCCTCAGCCTCAGCGCACCGCGGAGGAAACGTACTACAAGGGGATCCTTGCCCACTGACATGCCACCGAGAGGGGCGTGGTAGGCCGCAATAGCCGCCACGTAGACCTTCAAGGTGGAGTGGGCTAACCCTGCAGAGAACCGATCCTGCAGAAACTCCAGCACTGTACCAACTGGGCAGTTAACTGGGCCTTGCTGGTGGTCTCCACACCATGAAGTGAAAAGCTTCCACTTCAGGGCGTACAGTTTCCTCGTGGAGGGAGCTCAGGATTGGAGGATGGTCTCAACAACCTCGGTTGAGAGACCGGAAGCTACGAGCCTACCACGCCCCTCTCGGTGGCATGTCAGTGGGCAAGGATCCCCTTGTAGTACGTTTCCTCCGCGGTGCGCTGAGGCTGAGGCCTCCAGTACGACCTCGGGTCCCTACGTGGGACCTCGCCATAACTTCCACAACTCCGGGCGAGGGTGGAGGATGGTGCCCCCCGCCTGAGAGAGGAGATCCCTCCTGACGGGAATCTCCCATGGAGCGCCGTCGAGGAGGGAAATCAGGTCCGAGAACCAAGCTCTGGCCGGCCAGTGCGGGGCTACTAAAAGAAGGGACACCCCGTCCCGGCGCACTCTCTCCAGAACTCCCGGAAGCAGAGCGATTGGGGGAAAGGCGTACAGACGAAGCCACCGCTATGTTGTCGGTGCGCACCAACACATGGCGGCCTATTAGGTCCGGGAGAAAGTGTTTCAGCGCTCGAAACACGGCCAGCATCTCCAGGCAGCTGATGTGCCAAGTAAGATGGCGACCGCTCCACAGACCGTGGGCTGGGTGGCCACTCATGACCGCACCCCAACCGGTGAGAGACGCATCCGTCGCTAGCGTTACGCGGCGACAAGGAGCTCCTAACACCGGGCCCTGAGACAGGAACCAAGCCTTCTTCCACATATCTAAAGCATGTAGGCCTCGCCGCGTGACTTTGATCATGCGGAATGGGTTTCCCCTCGGGGAGAACCCCTTGGTCCTGAGCCACCACTGTAGGGGTCTCATGTACAGCAGGCCAAAAGGTATCACGTTGGACGCAGCTGCCATCAGACCCAGCAGTTGCTGGAACTGCTTTACAGTGAGTGACCGGCCTTCTTTCACTCTCTTGACTGCAGTGAGGATCGACTCGATCCGAGCAGGTGACAAAAGTGCCTGCATCGTGGTCGAATCCCACACCACGCCTAGAATAGTGATCCTTTGTAATGGAGACAGCACATTTTTCTTGGCGTTCAGTCTCAACCCTAGCTCTTTCATATGAGCGAGAACAACATCTCGATGTTGAACCGCCATGTGCTCCGATTGAGCCAGAATCAACCAATCGTCGATGTAATTGAGTATGCGGATGCCCCGGAATCGCAGCGGAGCCAGAGCAGCATCCACACACTTTGTGAAAGTGCGGGGCGAGAGTGCTAGGCCGAACGGAAGAACCCGATATTGGTATGCTTCGCCCCTGAAAGCAAACCTTAGGAACTTCCTGTGTTGAGGAAGGATGGAGACGTGAAAGCAAGCGTCTTTCAGATCTATTGTCACAAACCAGTCCTCAGACCTGATTTGTGACACGACTTGACTGACTGTCAACATTCTGAACTTCAGCCACATGACTGAGCAGTTCAGCTGCCTCAGATCTAAAATGGGACTAAAATATCTAAAATTGTTCCATTACTAGACCCTGCTTGGGGCCCACCACGGTGGGAAAGACCCCGTTGAAAGGAGGCGGCGGAGCGCCGAATTGAATGTGATAACCTCGCTCTACAGTGTGCAGGACCCATGCAGATACATTTGGCAGTAGTTTCCACGCTGCCAGATAGTCTACTAAGGGAACCAATCTCTCGAGACTGGCCTCTGGAGTTTTTTGAACTGCTAGATCGGTGCCCTGTAATGGCACGCCGGCACGACCTAACCGAACTAACTGTTCTAGAGACCCCCGCAGGGGTGGTGAGCTCCCCAGCTCCGCTACGTTGCCGGGTGGAAGAGACTGGGGGATGAGCTCGCCGGAGACCACTGCGTCCTGGAACACCGGCAGGGTACGCATAATGGTCTCCCGAGGGCACTGAGGAGAGACGGACACCGTGGAATGCGGTGCTACCCGCCCCTCCCCAGCAGGGGCTGCCCTCAGCTTTGTCGAGGACTTCTTTGCCTGAAGCACAACCCTCAGGTCGGGCCTCGGCTTAGAAGCCCTCGACTTAGAGCGCTGTTTTTGACTCGCCCTGTGTGAGGAGGTGGTACTCGGCTGGGGCTGCTCCCACCCAGCAGCCCCAAGAGTCAGAACGCGACGAGGGAAAAACCGCTGAAACGCCACCGCTTGTTTACGGGCCTCCTGGTGCCTGTCGACGACGGAATTGACGGCGTCGCCGAACAGGCCAGAAGGCGCAAGCGGGTCGTCGAGGAGGAAGACCCTGTCTTTCTCTTTCATATCAGTCAGGGTCAACCACAGATGTCTCTCCGCTGCCACCATAGCTGCCATAGACCTGCCGATGGCACGGGCAGTCTCTTTGGTGGCGCGGAGAGACAAATCAGCGGCTCTCCTAAGCTCGGAAATATCGCCCTTGCTTATCTCGTCGCTATCGTCTAACTCTTTTAGCAGATCAGCCTGATATGCCTGCAGCACTGCCATGGTGTGCAGACAAGAATCAGCCTGACCTGCTGCCGAGTACCCCTTACCCACAAGCGCTAATGTTGTACGCAGCGGCTTGGAGGGTAAGACCGGAGCCTTTAGAGACGATGCCACTTTGGGAGACAGATAGCTCGCGAGCATCTGTTCTACCCGAGGGATCGCTCTATAACCGCGCTCTGTTGTCCCCACCACACTTCCATAATAATCAGAGGCGGTGACAAAGAGACGGGCCGAGAATGGTTTACCCCATGATCTCGACACCTCAGTGTGGAGATTGGGGAAAAACGGCAGGCTCCGGTGTGTAGGAGGCGGCCTATTACGCAGGAAGCGTTCGTCTAGTTTGCTTCGCTGCGGTTCGGCTAGTTTCTCGGCGGGCCAGTCGATATTTAATTTAGCTACCGCACGAGTCACCACTTCCAACAACTCCTCATACTGGGGCGAGTGTGGGGCCACCTCAACGCTTTCAGATTCAGCCTCCTCGGAGGAAGGAACCGCAGAGCAGGCTTCCGATCCCTGAGAACGGGCCCCGGATCTACCGGGTGAGGAAGGAGATAGGGGTTCACCCGTCTCCATTCCCTCCAATAGATCCAACTGTGAACCCCACGAGTGCAGCTGCCGCTCTGCCTCGGCGGAAGCGGGGCCAGACCCGCGAGGAACGCTGGTTAAGGCTCCCTCCGTAAAGAGAGCCTTCCGGGAGCGGAGAGCACGCAGGGAAAGAAGCTCGCAGTGCGGGCAGTCGGCTCCCTCGAGAGCCTCTGCGTGATCCGCTCCCAAGCAAACCATGCACAAACAGTGTGTATCCCCGCTCGGAATAAAGCGCGAGCAGGGAGGAACACACGGCTTGTAACGTGGTTTGCCCTTATGTTTGAGTTTTTGTGCTGCTTTAGACATCATGTCTCAAATAAAAGTGGTACAAACTGGCACCAAAAAACAGACACGTTCACACACACAGAGCGCTTCGCTGAATGAATGAAGCTGAATGCCGGTTCTGGCGCACGTGCTTTAAAGCTTCCTGGTCCGTGACGTCACCCGCCTATGACGTCTCGCTTCTCTATTGGACTGATTACACGTGATTTAGAGCGTGCTTACGCTGAAAGTGTTCCCCTAGCGTTTTGACGCAGCTCGAGTTCCTGAAGGGGAACTACTCTAGGCTGTGCCAAAGCAATGCTTGTAGTCGTTCATATAACATAGACTTCCTTATGTACAAGCTGTGTTTGCAGTACAGGGTTTATTTTCATAAGCAGGTCACTGTAACTGCTGTAATGCCTCGTTCCATCCTATACTGCTTTATCACTCAAAAAGATGTTTCAGCCTAAACTTAAACTTTATGTAATTCAATTACATACAAATTTTCCATGCATTTAGATTACATAGTTTTAATTTAAACAAATCAATTAAACTTAATGTGATTCAAATGCATCAGTCTTACGTGAATGAAACAGGTAAAGTTTATGTAATAGTTCCCAGTGTTAAACAAACCCTGCTCAGTGTTCATGTGTTTCCACACTACAGAGTGTTCAAGTAGCATTCACACAGTGTTGGAGTTAAGGAGATAATTAAGTCACGATTGACTAATAATGATGAACACCTGCTGTTTACAAGCAGAATCACTGAAGGAAAGAGAAACACAAGAATCAGCCACAGCCAAAGATAAAATTAAATTAAATAAATGAGGACATTAAATCTCTGATTGAACAACTGGTTAAACAACATTACAGTTTGACTTGATTTCTGTCATACATCTACAAATATTATTTGAGAACATCTAAACAGAGACTGATGCATTTGAATCACATTAAGTTTAATTGATTTGTTTAAATTAAAACTATGTAATCTAAATGCATGGAAAATTTGTATGTAATTGAGTTACATAAAGTTTAAGTTTAGGCTAAAACATTTTAAGACACAACAAGAATAAGATGTTTTTCAAGAACTAAGGGAAAAAAACTTTGTTTTTAAAATGGCCGATATACCTGAAATACAGGTGCTGGTCATATAATTAGAATATCTTCAAAAAGATTTATTTCACTAATTCCATTCAAGAAGTGAAACTTGTATAATGCATACATTCATTCCACACAGACTGATATATTTCAAGTGTTTATTTCTTTTAATTTTGATGATTATAACTGACAACTAATGAACTAAACCCCAAATTCAGTATCTCAGAAAATTAGAATATTGTGAAAAGGTTCAGTATTGAAGACACCTGGTGCCACACTCTAATCAGCTAATTAACTCAAAACACCTGCAAAGGCCTTTAAATGGTCTCTCAGTCTAGTTCTGTAGGCTACACAATCATGGGGAAGACTGCTGATTTGACAGTTTTCCAAAAGATGACCATTGACACCTTGCACAAGGAGGGCAAGACACAAAAGGTCATTGCAAAAGAGGGTGGCTGTTCACAGAGCTCTGTGTCCAAGCACATTAATAGAGAGGCGAAGGGAAGGAAAAGATGTGGTAGAAAAAAGTGTACAAGCAATAGGGATAACCACGCCCTGGAGAGAATTGTGAAACAAAACCCATTCAAAAATGTGGGGGAGATTCACAAAGAGTGGACTGCAGCTGGGGTCAGTGCTTCAAGAACCACTACGCACAGATGTATGCAAGACATGGGTTTCAGCTGTCGCATTCCTTGTGTCAAGCCACTCTTGAACAACAGACAGCGTCAGAAGCATCTCGCCTAAGCTAAAGACAAAAAGGACTGGACTGCTGCTGAGTGGTCCAAAGTTATGTTTTCTGATGAGAGTAAATTTTGCATTTCCTTTGGAAATCAGGGTCCCAGAGTCTGGAGGAAGAGAGGAGAGGCACAGAATCCACGTTGCTTGAGGTCCAGTGTAAAGTTTCCACAGTCAGTGATGGTTTGGGGTGCCATGTCATCTGCTGGTGTTGGTCCACTGTGTTTTCTGAGGTCCAAGGTCAACGCAGCTGTATACCAGGACGTTTTAGAGCACTTCATGCTTCCTGCTGCTGACCAACTTTATGGAGATGCAGATTTCATTTTCCAACAGGACTTGGCACCTGCACACAGTGCCAAAGCTACCAGTACCTGGTTTAAGGACCATGGTATCCCTGTTCTTAATTGGCCAGCAAACTCGCCTGACCTTAACCCCATAGAAAATCTATTGGGTATTGTGAAGAGGAAGATGCGATATGCCAGACCCAACAATGCAGAAGAGCTGAAGGCCACTATCAGAGCAACCTGGGCTCTCATAACACCTGAGCAGTGCCACAGACTGATCGACTCCATGCCACGCCGCATTGCTGCAGTAATTCAGGCAAAAGGAGCCCCAACTAAGTATTGAGTGCTGTACATGCTCATACTTTTCATGTTCATACTTTTCAGTTGGCCAAGATTTCTAAAAATCCTTTCTTTGTATTGGTCTTAAGTAATATTCTAATTTTCTGAGATACTGAATTTGGGGTTTTCATTAGTTGTCAGTTATAATCATCAAAATTAAAAGAAATAAACACTTGAAATATATCAGTCTGTGTGGAATGAATGTATGCATTATACAAGTTTAACTTCTTGAATGGAATTAGTGAAACAAATCAACTTTTTGAAGATATTCTAATTATATGACCAGCACCTATATATATATTGGTTCCCACTGACGTCCAGTATATTCTTTGTCCAGCACAGTAGAGGTCAGTGGGAACCGAAACTGTTTGGTTACCAATATTAATAAAAAAAAAAAAAAGTCTTTGCTCTAGTCTATGTTCCAGTCAAGTTAGACTTGCCCATTATGGCTCACCTTAGATTCACTTACCTGAACTCCATGTAGGGTTGCTCTCTGTGACTCTTACCAGACTCTGTTTACTTACCTGTGTTACCTTCCATGTTCTCCAGCGCTCCTGTGATCCCTGTCATTCCACAGCCATCTGAAACACAAGAAAGGACTGTTACTTTCTCGTCAGCTAAGTTCCATTACCTGTTCTTTGTACTGTGATTCCTGCACTTGCTGTCTTCATCTTCTGCTACTCAGCCAAATAAAGCTCGCTATTATTACTACTTACTTGAGTGTTCTCCTCTGACACTTATAGTTGTCTCTGCATGTTAAGAAAAGTATAGTAAAAAGAATTACACGCTTTGCCATTAAGAATCCATGTTCATCGTGATAATCTCGCTGAGAAGGTCCTATGTGTCATAACATATTGTCACCGCTGATACACAGTAACACGGTACGTGTGTTAGTGCCTGAAAGTGGATCAGCAGTAGGAACACAGAATCTGTGGTGGCAGGTATATTGCATACTTCCATTGATCCTGGTGTTTTTTGTTTCAAGGGCATTGCTGGGCCGGATCCATGCGGCATGACAACTGCTATAACAAACACTTTTGTTTTTCCTGATGCTTATACACCAGTGCCAATTCATGTTGACTTATTTATGAGCTGATATGTAAATAATTTTGGTTTAGTTAGGTAAAGGTTATAACTGCCAACACAGACCAAAGGACCACAGAGAACCACCTCCAAAGTGAGTCGTGTTTCCAGCAGAGCCTGTCATGTTATATCTGCATTATATATTGTCATGTGTCATGAGTTGACAGGACTGTATTTAGAAACAGATCTGGGTGAGCAGCCCCCATAGTGCCATACAGTTCATGGGGAAGAGGCGACACATGCTGATCACTTAAGCACCAGACTGAGCTTCGGTCTTCGGTCGCACTGGATATCCCAGCTTCCTGTGGCAAACAGAACTTACAGATGCCAGTGGAGGTGCAGTATGCGAACCAGAGTGATGAAAACCAAACACACTAGTGTCAAGATATTTCTGAAATGACTTTTCAGTTTAAAATCAAAAGGCTGTTTTAGTAAACACCCTGACAAGCTAATAAATGAATGTTGTATTTAGTTGTAGTATGTGTACATAATTTTCTTGCTGTGTATTAATATCAGATATAATCATAGGAAAAATCTGTTGCATTGTCCAATAAATTATGTTTTGCATATTATTCAAGAGCAGCATTGTATGACGTGGTTGGTTCTCTAGATGAGACTCTGGAGCTGCGGTGATTGCGCTACCATACCAGTGATATTGAAACAAACATCTGTCATAAGGTCAAACAAGAGCATTGCAGAGTGGTAAGCAATATTTTCAGTTCAGTGCATCCATGACAATGCAGAACCTGATTTTACCAAGTGCGACGTGTTCCTGGATCAACATCTTTGTTGACCCTGGAACAACATTGGGATTAACCAATCAGATTTGAAAAAAGAGTTTATAGTTTTTGTGAAGTTTAGGTTTACAATCAGTGTTTGGTGCTTGTACATCAGTGTCATTCATCTATCATTTTCTCTGATTTTAGGGATTACTCATGGGTAAGGTTAGGTTTAGGTGTAGGGATGTGGTCAAGATTAATTTTTGGATTAAAATGTTGTTCCAGGGTCAGCAAAATATGTTGACCCAGGAACACATTCAACTCAGCAAAATCAGGACGTGCCATGACGATAGCTCAGTTATTTTTAATCAGTACTGAAAATATCAAAACATTGTTTAGATTTATTTTTCCTGAGAAGTTAAATTTACAAAACCATTTGTTACGACCCATTTAGGGCCCAACATAAGAAAACCATTCTAAACAAATGTAACAGTGGCCAGGGCAAAAAGTTAAGATTTTATTATACAAATAAAAAAAGAATATGACCAAAAATAGAAACAGCAAGAAATGTATTTAAACAAAAACAAATCATAAACAAGGACTGGTGAGCTAACTAGTTTAAATTACAACTTACTCAAGAGTTAAGAAAACTTCCTATCTCCCGAGGAAGAAATCAAACACAACAAAATCTTCTGGGTCAGCTCACTTACCAATGCTTGTTATGTACTCTGTAGTAACTAAACAAACAATCACTCTCCATCCTTGAACAAAAGAGAATAACGAAAACCAAAATCAAACACAAAACTGAGTTCCTAGGGCAAGCCGCCATTGAAGTGCCACCAGCAGCTCTTAAATAGGCAGAGGCTTCAGATGTTCTTACTAGTCTCCGCCCCCATCCAATTAGCAGCTGCACTTAGGAAAGTAAACAGAGAAAGAAAGAGCAGGGGCTCGTAACACCATTAAAGGACGAGTTAAATACGAAAAAAAAAAAAAATAAAAAAAATAATAATAATAATAATACAATAAAAATGAGTTAAATACAAGATAAAATACAGAAATCTAATCTTATTTCCTGGAACATAAGTTATAGTATTTTTGTGATACGAAAGTTCCAAGACAATGGTCATATGATTGGATAATGACTATGATTATTGTTGGCCAGTCAAACACACTTATACACAAAGGGACCAGCTCTAGCAATACAGTTTTGATAGTTTTGACCATCTGTAAATATACTTTACAAAATAGCTTATACTTAGTATGAATGGAATGTAATATTTTCAGACACACTGCATCTTAATTAATCTTGTATTATAGTTTACATTTCTAATAAATGCAAATATCTTAACCTTAGAGTGTTTTTTGTTTGTTTCTTTGTTTGTTTCTTTTGTTTTTTTGGCCAAATTGAATAAGACCGAAGTACTATATGTAATTGCAAGTCTTGAAATATGGTTAAAGTGTACTGCTAAATATACTGACAATCATATATGGTAAACTAAAATATATGTTATTGTAATTTCTATTGAATTTTAATGGCATGCATATAAATATATTAATTACACACTTGTAATGAAGAATTTCCAATTTAGTACATTTGAAATTTATTAACACACCACTGTTAAAACAACACATCAAAAGTAAAACTTTTAATTTGACATTATTATAAAGTGCACCTTTTAAATGTGTGCTTAAGTGTGTTAAGAAACAGTCATGAAAGTGTGCTCTTTAAGTACACTTAACTGTCGTTTTATTTTATTAATATATTATCTGCATATACAGTTGTTAACAAAATAAGCTTTTACAATTTTAAGTACACTACAAGTGCACATTCAATACAATTAAGTGCACTTCTTTTTCATAAGGGCTGGTCTACTTATTAGGATACTCAACTATAATATAGTCAGCTAAAATTATAAAGAGGAACTGTTGTAAACAGTACAAGTCAACAGCATTTTCTGTGATAATTAACTGCATGCCATGAATGTTGTTGACCAAGTTTCATTTAACTGGAAGCATTCCTTTAAGACTTCCTGAAAACTATTTTCAGCATGAATGTCTTGCTTTATTTATTTGTATTTTGTTCCAATCAAGTTATTACTGGGACACCAAAACTACAAATACTTTTGGCTTGGTTTTTGCAGTGGCGTGGAGAAAAGCAGATGCTGCTCAAATCAAAGCTTAATTTCACAAACAGTAAGGGGAACCACATGAGACACTATTCATGTAATATTTTTTTTTTTATTATTGCAAAAGACTCAAGAATTGTTTTTTTAGACAGTTTTATCCAGAGAAACTTACATTGCATTTAAGATAAACATTTTCATTCAGTCCCTAGGAATTGACCACATGACCTTGGGATTGCTAATACCACACTCCACTGCAGGGGTCACCAAACTTATTCCTGGAGGGCCGGTGTCCTGCAGAGTTTACCTCCAACTTTCCTCCACACCTGCCTGGAAGTATACCTAGTAAGACATTGATTAGCTGGTTCAGGTGTGTTTGCATACAATACTAAGCAAGATTATAACCAGAAAATTATCAAAACATGATTACAAAGATTTAAGAATTTCCAGTATGCATGTTAGCAGTACTAAACAGATATGGTATAATATAACAGAGATATTGAACATTAGTCAGTGGTTTGAAAGAGATTTCAAGTGATGTACTCTTGTATTTTTTCTAAAAGATTTGTTGCAATATCCAGTGCCGTTCTGGCATTCTCAACACCAAATCGCTTGTTTGGAATGTGAGGAAATTGGTGATAGTTTGGATACTGAGTTTTTTTGCCATCAACACCAAGTTCAGTCAGTTGTTTTACAGTGCTCGGTATAGAAGCCAACTGTGAGCTGAAATGGGACACCTGTAGAGCAAGGCTAGTTATTGAGCAGTTGTTGGGATGGTGTCCACTTCCCCTGTATATTGCTGCAATCAGGGCTTTTTCCACAGCCTGATGCACTTTAAACAGACACCACTCTGAGCTTTCTCCTCCAGTGTCATTGTGAGCTGCTTTGATGTCACATTGAGCCTGTTCATACCAGCGTTTTGCCTCCTCTCTGTTTGGCCTTGGAGTTTCTCTGTGGTATGACCAAAAGTTATAGTGCCTTCTAGAATAGTTCTGATAGAACCTCTCACGTCCCCTCCTGTGACTTTGTGCCTCTGTGTTCCACTTGTCATAGAAATTTCGATAGTCTCTCCAGTTTGAGGATGTGCTTTGTGCAGTTTTCCCTCGTTGTAGTTCCTCAATTCTGTTTTGCAAGTATTTAAATGCCTCTGTGGCAAGTGTTTCATTGCCTGGGTTCTTGTCTGGATGCCAGCGGAGGTAGAGACGTTTAAGGGCTTTTTGTTTGTCCTCACTTGACATCTTCCAGATTTCGTTTAAGCTTTGGTCAATTTCTTTTTTGATCTCTTCCAGTGTCTCAGGAAAGACTATTTTGGGTGGAGGCCTAGATGTCAAAAGACGTTCTATATCTGTGCAAGTGGACCCTTTTGACACAGTTGCCTTATTTTCCCTTTTAAATTGGTAAAGGTCAAGAGAGCTTACTTCAATGAAGTCATCGCTGCCAACTTGAATTTTATATCTGGCAGGAAACTGTCTTGTTTGTCCCAGTGGATCATCCACTCGCTCGATAACAATGGCGTAGAAATATTCACCGGCTTCATCCTTGCTGAAGCCGACATACTCTCCACTTTCAAAATTGTTGAGGAAGTTCATATCAAGGCAGTCATGCCATTCTTCAGGTATACAGCATCCAGGTTTCGGTAAGGAACCGTGTCCTTCCTCCTTTTCGCCACTGTTATGAATGCCATATTTTTCCAAGGTTTTATCAACATCCTTCATGTTATCACACAGCAAAAGTTGTCCAAGGGCTAGAAGACTTAAGGTGGTCAAACAGTTCTTAAGAAGAGCATTAATTTCTTTAGTAAGACACATATTAACTTCATTTACTACTTTGGGGGCCATGTCATCACTGTGTTTTAAGTAGAAACTGCATCCATGTTGCTGTTTTTTCACATAAACATCTGTTTCAGCCTTACTACCCTCAAGTGGCTCATGATTTAACAGAAGCTCAGTTTGAAGAGTTTTGCAACAGATAATTTCAATCTTTGAAAAAATTTCTTCACACTTTTCTGCAGCTTCAGAATGTGAAACACTGCCTTTGCTCTCTTCTCTGATGAGACAGATTAGTCCATGAAGAAATTCAGCAGAAGACAAGTGTTTTTCAAACCAGCCACTAAATTCACACTCTCCTTCATAATCACAATATTGGACACTTGTTCCCTCCAGGTTTTCAGAAATTACATCCAAGAGAAATTTGGGGCGAACATGCTCGGGAAGGAGCTGCAACAATGTCTGATGTTCATAGTGATCATTTCCAAGATGACAGCAGTCTAATTTTTCTAGCAGTTTCAGCTTGGTTTCCAAAGGACCCTCAAGTCTTGTGGTCTGGAAGACAGTGTCATTGAAAAACAAAGTGCTGGATTCATAGACTTTCCCATCTGTTGACGGAAGATAAAGTTGGTTGTTTTGAAAAAGTGGTTTCTTCTGTTCCTCTTTTAGCAGGTGAAATAGCTGTTGTACAACACGTTTCACAGTTTTCTGCTGATTTGCCTGAAGACTGTCTTTGTCAGAACTATCAAAATGTATTTCTTGAAGAACAGTGCTATACTGATCAATGGTGGGTCTTTCCTCTACACCAATCTTCCTGAAGAAGTCTTCGAATTTCATATACTCTGAAGGAATTTTGTACAAGTAAGGCCTAAACTCAAGAGCATCATGTAGCACAAGTGCTGTCTGTTTGGCCTTCACAAGTGTTGTCCCGTTTTCCACCAAAATAATGGAGAGGTCTGCGAATAAAGAGGCATCAAAATTTATTGACTGTAGGTAGGCGTACGATTTGCTAAATACAGTCTTTCTTGTCTCCAACAATCTGTCTGTGTTGCACTGAGACATACAAATGTTTTTCAGATTATCAGCTATTTTTACCGGGGGTGGAGTCTCCAAGGATCCAGCATCCTTCATTTTATTTGTGTGTTGTTGAGAACAGTTTTCTAAAGGCAGGATTGGCATGGATGTCCATATCAGATATTGGTGATCACTGTCTCTGCCAATAAGTGATCCACTGATTGCAACAACCTCCCTCTCTTGAGCAAATGTCTTGTGATATTCCCTAAGTGTTTGATGAATTTGCGCTGGGAAGATAAATTTAATGTTAGCAACTCTGTTCAGTAAAACAGGCTTTTTGTCATTACTATTTGATAAAACATTCCTAAACAGGAGTTCTGATCTTTTTTTGAGAACATCTAAAGGAGTGTTGCCTCTAGATTCAGATTCAATTTGTTTTGCAAACTGAATTATTTCCTCATCAGAGACTTTATGTTTCAATCCAAGGTCCTTTAGGAGATGATGTGCTTCAAAATGTTTACCTTTGAAATTCTCCCAAAATGTTTTGGGCACAAATCTCTCTTCAGGAAGCATTACCTTGTAAAGGTGTACATTGTCATCATAGAAGTATGAAGCCACCTGAAGAGAGCCATGGATGTCTCGAATAAATCTGACCTCTCTCAATGCAGAGACAATCCTGTGATCCACTGTTTCAAGTTCCAGTAACAACCGCATGAATTCAAGAAGTTTGGCCTCTTTCATCATGTGCACAGAAGGAAGAATAAACTGTACACAGAACTCCAAATCATCTAGAATCTGAATTTGTAGACATTCTGCCAATTCTAAGTTTACCCAAGTGTGCTTGAGGAAAATACTGTCACATCCATCGACATGGTATAAATTCGGAAAGTCATTCTGATGCTTAGAATTCAGAATAAATACCCTACTGTGTAAATCAATCCTTTCCCGTTTTCCACATATTAACTCAAACAGGGGCAAGGACTTGAACATCGACACATGCTGACGCTTGTTACTGGAATCTCTGATCCCACGCTGTAAGAAGCCCTGAAGATCTATACATTCCTCATTAGACAGCTCCTCAAACTGTGAATGTGGTACATGATAAACCTGCCCTAAAACAGCACTGCTGTCTCCTGTTTGCAGGAGTTCTGAATACATATACTTGAGACGGAACTCAAGACTGAGATGAGTGAAAAAGACAAGGTCTATTTTCATGAACCCCAGTTTTATGAGAATGGATGCTATTTTTTCACTTTCATACTGAATCACTTTTGATATGTTCTTCATTGTTTGCAAGAAACATGTGTTATTTTGACGGGGGCAGATGACTGGTAAAATAGGACTGTCATCAAAGTGCTTTTGTATCTCACTGAAGACATTCAGCTTTTCATTTTTGCAGCTTTTCTCTTGATCCTCAAAGAAGGTCCATAGTGTTTTCAGCCATTGGATTGTCTCCTTCTCTGCTTTGTAGAGCTGACACCTTTGATCAAGTAATGACTGCCTAAGCAGTTGTGCAATTTCTGGTTTCAGATACATTGCTGCTATGTCAATTGTTAAGCCTTTAATGAACTTTCCCTCATGCAGAATTTCGACATGATATCTGTTGACATCAATATCTGCAAACATCTCCTGATGTCCTTGGAAAAGACTGCTAAATTTTGATATTAGCTTTGAGGATTTAGAGTCAAAGACTCTTAATATCTGATCTTCTGTGAGGAGAAGAGGCAAACCACTAAGGACATGGATATTTTTTTCATCAACATTTTTCAAGCAGAAGTTCAAAAGTTTCGAGCATCTTATTTTGTTTTTGATCAAGGTCTGGTTGATAGGCAAAGGCAAACTACCAGTTGTCTGGGAAGGATCATTCAATGATCTTTGCTTCAAGAAGTTCATCACTGTTGAAGGACTCATTTCAGTCACATTCACACCAGCTGCTTTAAAATTCTCTTTTATTTCATGCATTTTCCAAGAGTATGGCACTAATTTCATCCCGGTGTCATCTAAAATTTCGAAAATTCCATCATGGCCCTCAGATGTAAAATATGGGCAATTTTCTGAATGTGGTTTAGATGCACTGCACCAGGTAACTGTGTGTTTTTGTTTTTTTGTATCTTGTAAAAGATGTGATGACTTAACAGGAACAGCATGTACTGTGGGTATGACAGGATGGTCATGTTGGTTAATTGATCTATAGACCTCATGAATCATCTCATGCCAGACTTTGTCTACTTTCTGTGAAATGCATGGAAAGTAGTTAAGGCAAGATTTCTCTAGCTCTGATGTGAGGAATACAAGAGCTGTAGGTGTATCTTTCTTCATGTCTGAACAAAGACGTAACAGAAGGTCAGCATAGAGTGGTGAAATGATGTTTACTTTCAGTGACTGGTTCCACTCAGTCTTCAGACTTTCACCATCCTCTTTCCATAAGTCTCTTCTAGAGGAATCCACTTCAAAATTTGCATTCACATGGACTGGTAAACCAGTTTGTCCAGGTAAGGGCAAAGAACAAAATGCCCTGCCAGTAAATGTGTGGTCAAATGAGCTGCTCAAACATGCAGCCAGAGCAGCTTGAGGAGCTTTGAAATGATCTTTTTGCTCAAAGTTTGGTTTTGAAAAGCCAAAGCACTCTGCAATGACCCACTTACTTTGTTTCTGTCCAGATGAGATTTGCATGCCATAAATGGTTTTGCAGGGTTCTGCTGTTCTTGACATGAGGGAGTCTCGAACATGTTTGAGAAAGTTTTCCTTGCTTACCATGCTCTTCTCTGTGTATTTCTTCTCAATAAGGAAATAACATTTTGCATGTTTTCCATCTTCACTGATATCTGAAAACTGTATTTTTGTGATGTGTTTCAAGAAGAGAATTAGGCCTTCAGGATCTTCTGTCAAGGCAGAGTAAAGGTCCTTCATGTCACGATCTGTGACTGTTTGTTTAGATATTTCAGATTTTTCTGCCATTTTCTCTGTCCTAAGAGGGAGTCGGAACATGGTTCCAGAATTGAGTGCAAATATTTTTGGAAGAAAGGTATCATAAACATCCTCAAAGGACTTTTTAAATTCATCTTCCATTGAAAACATGCAGCCTGGGGACTGTTTTGTTACACCTTCCACATATTTTAGATTTGGATCAGAAATGCAGAGCCATTTGTCCCCAGTCAGGATAGATGGACAATCTGTCAGATGATACACTGAATTGAAGCCAAGTCCATTTTTCCCAGTTCTCCCTAAAGTGCCATGTTTTCCTCCTTCTCCCAACTGCTGAATACCTTTCAGATCAGTATCAGAAAATGTTCTGTTGTTGTACACACAAAGTGCTGGACCTTGAACTAGTTCCCACTTTTTTCCAAATATCTTTTTTGTCTTATGTTTTCTTTTGTCCCAAACAAAGTGAATTTCTGTTGCCTCTGCATCATCAGCATTTTGAATGAGCTCTTTCAGAATATCCTTTTTTGATGGATATGCCTCAATTATGTTTTTTATTCTGACAGTTAGTTTCTCGGTTTGTCCAAACTCTTTGGCTTGAAGGGAAAACCCACTTACAAAATGTTCTTTCAGAGTATGATGTCTTGTTGTCGTTACACCAAAATGACAGGCCACAGGCCGAGGTATCAACTCGTGGGAGAGCTTGACACCAGCTGAGACAGGCATCCATGGGCTGTCATTAAATCTCAGCTCTTCAGAAGATGTCAACACACTGCACTCATCAGGTATAAGACAGTCTGTAATAATTTCATCTGTGATTTTATACAGTCTATTCAGTATTGCAACACACTTATGGAGGTCTAATGTGGAAAGAGGGTGATATCCATATAAAGCCTTCATTTCCTCAATTGCAGCAACAAATTGTTCTTTTGTGAACTGTTTTTGGATGTCAAGGTAGTCCCAGAGCCTCTCAAATTTGGAGATAATGACTGGAAGCACATAAAGATATGGTTTCTGTTCAAATTCTTCACTTCTGGCCACTGCCTTCACATTAACAAACTGATCCTCAATGAAAATGAATGGAAAAGATTTTGCATGGCCAGTAATTGGATTGGGATCTTTCTGTTCCAACAAGTATTTGTTGAGATATTCATAGCAAGACTGAGCAATGTTGAAGACAGCAGTCTTTTCAAATGCACTGCAGTGTTGGTGTGCTTTTAACAGCTGCTGAAGCACTGTCTCAACTGGTGGATTTGTCTGTACTGTCAGTTTCTGGAGAACTGAATCATAACTGTGTATTTGAAGGTTTGAAAGACCAACTGTGAATTCTGTCATGCTTACTAAATTGTGACAACAGGCACTGTAAACTTCAGAGGGTTTTTTAAGAACGGTGGTGTTCTTGTTTTGCTGAACTGAAGGAGCTAACGCAGGAAGGAACGGTATTTGTGACAGTGTGTTCCAGTGCAGAGAATTCACATCTTCTGGGGAGTCTTTCATTGACTCCATGAGACACTGAAGACGTTTACAACATTTAGATTTATTCTTTTGCCAAACACTGGATATCTTCCCTGCTCTTTCTATGATGTCCTCTAAAGGAAGGTGGTCACTCAGCATTCCCAAATCGGAAAGTCGTTGAATCCTTTTTGGTGAGAGGAAATCATTTGCAGTTCCTTCAATAAAGCGTCCCTCCTCAAGTTCATACAAACAAGCCACTTTGCCAGAAGGATTCACAAGTCGCTTGATAAATTGAAGCTTCTGACATTTCTGTGTTGGAATGCAAGGGAAACTTTTCAGCAGGTCATCAACAGCTGGATCATTTAAGTCAATGGCATTCAGAACAAGCAAATTTCTGTTAAGTGTGTCCACAGCACTTAAGTTCGTAAACACAATGCTGTAAAACTCAGGCCAGTCGATTGTTTTCTGTTTGATCATTTCCTTGAAGCCACAACAATAAAAACTGTCTCTTACCCATGTTGGGAGAGAAACAACACAGGAATGTGAAGCTCCCAAGCTCAAGAACACCTTCATGGCAATGTCTCCAACTGATTGATTCTTCTCAATTTTTGGATTCAGAAATCTCACCTTGTCCATAGAACACCAATTATGTCCATTGCTGAAAAGATCCAGAGATTCACCATTGCTATTCTGTGCAACTGCTGAGTAGAAAGACTCAACCAGGGGTAAGAATGCTTTGCTTGCTTTTTCTCTGTTAGGCCAGAAAGCATAGAAGGGATAGTTCTCTATATGTCCATTTTGGGCCATTTTCTTTAGCTCAAGCAGTGTAGTGATGTAAGCAGAGGTTACAGCATCTTTAAGTAAAGCTTTGTTCCAATCAGACTTTACTCCTTTTTCCCATAGGCCTTTTCTATTTGATGTGACTGCAAAGGTCCCATTGACATGAACTGGAAGACCTGTCTCAATTGAGAGAGGAAGAAAACAAAAAGCCTGGCCAATGAGGCTTACATCAGGGGACCATGCATTAGGTTTTGCCTGTTTATGCAAAGGTACAGCTACACTTCCAATTGGATATGAAAACACATGCTCTTGATCAGTTTTTTTCTGAAACATTTGCAAAGAATCTTGTGTTCCAAAACACGAGTACAAAAGCCAGTACCGTGTGAGGGATCTCTCTGAGTGCTCTTGAACTATTTTAACAATGTGTGCTCTGTTGACATCAACAATGTTGTTATATGCAATATCGTCATTTCTGAAAGTGCCCTTGATCTCTTGGAGAGGTTTGTCAGTCGAGACAGCAAATGAAGTCATGACTTCTCTGCATATTTTGAGAGAAGTCTGAATCTGATCATCCTGTGGAGGAGTCGATGCATTTTCAGGGACAATATGAAGGGACAAAAATGTAACTCTCTTCAGAAATAGTAGGTGAGTTTCTGAGTTGTCAGTCAAATTATTTTTAAAACTCTGAATGCGTTTTTCATCATATACCTTTGAACTGATCTCTGACTTGTTTGCCTCCTCCAGAGTGCGAAATGGTAATTTTATCAAAGTTCCATTGTAAGCTTTCTTGCTGTTTCGGGCTGACAGATCACAATCAAAAATTCCTTTATAAGATTTAAACTGTCCAGGAAACCTTTTGTACAGCCGTTCCTGGAATGGGTCAAGTTTAATTCCTGGGTTTCCTTTGCTGATTATGTGCTTTTTCAAATGGGTGACATTTGGATCAAGTATGAGAAGGCTGTTCCCACTCAAAATTGAGGGAATATCACTCACATGGTAAACAGCATTAAATCCAAGCCCAAACTTTCCAATCATCTTAACTTTGCTCTCCTTTGATGCTGACCCCACTTTGACAATATTTTTCCAGTCTTCTTGTGAAAAGAGCTCGTTGTTGAAGATCCAAAGGCATGGTCCATTGCATAGGGCCATTCCATCATCAAAGAGGGTTTCAGGGGGGTCTCTGTGTTTTCGGAAGTCAATAAGGAATTTACATGTGGTTGCCCCAGCATCTTCAGCATTTTGTAGGAGTTCTTTGAAAATGTCACTTTCTTCATCATACTCTTTAAGAATGTTCTTAATTCTTTGAGTAATCGGTTCAGATTGCCCGCATTGTTCTATACCAAAGAGCTCTTGCTCTGTTTGTATGAACTGTGGTTTTAAGATGCGAGTACTTAAGAATGGGACTTTCAACCATCTTGCAGTGAGGGATAGAACTTCCTCATGAATGACATAGAATTCCTCATTGTCTTGTTTCAGGTCATCTAGTCCTTCAGCACTGATGTCACAGAAGACTGTTTTAGACAAAGATTGCAGAGTAAAGTTTTGGTTTTGTGCCATGACAGGCACAGGTGTAGTGTCCTTTAAAAGCTTCTCATTCTTTCGCATCCAGTCAAGAATGGCAATTGACACTTTAAGTTCTGTCGATTCCCCATGAGGAGGACACCTGCAGTCAATTCTTTGTTTTATGTCATGGAGTATGTCTTCAATTTCCTTATCAGACAGTGTTTTTTTCACACCAAATTGTGTTAGCAGGTTTTCATACTGCAAAAACTCTTCAGGCACTTTCTTGATGTAAGGGCTTAGATCTAATTCAGGTGGATAGGTTAAAACTATATCTCCCGGAAAGACAAACTCACTTTTATTCCAAATCCAAGGAATGCATTTTGTGTCCATTAAATATCTGAAATTTCTCATGTTGTCCTGCATGAATTGATAGATACTGTGCAGCATGGTTTTAAACTGAAAATCTGAATTTGGGTTGATCATTGATCTCAGTGCATTGAGGTTCTCTAAGACTTTTTCGGCAGGAGGGGGCTCATAAAGTCCAAGATGGTTGCAGACATGTCTTGTTAGCTCAGAGGAAAGTGGCATTACATATCCAACAATTGAAGAATACATTGAATCTCTTACTTCAGGAGGCTTATAGAAACCGTGCTTTACATTTCTACAAATGCTTCCATTCAAGTATTTTGGCTTTTCACAAGGCACCCATTTCCTTTGCATAACCTCTGCTATCTGTGTCTTGGTGAATTTTGAAAGGAAATCATTCTGATTCAGTACTTGAACAAGAGTATTCGCTTTTTTGAATGCCTTATCTGGTGAATGAACACAAAGCATTTCAATATGATTTATGACTTGGAGTATGTTTGCTGTTGATATTTGTTTTTGCTCTGTCTTTAAGCCAAGGCATTGCAAACTCCGAAGCATTTCCTGGGTCTTTGTGTAAATGGGTGGGGGGAAACAGTCTGCCTCGAAAAGGTCCTGGAATGTCTTGTTTCTTGGATCAAAAACATCAGAGGCTTGTTTGCGTTCTCCCTGAGCTGTCTCAATAAAATTAAAACTTTTTGTTTTTGTGAACAGCTGCTCACTTTGTGAGAGTAGAATGCTACCATTATTCAGTATCCAGGTCATTATTGTCTGTTCCTCACCATTTTTGCAAGAGCCTGTCTTAATGCAGTCAACCAAATGAACAGCCACCTTAGCTGCATCCAAAAGTTCAATTTTCAGAAGAGTCAAAAGTCTGCGATCAGCTTCATTTGCACATTGTACAATGGTGTCAGGCATTGGGAGATCATTTGGAATGGCTGGTTTGGTGGATGGCAAAACTGCTTGCTTTGATTTAACTGCAACATATTTCCCAGACATCATTCTGAAAATTGGCAACATGGAAAGTAGGTCCTGTTCAGCAATTGAGAGAGAATCCAAGGAAGAGAGGTAAACTTTCAACTCCTCTATTTCATGTGATGAAGCAGAGGAAATACCTTTGATGATCTCGTCTCTGTTTGAGTTTACAAAGACTTGTAGAACATTTCTTGGTGAAGCTGGAAGAACATAACTCTCAATGCAATGATGTCTAAGACACTCATCTCTTTTTATGACTGTACATCCCACCATCCTTAACACTTTCTGAACATTATTTGACAAGTTGGACCCTGTGCTGCTCTGAAAGATCAAAGTTGTGTTACTCTGTAATCTTGCTAACAATATAGAATTGCCTGAACTCTGCAGTGGCTCCAGTGGAACTAAAGGCATGCCAATAAAGCTGCTTAAGTTATTCCATTCAGTGCTAAGAAACTTCCAGAATTCAGCCAGCCAGCTCTTTGGTGGATGACGATCTTCGGCTGTTTTCCATGTCACATGACCTTGGGTAAGTTTCCAGTCCATAGGTAAGTGCTGCTTCATGAGTGTAACAACATGTTGTGCATCCAAACTGATTATGTTGTACATGCCTGAAACACACACACATGTTTGTTTTTGTGAATTGTGGGGACTTTCCATAGACTTCTATATTTTTTAAACTGAGTAAACGATATTGTCTATCCCCTAACCCAACCCTAACCCTAAACCTACCCCTTACTGGAAACATGTTTGCATCGTTACATTTTCAGATAAACACCATTTACTATTTTTAATAATTTTTTAACATTGTGGGGGCCGCATGTGGGGACATTTGGTCCCCACAATGTAGCAAAAACAAGTACACACACACACATACATACACACACTACATTAATTTTATATTATTATAAGCATTCCTAATAAAATACATGAAACTATTTTCTTACTCCTTGTTGCTAGTTTCCTTAGTTGCATAGTGCAAAAATGGCTCAGATCATTGGGTAAAAACCTTTCTTTACAAAATGGCAGCAATGTTCTAAAAAAAGAAAAAAAAAAGATTATTACTACTTTGACAACACAATATAAACACACTAACGTAGGAAAGAGATTACGTCAAACCTTACCTTGGAAACTTCTCATTGTCAATCAAAACAATGTTCTGCACTTCATTGCCAAATGATGTGAAGGTTCCATCACTGAGAGGCAGAAGCTTAAGTCCTTGTAGCTCTGTGTATTTTTCATCACTGAGAGCAAATTCAAGAAGCATGTATTTGTCATCTTTACTGAGATTTTCAGCCTCACCTCTGTGAAGGACATCTCTAACATACGATGGAGTCACCCATGTCAATGTATCACATTCAGGGATGATTTCTTGGACATCTTTCAAAACATGCTCTGGGACTGTGACCAGTTTCTCTCTTTCAGAAATCAGTAGTCTTGACACTGCAGACATTGTGTCGCTATGTATATTGTTTCCTGGAAAAACTGCGTCTGAGGCAGACACCCAGATTTGCTCATTTTCAGCAAGGTGAAAGATCTTGTATTCAAATAGACCTTTTAGAGTATCTGTTGCAACTTCATGCCATCTCTCTTTATGTACTGTCTTCGATAGGTCAGGCCAAAGATTGTACACAGTGCGGGAAGGCAGGGCTGAGTTTTCTGATAACTGAATGGCATCTAGAATCATCATGAGATATACATGGGGAAGAATCTCTTTTGTGAGCAGCTCATTCCACATTGCAGACTCATCATTCTTCTGATCCTCCTCTTGCCACTTGATGAACCTCCGATTGTCTGTCAGGCCAAAGCAAGCGTTGATGTAAATGGGAAGCCCAGTTTTGTTTGGTTCATTATTTGGAAGTGGCAGAAAGCAACTTAGTCGCCCATTGTAAAGTGATCTGTCTTCATTGAATCGAAATGCTGCGTCAACTTGAGGGTAGAAGCTCAGCTTATTAGCTAGAGAGTCAATCTCTGGTTTATATCCCTGTTTCAGAAGGCAAGTTGTCACAAGCCACTGGGACTTTGTTTCTTTCAATTGCTGGGAAATATGTGATACTGTTTTGAAACATGTCTTTCTGTCAAACGATTCCTGCTTGATATGACAAACGTCAGTAATAAAGTGATTTGTCACGGAAACTTTCAGCCTATTGTTGCAGAGGCCATTGGTGTCAATATGCAGCAAAGTAATGGATGACACATTTCTCAGGAAAAGAAGACTGATGTCTGCATCAGCAATGAAACTGTCAAATAGCTGGGTAACTTTCATGGAGTCATATAAGTTATCTGAGATCTCAGAAGCCTCATTACGCAGAGGGAATCGGAAGAGCGTTCCTTTGAAGTATTGCTCCTCGCTGATGACCTTCTCCCAGGAACAACTGTTGATTTTGCTGACGATATTTTGAAAGGGCTGAAACTGATCTCTCAAGTTCAAAAGGCTCTCTCTGTCCTCTTCATCATTCAAAGACCATCGATAACCTTCTTCATCCTCTCCAAACATCTTCTTTTGTGGGTCAAAGATGGCTAGGTGTTCAGAACTGAAGACACATGGCAAGTCTGTAAAAATTAAAAATATCAGCATAGCTAATGTTGTGCTAAATCCTGTGTCACAAGCAATTTTGCAGGATTTTTAATCAGTAGGCACTAGAATACAAAAACATGTATGCCAGTCTGGTAATGTAGTATATTTTACCTGTAATATGATAAACAGAGTTAAAACCAATCCCAAATCTTCCAACTTTTGTTGGGTCATCCTGCTTGACGCTTCTGCCAACTCTCTGAATACCCTCCCAGTCTTCTTCTGTAAAGGCTGCATCATTGAAGGCATAGAGAGCAGGTCCTGCCAGACAAAAGTTACAATTGGCTGATCATACAATGATCATATAATAACCAAACCAAAAAAATTGCAGAGTAAAGGTTTTTTAGATAAACAATTGCAGATAAAAATAAATCATGTCTTCCATTCTGTATGTACTGTATGCACTTATGTGCAGCATATTTTTTAGAACTCAACAGTGATTTTGTTGTAGTTTTGGATATCTGAGATATAGTTTGTGATACAACAGTGATGACTGCTTTTCAAAAGAAGTGAAGCACAAATCTCAGTTACTAATGGCAAGGTGTATCTAAAAGTTTGATTTAGTATAAGAAGTACTCTAACTTGTAGAACTCAAAACTCCATTGCATTTACAAAATAGAAGACAAGCTGCAAAACATATGAACAAAAAAGGATGGGTACGCAAACAAATGCAAATACCTACAATGTAAATTCAAAATTTGAGTCTAGTGTGACCACCAGTTGAATCTGCTCCTGGAGTTTACAAAAAATACCTTGATGCTTTCCAAGCTCTTCACTCCACAGGCTCTGAGTCCCATAATGCCTCTCATCATGAATAAACACCACAGTTGAGGCTCCTGCATCATCTGCATTCTGTATCAGCTCCTGATATTTTATAGAGTAATTATTGTTGACTGATGAATATAAGATGCATATCATTTGATGCACAATTACTAATGCAGTATGTAACGGTATGTCTTCTTTCATTTCAAATATTTTATTTTTTATTTTTTACCTACCTTCAATATTTGTCCCCCATCTGGGTACCTTCTCAAAATTTCCTTCAAGTAATCAATGAACGGTGGAGACGTAGCACCAAATTTATTTCTATATTGAACAATTTAAACTTTATCACAAACTACACAAAATATACAAATCAAATTCAGTGTTCAGTGTGTAATAGATAAAGTACAAAGTGTTACATTTTAGTATGCTTGGGATTATTTGTAAAACATATTCGCCTTATTACTGACTTTTTTGTCCCATAAACTCCTAAATAATAACAGTTCACTTTTTATCAGATATTAAATCATCTTAAACATAAAATATGCAGTAAGTAAAACCACTTACTTCTTTTTCTTTTTTTGCCTTGATGCAGAACTCATTGTCCTTCTTTTACAATCTCCTGTGTGGTGAAAAAAGCTGTTTAAAAAACAATTAATCTCCAAAATTTCTAAAAGAAGCATTCTTTTGAACAATTGTTCTTATTCCATTGTCATTTCATTTATATGTAGTAGTTTGCACTGCTTTGGGTCTTCTGTGGCTTACAGCTACAAAACAGTTCACGAATTTACATACACTTTGCAGAATCAGCAAAATGTTCATGCTTTTTAAAATGTAAGAGTGAATATAAAAATTGCATTTTATTTTATATATTTCATACTACCCAGAATAAGCAACTAGGTTATTTCACAAAACAGATATATATTTTGAGGGTCAATATCACTGTATACACTGTCCTGTACATAAATAACTCATTTGCCAAGATAACTTAATTTAAAAATGACTATGAATGGATCTGTTATATTAGGTTTTTATATTCATGACAAAAGCATTACTTGGCTCTTTAGATACATTTTCTAGATTTCTTTAAGTTTTGTGTAGGAGGATGTGTGTTATTTTGTCCCATGTCCCATGCACCGCTCATTAAATTTGACTGAGAGTAGAATATAGTTAAATTATAAAATTTAAAAAGTTCGTTCTATTAATATTTTGTTAAATAAGAGATTACTCAATTTGAGTGTATTGACCATTTGGTAATAAAAATTGTTTTTTTTATTTAATAAAAAGAAGAGTTTGTCCCTGTCCCCTGAATGGTTGTCCACCCTGTCGTATTGGGGAATCTGCCCCTTTAAGAAAATCCATCCCCTTTAGTGACATCTGGACAACAGATTTTTTGTCTCTTCAGTGGCGGGAGTTTCAACGGCTGAGGTGAGTAAGTTAATGACTTCTAATGTATGACTTCTTTGTATGAGTTTAATTACTTGCTTTTTTTCTAAGCTTTTCATTTCCACCCTGTCGGCATAAAATATGCCAGAAGTGATTTTCAAAATATACATTTAAATATACCAAATTCTCTTCAACAACCAGACTAACTACTTAGCTAGTCATAGTTTTTTGTAAGCTAATATGCTTAAAGCTTAAAATGTCCACCCTGTCATTGTTTCAAAATGTAAACAATAATCTGTATAAACCAGTGTGTTCAACAGCTAGGTGTGGGGGCAATAACATGCAAACAAAAAACTGCATGGAAATATCACAGTTTTCTCCAAATAAGACAAAAATACATGTGCAAATTGTATGAGTTCCCCTTCTAGGGAACTCAACACCGCATCCTGGTGGACACTATGGGGAATGCAGCCACATGACCCGGTGCCTGAAGCATGTGTAAAACCAATCCTATTGGTCTACAGAGTCTGTGACCGCATAGGCAGGTACCCAAAAGTATAAAAGGGCACTTGCTGAATACGTCACCAACTTTTGTTGTCTTCAGAGCCGTCTGTCTGTTCTCGTGTGTGAAACATCATTCTGGTGAGTCGAGCAGCGCTTTGAGGAATATGTGCCTCTGTGTTGGGATTCTAACATTCGAGGTCTTTGTCTCAGCAATTGTTCCTCTTTGGTGTTTGTTCCTCTTTGCGATGAATCACTTTGATACGCTCCGCTTGTGTTTGTTCCTATTCCCGAGGGATGTGGGGCAAAGCATTTGTGTCTCGGCCCGTTGCCACGATTGCTTTGATCTGCGGTGTCCGCATATCCTTTACATTCAGGTTGCCTGATGAAGTGTGAGCACTGAGTCATTTTTAGCTCAGACATGAGAAATTGCAGGGGAATATATGGCTATATTCAGCTCAGCCATGCCTCTCTAATATGCATGTTTTTGTGTTTGGAGAACCTCACTGGGCATGGATATACTGAATGCTCTGTGGAAAGACACTGCAAGCTTTCTCTCCCAGGGTGTTTCAGTAATCTGGAGTGGTTACGGGGAAAGTTCCTTCCTGTGTTTAGCCGGGTGATAAGTGAACAGTCTCTGCTCAGAGTGTAGCCATCAGGCTCGTTTTTGTTTTGGTCCGTTTACACTAAAAGTTATGCGTTTTAAAACGAAAAAGCACTAGTGTAAACGCAGCTTCAGATAAGCGTTGAATCTTTATTTGGAATCTGTGATTTGAGAATAGCTGTGTTCCAGCTCTGAGACTGCTCCCCCTTGTGGGGTCTTTAAGTAGTGGTCTCCTTGAGCCCTTGCCTAGACTGTGCTGTCTCCCCTGTTCAGGTTTTTAAGTAGATGGCCCACCTCTTGACATTATTAAATTCCAACCTTATCGGAGGCAAATTCTGTTTGAGGATAGCTGTGTCCAGCCACCTAGTGTTTTGACTATTGCTTACATCAGGACTACTGGTTTTTATGTGTTTGCTTGTTAGCAAATCATTACTATAGTCTGAATCCTCCTTTTATGAGCCTCTGGTCAATATATCAGTGACTCACTAGCCTACTGTGGGGCTGACATTGATTGCGGACCTCCTTAGTATTGCCATCTGAGGGTGGTTATATTTCAGCCTTTGTTATGGCAGGATGGGCTTACTTAAATGCAGCTATCTGAGGCTAGTTGTGTGTTAACTTGCCCCCCTTCCTAGGGTTTTTAAGTAGCGATCTCCTTTAGCTCTTACCTAGACAGTGCTGTCTCCCCTGCTAGGACTGTAAGTAGATAGCTTTCTCTTTGTGGTTTGGGTAATCTCAGTCGGTCCCCTTCTGGTAGCCTTCCTAGTTACATGGCTATCTGAGGATATCTATGTGCTAGCTCAGGGACTGCTCCCCTTCTTAGGGTTTTCAAGGAGCAGTCTCTTTGAGCCCTTACCTAGACAGCGATATGTCCCCTGCTAGGGTCTTAAGTAGATAGCCCACACTTTGTGGTCTGGGCAGCTTCACTAGAAGGTTTACCTGGTTTTGGTCCTGTTGGGTAGCCCCTTCCTAAGTTTATAGTTATCTGAGGATAGCTATATGACTGCTCCCCTTCTTAAGGTTTTTAAGTAGTGGTCTCTGTGAGCCCTTGCCTAGGCAGTGCTATCTCCCCTGCAGGGTTTTAAGCAGATAGCCATCTCCTTGGTCTGGGCAGTTCTTAGGAAGGTCCTTTTTCATAAGACCCTTTGGATATAGCTATTTGCAGATAGCTGTGTCCTAGCTGGGATTGTTGGTAACAATCTTTAGGACTCCACTGGGCATCCAGCCTCTCATTGGTCTTATGTATTCTGGCTACTATTGCTCACATAGCATAGCTATCTGAGGATGGCTGTGTCCTTAGGTTGTTTAAGGTTTCCCCTTTTGTAAATCAAGCTCCCTCTTTCTACTAAGTTGTGTGAACGGCCCGAGGCGTCAGTGGCTTGACCCCTTTTTGAGGAGAGGTTTGGTATATGTCTTTCACCTCCTTGGTGATCTCCCACCTCCTTGGTGATCTCCCACCAGGTGGACAGGCATGCACCTCGGCATGGCGTAATTGAATATCGTTCCCCATAGAGTCCACCAGGATGTGGCGTTGAGTTCCCTAGAAGGGGAGCATCTCGGGTTATCCATGTAACCGTGATTCCCCGAGAAGGTACGAGATGCCGCGTCCCCTCGCCATGCCTTTGGCCTGCCTGTTTACGTCTCCTCAGACAACTGAGTTGGTGACGTATTCAGCAGGTGCCCTTCGTTCGTTTTGTCAGAGTGTCTGAGACGTTTCTTTAAAAACACATGGTTTACATAAAATCTTTTATGTATTTATAATTTGAAAGCAAATAAATAACCCTGTTTAGAAAAGGGACATTATACCTTTCAATAAATATCATTTGCATCTTAATATTGCAATAAAAATATGTTTAACAGTAATATATATGTCCATGACAGGGTGGACATATCTTAAGGTTTATGCTTTAAATGATGACCCATAATTATCTAAAAAAAAACAAACAAAAAAAAAACATGTGGGGGCTCAGCTAATATGTTTCTATAGTACTTGAGTGTCTACTATTTATGGCGTGACATAAAGCGAATGGGAAATTAAGACCAACATTTTTAAGTATTGTGAAGGTTGACAGGCACTCTATGGTGATAAAGAGCCATATAGTCCAAAAGACTAAATATTGATTGAGATTTTACAAATGAACCAGTTCAAAAGTTTACACATACACTTGATTGCTAATACTCCATCTCACTGTTTTATGCTTTGTAATAGTTGATCATGAATCCCTTGTTTTCCCTGTACAGTTTAACTTCCCACTGTTTTCTGGCATCTTCTGAATACTTGTGTAACCCCTCCGGTTCTACTTGCTACATTTACTCTGAGCAGGATTCAAACTGGTGTTTCTGGCATGGGAGGATGGCTCACTTAATCAATGTACATTCAGCAATGTGTCACACATACTCTCTTTTTTTTAATCATCTCTTACAGCCCTTAATCCTCAGAGTCACTATACTTCACTATACAAGGGCTATACTTAAAAATGTCAAATAGCTCAAGTTATAAAATAACTTATAGCTGCTTTTCAAGGACACATATCCAACATACAGTCTCGTCACTGTTTAATGTTTCTTTCTTTGTCTTGGGCTTGAGTACATGGCTTTGTCTTTGTGTTGGCCATGTGCTCCTCTTGTCTTGTCTCCTTGTTTCCTGCTCCCATGCCCCCTTGTTTAATTCACATCAGGCTGATTGTGTTCACCTGATCTTCTGTGCTCTTTTCCCTCATGTCTTTGCTGGTTTGTTTGTAGTGTGTTCCTGTTCACTTGCTTGTGCGTGCATTAAATATCCTTGTTCTAGTTGTGAATTTGATGTTGTAGTTCTAGTGTACCCTTTGTTGTTGTTTTCTTTCTCTAGTTATTGCTCTTATGCATCTGCCTTTTTCGGTTTAGTTTTATTTTCATCTCTAGTATGTAATTCATCCAGTTCCCAGTTAAGTTTGATGCACAAACACAGATATGTTCTAGTTTATATGTCTAAAGTATATGAAGAGTTCAGATGCAAAACCAGCTAAAAGCCATCTCGGTCAAAAATGAGATAATGGTACTGAGTGAATGCTCCTGACACATAGTATACGTCCATCAAATATTTTTTACTTCAAACTCACTAAATTCCAGCCTCAGCCCAATCAGAAGTACCAGTACTTACATAGAAACCTATACAAAGTAGCCAGAAAAAAATACTAATTTTAAAGAAATACGTCAGAAGGATTTAGAGGCCCTTGCATCTGAACTCTTCATATCGAAAGAATAAATCTTATAAACTTAATATGTCTTAATACGTAACTACCTGATTTAGCTTAAAGGGTATATAACATACATCTAGGGTACCGCACCCTTAATATCTCAGAAGAGTCTTTAGTTTTATCAGATTTATAAAAGACAGATACAGCTGTACCCCTTCTTTCTGAAAACAGTCGAACTCTGTGGGTGGAGCTAAAGAGTCACAAGCATGCACAGCTTTTGCATAACAATCACCTGCCAGCTGTGTCATTAACTTAAATAAAACAAGGAACAAAAACTTTAATGACTTAAATTTGATTTAACATTGTTTAGAAAATATTCATCACCGAAATGCCAAGAACAAACAAACACACTTGCACAGCTCCATTGCTGCCCCAGAGAAACAATCTGCATCCACTGCTCCCTTAATGCTGGGTTCTTTGGAAAGCTGAAAGCTGAAGGTTATCTTTCCCCCACAACCAAAAACACACTTCTTTGGTGACATTGTGGATTTTATGATCTAGAAACAAAATGTAAACCATAGGCAGAGGGTGAGGCTAAAAGCAGCCCAATCTATTAACTACAAACATCATAAACTCATCTTTTTAGGAAAGAACCAGACATGGGTGTCATGTAGGCTAATAAAATATTTTTAATAGGACTGAATTTGTATTTAACGTGATTACAATTTAATAAAAACGTTAGAAATTGATAACTATAACGATTCATTTCCATGGTTATTGAAACAGCGAATAAATTATATACAGAAAGCAACATTGATCTATCGTGAGTTTAAACACTATAATAATAATAAATAAATAAATAAATAAATAAAAATTTATCTTATAATCATTGAAGCTGTCTACACTGTGAAATGAATATCTTACATCTGCTCTTTGTTGTTTATGATGAGAGAGTTGTGCACACTCAACAAAACTGATGAGTTTCAGCGATGACTCATCTGAATGCCTCTGATTGGCCATTGTATTCCTAAGCTCAATAGAATCATGTGTGATTGGTTATAATGCACACCACTGTAAAAACTCCTAAAAAGAATTATGGTGCAACACAAGCAGATATTAATGTAATGCCGCAATTGACACTTTCTATTCATTTTCACTTTGTTAGCATAACAAAGCAATAGATTTAATATGTTTGTGCAGGGGGATTTTTATCCAATTTAGTGGCATTTTTTGCCCCAAGTCCCCGTGGCCAGGGAAAGGCTAAGCCTTCCCCAGCCTTACACACATTCCAACCTGTGGTCAAATCCTTCTCGAGCAAGTCCAGTCCAATGCTGCCAACATATACGAACAATGAAAGAGTGTATTTGGCACAGTAATACTCTTTCAAACTCATTTTTTGAAACCTTGGTCATGTTTAATATGATAATCCAAGTCTTTCACAGTGTAAATAAGTAAGAATGCATGAAATATCCCCTTTAAATTTTTTTACATCTAATTTATTTACATCTCTCGACAGAAAGTTTCTTGCAGGTTTTAATAAAATGTTATTTAACAGTATATGTCCAGTTCATGCCCCATGCAGGCTTGCATAGTATTGTTAAATCATTTATTAGATTCATCAGTAATCCTTGGAAAACTTCGACAATTGGTTGAACTGGCTCATTCAGTTATTTTTGAGTCAGATATGCTACTGTACTTCATCTGCGCGTCTTCCTTCACCAACTCAAAACTATAGTTCATTTCATTTGTTCCCTGTCTTTGTTGTACAGTCTGCAATTACCAAAAAAAAAAAAAAACAAAACAAAAAAAACACGGAAATTCCATTTTGTGAACCTGCTCAACTGGCTACTTCCCTGAGAACCAGTTCAAAAGAACTACACATATTAAGTTCACAATAAATAAGTGTAAACATGAAAACTGGCTGTGGCATTAGAATAAATGGACAAAGGAAGTGTATCAAGTTTCAAGCCTCTGGCTCTGTGAGCCTCCGCCTAGAAGCAAAATTGGTGCTACATCTGAGCAATCAAGCTTCTGGTTTCCGCCCAGTCTTCCCTGCCATTATCCCGCTTGGTGCTCCCTCTTTCTTAGCCTTCCTCAAGCCTGTTGTCACCCAGGACTGGTCTCAGTGGTCACCCTCCCTGCCTGTCATTGTGTCGTTTGCCATGCTCTACTGTTTGCACTGTGTTTCACACCTCACTTTCCTAGTTGTGCCCTGTGTACAGTCTTGTCAATAAAACAGCATCACTACTCATTCTGCATCTGGATCCTCTCTCTCTCTTTCGCAGATCTGTAACAATATTTTCTTCCTTTCTTATTATTTCTGTCTTTAAAAATAGCATATAAATTGCTAGTTACACAGTTTCTGTTTTTTTGTGCTTAAGGTTACATTTCATATGTTAATTTCCAATAATGGAAATTAAAATCCAGTAGTGTAAGGCAATCGGTTTGCATGGTTTTACCAAGTAAATTAGATTTCTGTTCATGTAAATACAACTAAGTGATTCTGAGTTACCAGAACTTGCGTGTAAGTTTACAACAATAAATAAATCTTTGTTAGTGCAAAATATTATTCTTATTTCACTTTACTTGGTTCTTTCAAGGCAATCGGTTTGCATGCTTTTTAAAGTAAGGTTTACTAATTAGAATTTACAGTGCACATTTTGCAGAACTGCAAGCCAAACTTCTAAACTTGAATGTAAGGAACTCATAATAGCATAAATTGAAGTATAAACATTAAAATAGAGCATGCTTTAGTTGTTTAATGCCTTGCATCAGCTAAAAGTTTGGTAAAGCCATTAAAACAATGAATAGAAAAGTACTCTGAATATGTTATATTAGCATAATATTATATTACAAAATAGTAATATTATTAAAAATTGCATTCTCATGTAACTATATGAGGTTATCTCCTACCTTTAATGGTCCTTATGTGGTCATGATGATGATGCTTCCACTCGCACCTGCAGAATGAAAGCAAAGTGATGAGAATGACTGTTATACCCTCTCAGTGAACACAGTTGGTTTCTGTTCTCCGGAAAGAGAAAGTTTTGCAAAAATGAAACTTACCCTCCTCCTTCACTCTAAATTAAAAAAAAATGTTTTCACTCAGAGTAACTAAGAACACTCAAAGTAACTGTTGCAAACCAAAAACAGGAACACAGGAACAGGAAGAGGAAAACAAAAATGTTACGTGTACTTTAGGGCACTTAATCGGTGTCAGTCATTCTCAAGTTCAGCTCTGTTTAAAGCAGCAGATCATTAAAAATAAAATGGTGCAGTAGCACTGGCTACCATGACGATATCTCCTAAACAGAAGTTGTGCTTGGCACTGGACCTCTTTTGTCATTCCTGCAAGAGTGGAAGAAACTTGTATCTTGTATCCATTGTGTCCAAAAGAGATCAGTGATGTATTGCATTTGTCACCTTTTTAGTGTCTTCTTGCATACAGGTCCTGCTTTCCGAATAATCCTGGTGGTAACAGAGGCTGGGCTTTAAGCTGGAGCAAGTGATTGGGGGTTCAACGTTGTTGGGGTCATCTGAAACTGTTAAGGGACGTCTATTCATAATGGATACTACAAGGCCTTCGTCGTCCCAGAGTACCTGGTTTGTAACAGACAGGAAACAGGCGTTCACACCCACAGAACTTAACCACAACCCTGCCAACCGCTGAAACGATTGTTCAGCTAACTGCAGTCTCTGAATGCAGCACATGCTGTTTACTAGTGATGTGACGCTCTGCGCCGAGGCTTCGAAGCTGGTATCAAAAAAACGAAACATCTGGCAGTGAAGCAGTGTACCGGAGCTTGATTCGTTTTGCCATAAACACGTGATCAGTGACGTCCGAAGCTTCATTTTCCTCTACAACCACGTGACTGCTTCGTAATCTGATTCAAAAATAGCGCAAACCCCTTGCGCAGGTTTCGAGTGTCATGCACCTCTGTAATCGGTATTGAACTGAGACTGAGTTTATTTGAAAAATGCAACTGCAGATGCTACAGTTGAGGTTCAGCGCTACCTCAGTGACCCAAATATTTCACGCACAGAAGATCCCCTGCATTTCTGGGCTACACAAAAGGGTGTCTATCCGAATCTTCATTGTCTTGCCCTGGAATTTTTATGCACTCCTGCCTCCTCAGTACTATGTGAGAGAATTTTTTCAAAGGCAGGGGAAGTAGTAAATAAAAAAAGAAACAGACTTAGCCCTTCCAGTGTTGAACAAATCCTGTTCCTTAATAAAAATTTGTAATTTCTTCTATTACTCACAAAATAAAATGTCAATTCCCCAGTTCACAAGCACTGTACGGTGTACATTTTAGGACATCCTCAGACATCAGTCATAAAATGAAAAGGCGTCATGCCTTAGACTAAAAGGCTTCAGTCACTGGACAAAACGGCTTCGTGCCTCAGACTAAAAGGCGTCAGGTCTCAGGAAAAACAACGTCAGGTGTCAGGTTTCCTACAATTAGCGTCAGACGAAACGGACTCAGATTAAAAGGCATCAGACAAAAAGAGATCGGGCGAACGTGTGACGTCGGCAGTCACGCCCATCCGCGATATATCCCCTACGCCTATATATATATATATATATGTATTAGGCGTGGTTTCCACACCCATATCACATATGTCACCTTGATTTCCCCATCCCCGTTCCACGGCTATGCCCCGTTCATACCGGGGAACCCGGAAGTATGTTAAAGCAATTTATGACATTTTCGGGGATCTATATAAAATAATGTTGTCCTTCCTTTTATTAATACAAGTTTTAGCACTTTTGTAAAGGATGTCTAGGCTAAAATGCCACAACTTAAATCTCATACATTCAATATGTCTAATCTATGGAGCTGATTTTGTCATCATAACAGCATGTAAAACTCATTAGTTTCATTAGGCTAATTGTTAATAAAAACCTTTAAACCTTACCTTGTTCATTCATATAATGAGATGAATTCACATTAATTATGATTGATTTTGACCTACCCAAGGCAAATTTTAAATGTATCAAATTTAAAAGGATAGGAATTATAGGAATTATATTTTGGTGTATTGTAAAATATTGTAAAAGTATTGTAAAAGTTGGTATTGTATACTTGTCATTTAGTTTTCTAAAGAAAGAAAGTGTTAACGTTTGAATGACAGAATCAACAGTTCTCCATATGCAGTAGGCTGCACATACACATGCTGAATGCACTGATAGATTATATAACATGACATTGACCTTTAGGTCTTGGTCATCACAACTTAATATGATATTTGCGCAGGTCCTCCACATACCTAAAGATGAATAAAAACAAAACATCCATTGCTTCTTGGGTTATTTCATATTTTTATTTTACAAAAATAATTCAATAAAAAAATAGACAAAAATATACACTATCAGTCAAAAGTTTTTTATTTGTATGATTTTTAGTTTTTTGTTTGTTTGTTTTGTTTTAAAGAATTCTCTTCTGCTCATCAAGCCTGAATTTATTTGATCCAAATAACAGCAAAAGCAGTAATATTGTGATTTTGTTTTTTGTTTTTTTGCTATTTAAATTAACTGCTTTCAATTTAAATATTTTTATTTTTTAAATTAAATATTTATTGTCACATGATCCTTCAGAAATTAGTCTAATATGCTGATTTGCTGCACAAGAAACATTTCTGAATATTATTATTATTATCATCAATAATATTTAAAGCAGCTGATTGCATTTGTTTTTTTAGGATTCTTTGATGAATAGCAAGACACAAAGATCAGCATTTATCTGAAATAAAATGTTTTTGTAACAGTATACACTGTACCATTCAAAAGCTTGGAGTCCTTATTTAGCAAGGATGCTTTAAAATAATCAAAAGTGATGATAAAGACATTTATAATGCCACAAAAGATTTCTATTTCAGATGAATGAATTCAAATGATGTTCTTCTGAACTTCATCAAAGAAACATGAAAAAATGTGTACTTGCTGTTTTCAACACAATAATAATACAAATGTTTTTTGAACAGCAAATCATATTAGGATGATTTCTGAATGATAATGTGACTGGAGTAATGATGTTAAAAATTCAGCTTTGAAATCACAGGAATAAATAGCATTTTAATAGAAATAAAGAAAACCGTTTCAAAAAAACAAAATAAAAAACACAGTTTTTTTAAATAGTAAAAATATTGTAACATTTGACTGTTTTTGCTGTACTCTATAAAATAAATAAATGCAGGCTTGGTGAACAGAAGAGGATTCTTAAAAAAAACAAAAACAACAACAACAAAAAAAAAAAAAAAACATTAAAAATCTTTGTTCAAAAACTTTTGACTGGTACTGTTTGACAAAAGTTACGTTCCAACTCTCATAAAGTGTGAGCAGTTGAATGATCAAATAAACAGTTCTTGATATGCAGTACACATACAGTATCTCGAAAGTGACTACACCCCTCACATTTCATCAATCATTTTAGAATATATTATCAAGGGATAATACTATAGAAACTAGATAAAAAGTTTGTTAGCAAACTTTAAGTTGGCTTGAGAAAGCCTAGCCAGTAAGTTTTAAGTAGTTTTAAAAGCTTTTAGTTTAAAGAAAGTTTAAAGGTTTTCAGTTTGAAATAGTTTTTAGTTTGATTGATAAAGTTTGAAGATAGATAGGCTAGATAGATATAAATAAAGAAAAAAAGAAAAATTAGTTAGAAAGAAAAAGAAAGAAAGAAAGATTAGTTAGAAAGAAAGAAACATTAGTTAGAAAGAAAGAAGAAAGATAAAAAAAGATTAGTTAGAAAGAAAGAAAAAAGAAAGATTAGTAAGAAAGAAAAGTAAGAAAGAAAGAAAAGTAAAAAAGAAAAAAAGAAAGATTAGTAAGAAAGAAAAGTAAGAAAGAAAGAAAAGTAAAAAAGAAAAAAGAAAGATTAGTTAGAAAGAAAAGTAAGCAAGAAAGAAAAGAAAGATTAGTTAGAAAGAAAGAAAAAGAAAAAAGAAAGATTAGCTAGAAAGAAAGAAAAAAGACTGGTTAGAAAGAAAGAAAGAAAAAAGAAAGATTAGTTAGAACGAAAGAAAAAAGAAAGATTTGTTAGAAAGGAAAGAAAGATTAGTTAGAAAGATTAGATTAGAAAGAAAGCATGTTGCTAGCATGATAGAAAGCAAGTCGCTAACATGGTTTTAGCATGATTAGCAAGTCGCCAACATGATTCTAGCATGACTAGCAAGTCGCTAGCATGATTTTAGCAAGTCACTAGCATGATTTTAGCATTACTAGCAAGTCCCTAGCATGATTTTAGGATGATTAGCAAGTCGCTAGCATGATTTTAACATGACTAGCAAGTCGCTAACATGATTTTAGCAAGTCGTTAGTATGATTTTAGCATGACTAGCAAGTCGCTAGCATGATTTTAACATGACTAGCAAGTCACTAGCATGATTTTAGCATGACTAGCAAGTCGCTAGCATGATTTTAGGATGACTAGCAAATCATTAGCATGATTTTAACATGACTAGCAAGTCACTAGCATGATTTTAGCATGACTAGCAAGTCGCTAAAGATGATTTTTGGGATGACTAAAGAAATCATTAAGATCGCACTTTAAGATGATTTCAAGAAGTCGCTAGCATGATTTTAGCATGACTAGCAAGTCGCTAACATGATTTTAGCATGACTAGCAAGTCGCTAGCATGATTTTAGCATGA